>WBMV01007385.1:0-77399 GCA_013396655.1 Campylorhamphus procurvoides
TGGGGGAGGACAAACAGTTAAGGCATGGCAGTGGCTTCACACTTTTAATTTTTTAAATTCAAACCACTATTACACTCTGAATCACATTTCTACAAGGCTTTTTGTAAGCACAGGACATGGGGAATGGCTTCAAACTGACAGAGGGAAGGTTCAGATTAGATATTAGGAAGAAATTCTTCCCAGCGAGGGTGGGGAAGCCCCAGCTCAGACTGCCCAGAGAAGCTGTGGCTGCCCCATCCCTGGAAGTGTCCAAGGCCAGGTTGGATGGGATTTGGAGCAACCTGGGCTGGTGGAAGGTGTTCCTGCCCGTGGCAGGGGGGCTGGAATGAGCTGGTCTTTAATATCCCTTCCAACACCAACCATTCTGTGATTCTTGCACATCTGCAAAGACAATCTCTAAATTTACAGGTGTTCCCCCCCACCACCACCTCCTTTAATTTTTTATTTTTTTTTTAAAGCACCATTTCAACCAGCCCTGAAAAATTTTGGGTGAACTTGTGTAAATGCTGTAAACGTGCAAGTAAAATGCTGTTTCAACCAGGACTTTTCCAAGATCTCTTGTAATTTCTTGGGTCACCAGGTCAGGAAGCCGTTTCAGAAGACAAATTCAGACTTCTCTCTAATCTGCCTCTTCTGGTGAAGAGGACAATGCAAGCTCCATTAGCTCCATGTGTTAATTGAGCACTGACACTCCTGTGAGGTGGAACCCAGCCTTGCTCTTCAATCTGCTGAGCTTTCTCTTCAGCACAATTAAAGAAGAGGAGCAGAAACCCCCACAGCAGCTGGAACTGCTCCTGCCTGGCTGAATGGCTTGTAGACCACTTAGGAATTGGTTTAGTGTCCAGTGTTCATCCTGCAAAGAGCTTTCTCAGACTGTGCCATGCTCATAAAAGCACGAAATGCTGGATGAATCCCAAACATGGTCAGGAAGGTACCAGGGAATGCCTCCCACTGTGTCCTACCTGTGAAACAGGTTACAGGCACAGCAGATTTTGCAAAAGCAATGGGATAAGTTTGATGGTCAATGCATGAAAAGCTAAAGGGGGGCTGGGGCTCTCACACTTATCACCTGTTCATGACACAACAGCACTGATTCGATTATTCATGTGCTAAAACAGAGTCCAACCAAGTGGTCCTGATTTCTGATATAATTAAGAGAAAGTTCTTATCTGTAGAGATGAGATCAAAATCATTATGCAGCTCCAGAACTACAAATAATTCTCACCTCAGCACCACAGAGCATCTGGTACACAACTATTCCAGCAGAAGAGGGAGAAGGTGCAAGTAATCCAGGTCACTGATTAGAAAAGCAATATACTCGGGCTCTGGTTGAAATAGAAACATCCTTGGGAAAAGAGCTACAGGGAATGAAGATGCTCTGAACTGAAATAGATGGCAGCTGTGGAAAGAGGCTCCAGCTAGAACATGATCCACCAGCTCACACTGACACCAAGAAGAGAATTTGTCCAATTTTGACACCATTAAAATGCAAAAAAAATTAAAAAAAATTAGAAAGCAATCCAGCCAGACCATCTTAGCAACGTCTGCCTCTCTAGTCATGCTTGGTAGTCCCAACCAAAACTAACATGCTGCAGAAAATAATTTGCTTCAGGGGAATCCAGTTCTTACCCATCTTTCCATCTACATCAGGCCTCCATTCCACTGGTCCCAGACACTTGTACCTTATCCTCCACTCTCAAGCATCCACCCTGTAACAAACATACACAGAGGTTACAGATTAATTTTGACACGTTAATGATGTCACTGTACAGGACTTTTCACAAAGCCTTTCCCAACCCTCACCTGGGCTGGAGGAAGGAGGAGAACCATATAGTTAGGAATTGAGACCAGGGGTCTGCCCTCCTCTACACACCCTAAATGTAACACACTACAAACCTGGTACCTGAGTGGTTTTAAAATCTTGAAATAAACAACTCATACTTGTGCCATAGGCCTCCTTTTCTTAAGAGCAGAGCATTTTTAACACATTCTTTTTTTAATGTATTTTTACTAACCTTAAAGCAATACCATCTTCAGCACAGTACATTCTGCAGCATCCCTGTGGGATAACACTTACCTGGGGAACAGACTGACAGTGGGACATGGAATGACAGTCCCAGAGGCAGCCTGAATAAAGGCAGAAACCTAAATTTAGGCCCTCCAAATACCAGCCAAGGTTCCTCAAGGCTGGATCAGCTTTGCTCAGACTGCACAGAAGAAAAGCTGAGTCTCTGAGCAGCAGTGTATGCACCATATGTGCCTTGTGGCAGGCATGTCCCTGGGAGCCCTTGCAGAGTTTCTCTCTCTTACCCATCCAACACCAATGTAGGAATGGGTTCTGCTATCTGCCACACTGCGTTTAGCCAAACCTCTTCACCCAGTAAGGCTTAGGGTGTTTTTGGTCACCAAGACACTAAAGGAGACCTGAGCATACTGGAGCCAGTCCTGCTCCCTAGAGACAAAAACCCCTTATTTTAGACTGAATGAAAGCAAAACCCATGTAAAGGTGGGCACCTTTTAAAGAACACTGTGATAGAAAACATCATCAAAGTCCACTTTAGCTGCCTGGTAAGTCCTCAGATTTCTTGGTCATAAATTTGTGTGATAGCAGAAGAAAAATGGAGAGACATCCCAAGTACTTCATCAGACTGGCAGAGAGAATAAGACATCCCTGTCCTGCAGTCACTGCAGGGTGCCCCAAAGTCCATAAGAGCCATGTGCTCCAGGACACCAACACAGATTCTGGAGTATTTCATATGACACACTGGTCAGAAACAGCAGGAAAAGGCACTTGGAAAACCTCCCAGCTCGGCCAAATCAATTCAAATCCAACAACAAATCTGAAGTGAGCGGGGATCGGTCATGAGCGTGGATTTGGTTTTCTGCAGCCCTGGTGCCTCGGTGCTGGCAGGCAGGAGGATATTTATCCAGCCTATTTGGAGAGGGACAAGCAGGAAGGGAAGGTGATAAGAAGGCAGCAGAGGCGGAGATGTCCGTGTGCCCCCAAGTGTGTTGTTCCTCCTGAGCTTCCTCTCAGGACATCATCTCTTAGGGGACCCTGCTCTGTCCCTTTGCCAGACAGAGGAGGAGGTGAGGAAGTCACTAAAAGGCTTGAAAGGTTAAAAATCCTACCCTGAGAAGGAACTGGTCAGCATACGAAACGCTGATTCAAGAGGGAGCAGAAAACCAGCAAGAAGGCAGGGTAAAAAAATCCATCTGATTAGAACAAGAGCAGGAAACAGCCCAAATATTCACTCTTGCTTTCAAAATTGATGCGACACTTCCAGCAATTAAGCCTTGTGCAGAGCTTGCACTGAGGGCCACAGGCAGATAGCAGAGTAGCTGTAAATTCCTGGGATAGCCCAGGTTAACTCTCCTATCAGCAGAACAGATTTTTCTAATGGCTTTCTGGAGACCTTCCAGACCTTTCCAATCCATATCTAGTCACAAAAACATGCCCCTACAGGAACTGTGCAAACGAACCCTGGAAAAAACAGGTGACCTTTCCATCAGCAGAGCCCTGTGCTGTGCTGTTCTCCATCACCTCTGCCATGGCAAACCCCTGAGACCCCACTGCCCAGCTCTCCTGAGCAAACCAGCCCCTGCACACAGGGCAGGAAATCTCCATGGATACCCGAGAGATAAAAAAGGTTTTCTGTTTTAGCAGATCTCTTCAACCCCGAGGACGGCCAGCCTTCAAACCGGACTGCAAACACTGCCGATTTCCGTGGCTTCCCAAAAATACATACCAGCAGCTTCCTGTACAGAGGGACAAATTCCTGTTTCTAGTACAAATTCTGGCCTTTTATTATCTCCTTTAAAAAATGAGGGGGGAGGGGAGAAAGGAAAAAAAATAAGAGGGGAAAAAGAGGGAAAATCCTCCTCCTACTCCAAAGCAGTTCCAAGCGACTCCCCCCATCTCCTCCCACTAAGGTGGGATCAGAGAATTCAGGTGTTGGCAATTTGCACCACAAACCAGTGAGCAGCTGAAACTGCTTCCAGAGCCCACAGACCCGCTGTAAACCCACTCCAAATCTCCACTGACAATCTCCCTGGATGGCACATCCTGCCTGGGTCAGCAGGTCCTACACAAATGCCTCCTACCAAGCTATGAGAGAGCCCAGCAATGCCTCAGCTCCCAGGGATGCTGGGATGATGTACTTGTATTTCAGGTTTGTGCTGTGCATTCAAGAGACTTTGCCTGCTCAGGAAACTGCTGGAAGTTACTAAACCTGCAGGAATCCCAGTATAGATGCTCCCATCTAAAAGCAGCTTTGGTTTGTCTGAGCTGAACTCCATTCTGCAGACAAAGGGGCCCGAGTTCATTATGGCCATGTGAGTGCACAGTACGAGTATATAGGTTTATTAATCTACTTTGAAAATCAGTCCCAGTTCTTCCCTTTTCTTCCCACACTCCTGGCTAGGAAGGGATTAATCAAGACAGAGCTCAAAGGAGACAGCAGCAATGTTCAGTACATTGCAGACATGTCTGTAAGACAGGCAGTCATACATGACTCCTGTCTCTGTGCACTTAAGCTGCAGAAAGCAAAGCAGGGGAAGGGAGGATGGAGAAGTGTGATTTTTCCCTGGATGTAAGGGAAGACAAAAAGATGACTGGAAGATTTACTGGGAGAAAGGATGTAGGATGGGGGTTAGGAAAGTGCTGGAGTCACCTGCAGTGTTGTATTGATTTGAAACAGGATTTACAGTATCACCTGCTCCCAAAAAAGGGCTCTTCTTATCCCCCAGAGGCTCAGAATCCAACATAAAACATGGATTCTAAGTCAGGATGTCTTGCCAGCACTGCAGCACAAGCAAGGGGCATCAACCTCTGTGTTTTATCACCCCCAGGCTTGCAGGGAAAGCAGCACCTACTTATTCCTGCCTCAGCACCACTTAACACTTCGGTTTGAAGGTGTAGGGATGCACCACTGTAAAAAAAATAATAATAAGCCACAGTTGCCCCTGAAATAGGGCTCAGCTGGAAAGCTACTGAAACTAGCATTGCTAAAATTGGGACTTTCCTTGTTTTTTCAAGCAGCAGGGAACATGTTGGGCTCAGAGAGTTTAACAAGCAAGAGTCAAGCGGAAAAAATCTCTCCTTTTTAAGAGTTGACCACATTAACTTTCAGCAAGTTTCCGGGAGTGCTGCCAGAGCACTGGAGGTTTGTATACTACGGAACTGTTAAAAATATTATTGTAAATGTTATTTTCAAAAAGCTCCAGAGGCCAGGGCTGGGGGAGTGTTAAAAACAACAGCAAAGCAAATGAGATTGTTCTAATGGTGAGAATACAAAGGGATGTGTGGGCTGATAGCTCAGTCAGCCTGCAGGGATTCAAATGCAAAGGGACAGTGGTTGGAATGGTACAGGTTTTCACCAATCATCCCAACCTCATCCTTATGGTTTTCTCTAGATGCTACAGAACATTTGAGCTGCTGTACACAGAACTGCCCTGGAAGTTGGATCCATGTTTTGGGGATACACAAAAGAAAAGCTACATTTTGGTGGCACGTCAGACACGTAAGACCCTGCTCTCATGGTGTTTTCCAAAGGATGCACCACATAGGGACAGTCAAAAAATCAGGCATTTAAGACTATACATCCAAGTGCATGTGGCACTTCTGGACATGTTTTAGTGGTGGGTTTGGCAGTGCTGGGTTAATGGCTGGATCTTAGAGGCCTTTTCCAGATTCTGTGATTCCATTGTTAATGAACATGCAACTGGTGTGTATCCATACCAGGTCTGCAGCTGTATCTCTCAAGAGGGCTCAAGGGACAACCTCCAAGAGCCAAGATGAGGAGGAAAAAGCCTTTCCTGAGCATGCACTGATCAGGCTGCTAAGCTAGAAGTGACACCCATAGACCAGCAGATGGAAGCTCATGGAAGGCGCCAGCCAGTGCCCTGGGAACTACAGCCCATGAAACCCAACCAACAGCTCTATATGAATACCCATCAGTTGAGGTTTCTTCTCTCCTTTTTTCTGTGTGACACCCCAAAACTGTTTAAGCATCTTTTTCACAACATATGTTGCTGTTAGAAGAGATCTGTGCTTAAGAGCCATCATACATGATGGAGGATACCTTTAGTCAGTGACCCAGCCAGTGCAGCTGCACTCAACAACTCCTTCTGGAGAACAAACTCCTGAGCCATCCTGTTCATTTCAGCACAGTGTGTATGTAGAATAAGAGCTTTAAAACCTGCCTCACTCCTGTTAACTTCCAGTACAGCCTTTTAAAACAGCCATGGAGATCTTAAATCCTCTCTTCTCTCAACAGTTCCTCTTCTCACAAATTACTCTGTAAATTAAATATTCCTGACAGCACACTCCAATAAGATATGGTTTGGGTTGGAAAGAACCTTAAAGCTCATCTTATTCCAACCCCCTTCCATGGGCAGGGACACCTTCCACTAGCCCAGGTTGCTCCAAGCCCCATCCAACCTGGCCTTGGACACTTCCATGGATCTTATTTTCTCCTCCTTCAGTTTAAGGCCATTCCTCCTTGTCCTATCACTCCATGCCCTTGCAAAAAGTCCATCTCCAGCTCTCTTGTAGCCACTTTACATTCTGGTATTTTTCTCAGTTGGTTCCTTTTCTTGCTTTATAGTAATATTCCTTTTACCAAAGTCAGTGAAGTAATCAGTAATTTATACTGGCATATAAAATAGCTTTAATTTTTCAAACAGATCTCAAACTTCTGGAAATCAAAGAAGCAAATCAAAGTGATTAGAAAGGACTGTTCTATCAGCAAAGGTCAAACAACACAGCTCTATCATGTCTGAATTAATCTATTTTACATATATATAAATATATATGAGAAGTCAAGCAAAGCAGATTTCCAGAAAACACACCTGTTCCCCACCTGTTTGGTTTTTTACTTGCATCAAGGTCTGCACAGAACAGAACTGTGTCTCTACTGAATACTCACATTTATTACAGGTGGTGGCAAACCAATTTGCAGACACCCTGATTACACCACAAAGCCCACCTCAGTCCCACCTTACACTTGTGCCCAAAACCAAGTTTTTAAATCAGGATCTGAAGCGACAAATTCTAAAGGATCCTCATCTCCTGCAACCCTGTCCTGTATGAAGCTGCACCAGGATTATTTTAAACACACAGCACTACAGCCCTGCCTGTGAAGATGAAGGTCTGTAGCCAGAGGAGAGCACATTCTGCATAATTTCCCCTGTGCAGGGCAAAGTCTTGTCCTCAGTGCTCTTATGAATCAGAGGGAAACCCTGATGCCAGTTCCACCAACGCAAACCCTCTGATTGAAAAGAACATTCCCCTCTATGTGGGCACAGCAAAGGGGAAGGTGTATTTCTATGTATAAGAGCTAATGCAGAAGAATGTTGCAGTTTCTTCCTCCTGTGGTATTTCATGGGGTTGTCTTTCACCTAAAATGACTGAAGACTCTGTGGGAGGAATAAAACAAAACAAGGTATTTGGAAAAGTGATGCTTCAGGCCACTTTATTCTATGTTCTCAGGGAAAAAAACAAAGAAACAAATAAAAAAAGGGGGAAGGAAAAAAAAAACCCACAGGAGGAAGAAGGAGCAGACACCAAAAAGGAGGAATAGATAGTAACACCTTCAGCTGAAATAGGCCCTCAGAAAAGTGTTTGTCTGAGAACAAAATCTCTCCTGGCAAAAGAATATTGGGAGAAAAGCATCTGCACAGCACCCATCTGAAATTAAGAGTCTCCAAGAACGGAGCTTTACACCAAAGCCAGCAGAAAAGCACCTGCACAGCACCCATCTGATACCTGGTATCAGAAATTAAGAGTCTCCCTGAATGGAGCTTTACACCAAAGCCAGCATTGTGCAATGGAGAACCCACCAGGGACTGGGATGCCCAGTTCTCCATGACGATAATGGCAGGGGAAATCCAACCCTGTTTCTGTAGTTTTAGCCTCTAAGAGCATCAAATGCATTGCAAACTCTGTGGCTGGTCCAACACACTCTAACAGGGAGTTTAATGCTAAGTGCCCAAGCTTTGGAGTGGGAAGGAGGGAGGTCCATCCCATGCCCTGGGTGGGCAGCGCTGACATCGTGGCAGGATCAGGGCTTTGATGCCACTGTGCCACCTTCCATGCTCACCCCATCTTCTCGCTGACCCACTTTCCCCAGCTTGCAGCATCCTGCTGACAGCACAGAGGGTACCACCTGTACCTCCTGTGGGTACCCCCCAGCCCTTGTATGCCCCTCAGCTGGCTGGGATCGATAGTCCCCCTCGCAGCCATCCCCCTGCACAGCTTCCTCTCTAACAAGCCTCAGCCTCGCCCCCGCAGCCTGGCCACATCTGATTGATCACAACACGACTTTCCAATCGACTGTGAAGCCCAGGGCTGAGGACTAATTGACCGCTTTCTGCTCTCTCAGCAGCTACCTGGTTATTTTGCTCCTTCCCTGTGGGCAAGAAGCACGACCTCCACAGCACACGGGGAGAACAGGAGTGGAGGACTGGCCCCCAAGAGCCACTGCAGGATTTGACAGGTCCTTTCCTTGCTCATGCCACGTCTGCCATGTAACTCTGGATTGAGAGGAGACCAGAGGGAGAAAGCAGAGCTCAGCGAGTGCTTAATGGCAAGAGAACATTAAAATACATGCTGTGGTTTGGGGCAGAAGGACCATGTTTCTGCACAGCCCCAGGACTCTGCTGTCAGTGGGTTGGTGATGGGGCTACGAAACAAACACGTGGGGCAGCTTTCACAGAAGTTTTGTTCTCCTTGTCCTCCTGGCTTGTAGTATCACATGAACTCAAGTCCACTTGCCTTCACAATAAAAAATGAGCCATCAACAGTGCAGGGACCAGACTGGGCAGCACAGCCACATGCTCACACAGGTCTGCAGGGCACACGTATTGCCCCAAGCTCAAAGTGCTCAGAGCCTCCCAGGGCTGCCCTGCCCCTCCTGACAGCCCTTCCCCATCCAATCTTCATAAGGCTGTGGTTCTGCAGAGCCCGTGCACACAAGGCAGCTTCTTCTGGAGAAGGAGTGTTGAGTTGCCCAAGCCATGCCAGCCACAGCTGGTCACTGAACAGTGACCTTCTCCCCCAGTGCAAGGCAGCAGGTCACAGCTGCTGCACTGACCCAACTTCATTCCCCAAGCCTGGTGGAGGGAAGGAAACATCATGATATGAAGGAAAAGGCAGATCTTGTCTCTAAACTCAGCTGAGGGCATTGCAGAACTTGGGACCAAGACCACGACAGCTCACCAAGGCAAAGAGCAGTCTGCAAGGGAGGCAGCGTGATGAGTAATTTCCTCTCCTGTGGCATCCAGCCTGGCGTGGTGCAATGGAAAGCTACAGGCAGCAGAAAGCTCTGGGCCTTTAGTCCATCCTGGAGAAAGTCTGATCTGAAGACTTTTGGAAGAGAGAAGCCCATCACCCTTGAGGCTGTGGACCAACCCTGCAACGTCAAGGCAGCCACACAACACCTCTGAACTGGCAGACCAGCTGCTCTGAAATCAGGTCACTTATTAGGCACAGTGGGGAAACAGCCAACCACTTTTAGAAGAAAGCTCTGGAGAAATACAGTTCAGCTCAGTATTGATTCCCACGGCTCCGTTACAGACAGACAGAATTAATTTCCAGGATGGAAAGAAACATATGCCTGCATATCAAAACAAAAAACAGAAGCCTTTCCAATTCTCCGGCTGCATTTCAATGGAAACCAGAAGGCTGTCATGATGGAAAGATTTCAGTTTTCTAATTAATCCTCCCTGTTGAGAGTTTAATGCACTAATTGATGAGGAGAGGCAGTGTCCAGACAGCACTTGCTATTCCTTTTTAAATCTTTAGACCGAATTTTCTCTAAATTAAATAATAATGAGGCAGATTTGCTCCCTGCATGCACTGTGCCCTGCTCCAACTCCCTCCTCCCTAGAAGATGTCTGGTTGAGGGAAGGGAGGCAAAGCCCATGTCAGAGCTCTTTACAAGTGTTGGAAGTTTTCCTGGAAAACATCATCTGTGATACTGTCACTTCCACAGAACATGCCAAGAGAAGCCCTTTGGTGCCAGGGACACTGCCTGCACCGTGAAACACCCAGCCCTTACCCCCCATGGATCTGGGAGAGAGCTTCTCCCAATTCAACAGAGCAATCGGCCAAGAGGTGTCCCATAACACTTCCAGAAAACCACATAGAAGGTGCTGCAGTGTCAGGAAATGGATCACCAGGTCCCACAGCAGAGCCCCAGGGGCCCAACACAGTGACACCACCAGCAAAAACATCTTACTGGTGCAGACTAGCCTCGGCTGTTCACCTGCACCACAGAATGGTTCTGGTCTTTAACCCTAAATGTTGATCTCATATGACCAGGAGACACCTTTGGAGACAGCAAAGCGATCCTAAGTGCAAAAGCCAACACAGTCTCAATGTGAGAGGGCAGTTCAGCACATGCCTGGAGAGGAAGTTCCTGCTCCCATGCCCTACCTGTGCTGAGCACACGCTCCAGCTCTTCCCTGAATTAGTCACGGACAGAATTTGTCCGTTTATGCTCAACACTCAGCGATTTCAATCCAGGAGGTGGTAAGTGCTCTGAGCTGCAAATCAAACTGGGAAATGTGAAATACAAAACAGTCCACGTGCACGAGGCCGTGCTATGGTTACTAAGCAGCAATAAACGGAGCAATGTTGATGGTCCCCAAGCTCTGGCCTGAAACGCCAGCCCTGCTCTGTTTGTCATAGCAATAGCATTTCCACCTGCACCTTTCTGACACGTCCTCTGGGAGTCTTCACACACCACTGTCATAGATCATGGCCAACGGAGCCCAGGCCAGCTGTGCAGATGTGCAGCTGGCTGACCTCTCCTTACCAAAAGGCTTCCATTATTTTTTTCCCCTATTATTAGTTTTCAAGCCACCTACTCCATCATAAATATAAAGTAAAATTAGCCTATTCCTAGAATGCTAAAAAAAGACGAGCTGATGCCTGCACAAACTGAATCCCAGCAAGTCAGCAGGAAAGGCTCAAAGCACGCAAAGAATGTCAAGTCCAGAGGGTTTTTAGCTCCTTTTCCTACAAACCCCTGTTGCTGCAAACGCCTTGTGCAAGTGCAGGTCGAGTCACAGGCATGCAGAGTCCCTCACCTGCACGACCTGCCTGCTGCTCTCCCACAGCACCCTCAGCAAACTACCCCTGTCTGCCCAACAGCCTATTAATAAATACACACCAGGGAGAGAAGCTGCACGCCAGCAGGGAGGTGGATGAGATGATCTAATAGGACCTTTTCCATCTCTTCACTTTTATGCTTAGTCACAGGACAAATATCTCCCACGTTGTAAAGAAACACGCTGGCTTTGCTGGCCTGCTTATGATGGGAGAATGTTGCCCTCTGAAGATATTTCATTTTCCAGCTGTTCACTGAATGGCTGGAGTTGAAAGGGGTCCCAGGAGATCTTCTAGTCCAATCCCCCTGCTAAAGGAGCTTCACCTAGAGCAGGTTGCACAGGATCATGTTCAGGCAAGTTTTGAACAACTCCAGAGAGAGCTAACAGCACTTACCCACGGAGAATGAAGCAAGAGAACTTGGATTTGCTTGGTTTTCAGCTTCAATGAGCTCCAAGGCACCCAAACAAGTCCCCTAATTCCTGTCCCAGCAGCACAGGAACCTCATTTCTATATTATCAGGGTACTTGTGCTTCTCTGAGCACTCAAGCCTGATCCTATCCAGCATGGATCCTATCCAGCATGGAAAGACACTTCATTTACTTCTGCAGGAAGAAGGCTGGCAGGAGAACAGAACAGCAAACATCCTCTCCATCAACCTTCTAAGTCAAGGCTCCTGTGACAGACTGTCAGAAAACAGATTAAAAACACCCCACCACACCAGAAAGGGAAATGCAGAGAATCAAAGAGTTTGGGGAGAAGATAATCCAGTGCATCTTAGGTATTTAGGTTTGCATGGCAATTTGCATTGGCACTGATCCATGCCACGGCAGCAGCAAGGCTCCCTCTTGCTTTTAAAACACCCACAAGTGCAAGGCTTCCATCCTCACACCTGAAGAGCCTCAAGACCACAGACCTGCAAACTTCATCAAGTAAGGAAAAAAATATTTTACCATATCAATCATGAAAAAAGACCCCACACTATGAAGAAAAAAAAAATCAGCCCAAAAGCCACACAATCTAAATATCTCTTGCAACAAGACAGATGCCAAAGGATGGGCAAAGCTGTGCTGAAAAGAGAGTCAGGAACAGAAAATTTTACTTCATTTTTGTGTCCTGCTGGACAACAGGATGACCCTGAGCATTACCAGTTCTCACAGTCCTCAGTGTTTTTCATAAGAACCTGGTTCCTGGAGTCACATGATTACATCAGAATCCACACTTCCTTTTTTTTTAATTTTTTTTTCT
The DNA here is from genome assembly GCA_013396655.1 of Campylorhamphus procurvoides. Taxonomy (NCBI): domain Eukaryota; kingdom Metazoa; phylum Chordata; class Aves; order Passeriformes; family Dendrocolaptidae; genus Campylorhamphus; species Campylorhamphus procurvoides. The sequence goes on from WBMV01007385.1 coordinate 12,362, forward strand.
TATTAAAAAGAAGTACTTGTAGATGTCAAAAGTTGAAGTGTAAGTCATGAAGTCTAAAGTGCTCTAACAAGAAGAAATAGAAACACCTATTTTAAAAGAAATAAGTCACTATTTTTGGAGGAAAGAAAGTGATCCACGATTCTTTTCTCCTTATACTATACACTGGAAACCTCAGACTGGACAGGGAATTATTTGATTTTGGGGGATGGAGGGTGTTTCAACATCTCCATCTGTAAGTGACAGGCAAGAAAATACAGCTTTCATAGCAACACCTGCCTAGAAATTAGGCAGCCCCTTTGATGGCCTGATGCTGACCTCCCTAGCCAAAGAGCATTATGCACTGGGGGATGAATTCAAAGCACAGCAGTTAAAAAAAAAGTATTAGAGCAGAACAGCTTTCCAAATTTTGCTTAGACTTTTTTTCATCCAGCATTAAGCAAGCTAAAGCCATGGAAGTCAGCGATGCCACATCATCTGCTGGCACCCTCTGCTCACCAAAACTACCAGATCTGCAGCTGCTGGTGGATCTTGCACAGCAGAAATGCCTTATGGTACAAATTAGTCTATAAACAAGGACTTGACCTGAAAAAGCCTTTGTTGGGTCTCACAGAGCTCATCCCATGCTGCTGCTGAGCTCTGGGGCAGTGACACCATTGCACTACAGGCACCAGAGCTGCAGCTACCTACTACATAGAGGAATAATGAACTTTGGCCCCACAAATACTCAGAAGCACCACAAAGAGGAGAAGACTTCAGGTCACACTTATTTCCTATTTTTGCATGGAACAAAACTATTAAGGCATACAAGACTTGAATCTGGGGTGTGCTGTGCTATGCATTGACTACACTACATCCATGGAAAAAGGGGGCAAACACTACACTGCTGACTAAATCAAGTGTCTTTGCCCATTCTGCCCAAAGATAACTAACTAAGAAAGATGCAGAGAAGTTCAGAGAAGGAGAAGAACACGAAGGGTCTGAGAAGCTGTGGCTCACACAGCAGCTTCTGGCACAGGGTGCTTGCACAGGCAGCAGCCCCAGAGCCAAGCCCAGAGCTATGTAGCATCCATCACCCTGACTGGAGCTCAGCTGTGCCATTCCTCGAGCTCCAAGGATTTGCTTTTCATCAGCCTTCCATCAGAGACAGCAGCCAGTCTCTGCTCCTGCTCGCAGCGGGGGCAGAGAAAGGAAACCTCTCTGCTCCTGCTGGCAAACAGCTCTGGGTTTCTGTATTATCTCATCTCTGAGATTACAAGGAAGTGAGCACAAACCTGTTCAGTCACATTGTTCCCGCTCACCCCTGGCCAAGAGCCGGGCCATTACGCTGCTGTGTTCCTGCTGTTCCCAGGACGGATCTGCTGCCCCTCTGCAGCCCTGGGGCAGCTCCAGCCCCTTCCTGCAGCACAGGGGACACGCTCCTGCCTGCAGAATTTAACCACAGCCAGACCATGCACAGCATCAGAGGTCAGGCCACAGCTATCCAACTCCTGACCTCAGCTACCACTATTGTGCAGTGTGAAGCACACCTACCCCTCGCTCCTCCCACCACCTGCAAAGGATGGGCACATCAAACCCACCGCTCCCCAAATCTCCCTGGCCAAACAACTCCCTTCTGCCTACCCAGGGTCTCCCCTCCCATCTCTCTGTTCGCTCTCAGGTGCCTGCAAAGTGTGGCTGGGCTTAGGAAAGATACCACAGGGGCTGCTGCTACCTGGCTGCAAAACACCTGGGCACCTCCTGCAAAACACCTGGGCACCTCCTGCAAAACACCTGGGCACCTCCTGCAAAACACCTGGGCACCTCCTGCAAAACACCTGGGCACCTCCTGCAAAACACCTGGGCACCTCCTGCCCTCTGAAGTTGCCACAGGTGCTCTGATTCTCCTGTGCTTAATGCTAACCTTGCTGCCCCTGGTTCTCAGGGATGGGAGTGCTGCTGCCTTTGGACTGCACAGGAAAAAAACAAACCAGAAAGTGAATCAAGGGTCTACAAATAAATAAATATTTTTTTAAATATTAACCAAAAACTGAAACACTTCTTGCTAAGACTCTACCTTGCTGCATCGCTATAGAAGCAGAGCAAATGTGACCAACTGCAACAAAAAAATTGATGCAATTACGGGTTTGTTTGCAAAATTTTCTCTGCACCTCCTTTTGCCCAAAAGGATTTGCTTTAAAAGAAAAAATGCCCCCATAATGTTTCTATCCTGCCTTATTTCAGAGGAGAAACACAGCTCTGTAAAGTTTTAAGTACCTTTCCCCTTCTTACAGCAAACCACAACTAAATGAGACATGCTAAGAAACCTAAGCAGACATGGAAGTTACAGGTCCTTTTTTTTTTCACCCCCTCTTTCAAATGAAATAAGTATTTTCTTAGCCAAGCTCTAAAAAACAGATCACACATACAAAGACACGAGTTTGGAAATCCCCCTCCCCTCCACCCCCACTGCTATTTGCTAAGGAAACCAGATGCCCGAAGCCAGCCAAAAAATGATCTCAGCCATTCTTAAGAGAGCCTACAGTGCATTTTCATGAGTCATGGAAAGCAACAACTCGTTGCTTTGGTAATGCTAGGTAAGCAACTGGTCACCCATCCTCAAGCAGACTTTCAGCAGTAAGTCAAAGAGCAGACCATGTCCTGACAGATTACGTCAGAGACAGCCCCAAAATAGAGCCCCACAGCAAGTTACCTCGCGGGAGGCTTTAGAGGAAATGCCACAAAGCATGTTCTATGAAAGCATTCAGCAGCCAGGATCCCCCATGGTCCTGACCCAGGAGCGTTCCTGAGTGCTCCAGGAGCAGGCAGAGATGCTACAGGCAGCACATGGAGAGGGAAGGGACAGGCAGAGGCAGGGATCAGCAGGAAAGCAACTGCCTTACCCATGCTTTTCCCACGAGCTGGGGCAGATAGGAAACCATCAGCCCCAAAAACAACACTGGGGAAGAATGACAGGATGCTTCATTTACCAGACCCTTTCCAGCCATTCCAGCACGTACATACAGCACTCGTTGCATATACACACACAGGTGCATGACAGATGTACCTAAACTTACATCAGGTCCTGATCGAACTGCTTTGTTTTTTAAAATATGTATTATACAGATCATTTCCCAACCATCCTCTTTGGGTGAGGGAGACTCCTGCAACAGCACCACTCCAAGCCCTTGGTGACACTCCTGAATGTGGCCATGAAGATGGTGGTGTCCTGTGATGCAGCCTAGAGCTCTCCAACCACATCTGTCAAAGGTTTTGGAAATCCAGTCCAAGACAGGTTAGAGAGATGGCAGGTCCCCTGTGCAGCAAGGGGAGATTCTTTCCAATACATCCCATGTTCTTCCACAAACACCTCCCACCTTCATCACCTCTTGATGACTCCCACAGCAAGACACAGTCATTTCTGCCTGAGAAGCTCCCATAGAGGTCAGAGGTGAGAAGCAATATGAGATACAAAAGGCAAATCAGCTTCCCTAGTAATGATGAACCAGATACTGGAAGTCTTGCTCCATCTCATCCAATTTGAGTGTGCCACACCACCCCCCTGGGACACCCCAGCTGTCTTCCTGAAAAGGGAAGTTCCCCAGCACAAGATTTCCTGGACAGAGACCAGGATTGGAACCAGCTCATCCCCAGCTTCATCTGCCTTCATCCAGAGATGAAGATTGGAACTATCTTCAGCACCTTTTGTGCTGGGTCTAAAAGCCAACTGTGAAAACACATCCTCACCCCTTACAGCCCCATCCCGAAGCCGACCAGGCACACACCAGATATTAGTCACTCCTGTAATGCTGTAGGTGAATTTGATGAAGTATGGCAATGATTAAACAAACGTTTTCCCTCTTTTTCTTGAGTCATCAGCCAGGTAACACAGTGACACACATCATGCACATCACAGTACCTCGGGGAGAGCACCATGCAGAGTTTCAGCAATCACCCACAACCCAAATAAAAACAGGCAAGAACAGGCATGATCCCCCAAATCCTTTATTTCAACCAAGCAAGGTGATGCCAAGCCAGGCTTCAGTCACAGACAGTAGGAGCACCAAAACTACACCTTTCCCTAGCCTTTTCTCTGTGGCACAGCAGAGCTCAGGAACAGCTCAACAACATTCAGGGCCGGACCTTGACCCTTTCAATAAAACCAATGATGCAATAAACTAAGCACAGCTCGACAGATCCTGTTTATCTCTTTTACTTGCTTCCAGCACCATCCAAAGAGAAATAACTGAAATATCTTGCATATTTCTCTAATGACTCTTGCTACTCAGCACCAGCACTGGGGGGGACTAAGACCAAGGACCAGCAAAAGCATTCCACTGGTTTATTAACAGGGTGCTCTGGTTTCCCAAAAACCACTCTCCAAGCAGAAAGGCAGCAGAAGGATTGCAGCACAGGTATAATTGCTGTAGTTTTGTGCTGAAAGGCAAACAGAAGGTATCAAGGCTGCAGTGTGAGCATCTTACATAAGCAAGGAGAGCTTTCCAGGAGCTTGGCCCAGCCTGGTATCTTTACTGAAGGATGCTTCATCCAGCAAAACAAGCCTTGCTTCACAGCTCCACACTACATCAATGTGCAGATCAATCTCAACATGAGAAGCGCAAATCTGTGATCTCTGATTTTCAGGTACGGGTTATTCACCATTTACACGTTCCCAAACTGCTCTGCCCCACAGTCCCAGTCCACACACCAATCCCTCCAGCCACTCACTCCCACAGTGACTTCCAAGTTATCACCCTGCTAGAGTTAACGCTACTATCAGCCCCATCAGCATCCTCATCTACAGATAACACTGTTATCAGCTGCCCTTTGCAATGACACTGCACTGACCCAGCATGCCAAAAAGGGACAGTTTCCTCCAGGGCACCCCACAGGTACTGACTGAGAGGAAAAGGTGAGAGGCTGAAAGGAAGAGGATATTTAAAGAAGGGTTTCTTTCCATGCACGCTCACCTTTCCTTCAGTTCACTTTCACCACCAGGGACAAGAAGACTCACCTTACACTTTCTCCCCCAAGCCATTAAACCTGAACAAAGCCTTCCTTTATTAAAGCACTGCCTCACAGAGGGGATGCACCAACCCTTAAATCTATATCAGAGGCAAGATATCCCTGGTACCAAGAGCCTGTGAGAGCAAGAGGAGCTCATCAGCTTGTCTGCCACCCTTCTGCAGGGTCCCCATGCCTTGGGATAGAGCACACCTGTTGCCACCCTGCAGGGCAAAAGGTGCAGACACTCCACTACAAAGAGATTAAGAACCTATTAAATTTTTCTTGGCTCTTATTTATTCAGGGCACTGCAGTGTTTCCAGTTCACAACTAGACTATGATAATCTGGCTTCTGCCCAATGACAAAAATCCCAAAGAGGCTGCAGGTCATAAGCACTGAGCAATCCAAGTAATCCACCATGCTCATCATGACAGACTTCCATGTACATTCATAGAATAGAATGGTTCAGCTGAAAGGGACCTACAGCAATCATCTAGCCCAGCTGCCTGACCAATTCAGCACTGAAGGGCAAGGACAAACCTCAAAAAGGACAGACCTCAACAGATACAGCATCTTCCTCAGAACCTCTGCACCGAGAGCAGCAGCAGCAGAACTTGGAGCACAACATGGGGTTCACTTTTACACACAATGTTTGGGCTAATGATTTGTTATGTGCAAAGTTTTCAATATTTGGGGGCACTTGGAAGCACTTGCACATGACAAACACAACCACTCCAGGACAGTCCTGGTAGTACAGGAGCGCACAAAGCATTGCAGGGGCCACAAGCACCCTTCAGTACTGACGGATTTAAGACACTCTTACATCCAGCCAAAGACTTCTTATCTCATAAATTCATTTCCCAAAGCAATTGTACAAAGTCTTTTCTCTCTGAATCACCCAGCTATCAATTAGATGACTTTTTGTTACTTTAGCAAACAAGCTTCTGGCCATAGGAGGTTTACAAAGCCCCTCTAATCCACCCACCTACTACTATTTTTTCAGTCAATTTGGCATTTAATCACTATCTGAACACTTGACCCATCCTCCCACCCTTCCAAGGACCTGGTCTGCACACATATTGTTTATGCAGCAGCCCACACAGTAGCTTGGCCAGCTCCTTTCAGGATCTGGCTGGGGCTGCCAGGCAGGACACACCTGCCAGCCAACAGGACTTTGTCCCATGGAGCTTCTACTGTGCTGAGCCAAACCCTGGCTCAGCTCCACCCTGGTTCATTGCTGTTACGGCTTGTTCTCCCCAGGCTGCCCCCTATCACCTCAGGGAGCAGACAGAACTAAATCAGGGGAGCCTTCACAGAAGTGACAATTAGTTCTGCATAAAATGGTGGCCAATATGGGTTTCAGCTAAGGAGAGCAGAACAGGCTCCAGCCTATCACAGATTCTCATTACATTCTGAGCCTCTTGGTTTCCACTAACATTTATATTAGCATCTCCCAGGTAGAAAAAACTGTTTGGGGAATGCATTTGGGAGCTGAATCCGTCCTCTTTTAGAGAGTACAGGTATCTCTTTCACTTTTGCCCTCTAAAAGCCTCAGACAGTCCAGGTTAAACCCTGTGGGATCCCTTCACAGATGTCCCAAGTGCCCTGGGAACAGAAGGTGGCCCTGAGAGCAGGCACAGTGATGACGTACATCAGTGTCCCCACCCCAGGTCACTGAGGTGGGGATGTAATGCAAACAGCTGCAAGGCTCCCCACTACAGGCCATGCTGATACTGCACCTCACACCATCCTGGGCTTCCTGGCCCAGGCCCTGTGGCTCCAGGGAGAGCTCCTGCAGCAACAGCCCAAGCCACATACCCCCAGCCTGCAGCCCCAGAACTCCTCACTAGCCCCAGTACAGTGTTCTTCACTTGCTCTTCAAGCCCATGCAACAGGTCTGCCAAGAACAGCTCCCCAGGGGCTCTGAAGAGGAAGGCATCGATTTTTAAAGGAGATCTTTGTTTTCCACTTCTTGTGTTAATTAACTCGGACAGACTGATTGAATCATAGAATTGTTCAGGTTGGAAATGACCTCTAAGATCATCAAGTCCAACCGTTAACCCAGCACTGGTTCCACCACCTGCACTATTCCACCACTAAACCACGTCCCCAAGGGCCACATCTACACACCTTTTGAACACTTCCAGGGATGGTGATTCCACCACTTCCCTGGGCAGCCTGTGCCAATGCCTGACCACCCTTGGAGCTGGATACCAGAGGCATGTTAGTGACTAATGGGAAGATTACTTGGCCAGACCAGATCAGGACTGCACGGATAGACAGAACACAAACAAAAATGGCCACATGTCCACGTTCATGCGTGCTCACACACACTTTCACAGACAGAAAACCACTCGTTTTGTCCATCTGATGCTCACCACAGCACTGACCACATCAGATGAAGGCTCATAGCATGTGGGATATGGGTCAAGCCCACAGATACAGCATGTTTCAGCCACAACTGAGATGACATTCACCACCTCTGCATCTCACACTGTGCTCAGCAAAGGCAGAAAAGGTGCCAGAAAAAAATGCTGAACTGACCTGGCCTGCAGGGATACATGTGGGGAAGGGAAACAGCTCCCCAAAGGGACTTAACAAAAACACCTGGTCACCCATTTCCCCTTGTGGAGCTTAAATAGGAAAACAAATAGTCTGGGGACTGGGGGTGACCCTGCCAGGCTCAGTGGGCCATTTATAGCCTTTCCAAAAAGTGTCTGAGGACATAAAAAAAAAGTTGAATTCCATATTCCACTTCTTATGGCTCTGTACTGCATTTTCCATCTCCCCAGTGCACAGCTGACATTCTGCACATTTCTGTGTGCACTGTGCTCAGCCTGTGCTCTGAGTAGAGAAGGGAGTGGAAGGGACTGAGCACAGCAGCCTCCTGCTGCCATCAGACACCAGCAAGAACCAGCCCCACCACCTGCAGCTCCTCGCTGGGGGAGCCAGGCTGAAAAGGCTTGGCCACCTCCAGTGAAAGTGTGATGTGTGTCCCTCTGCTGTGCTGGGTCTCAGGATCTAAAGAGTCTGGAGATCTCTAGACAGAGAAATTGCTTTCCTTAAGCCGTATGAACTGCACAGGCTGAACTGTAGTCGAATATCTTTTTTCTCCTCTTCTTTCAGATGATCCCCTCAATCAGGAGGGCTAAGGTACACTCAAAGCAATCACCCCCTCTTTTCTTCTACGTGTAGATAGGCTTGTACGCTCCAAAGCCAGCCTGTGCTCTCCGAGCAGTCTAATAAAAGATATCCCTTCTAACAGCACACCCTGACTCACTTCCCTCCAGCCTCGACCAGCAGGTCTTCGACGGCAGTGCCAGATCCACCAGAACAGAAGATCCTGCCAGCTTTCGCACTCGTTCCCACGTCCATCTGGGGAGAGCAGGGCTGGAAGCACATCACTTTCCACGCTGCAGCAACACACTCCATCCCACGGCTCTGCCAGGGAGCCAGACACACTGTGTGATCCTCGCCGGCGCCTTCCCAATGGGAAAATGCAGAAAGCATCAAGTCCAAGCTGCAGGCTGAAGTCCCGAAGCATCACAGAGCAACAGGAACATTTCAGGAGGGATGGAGCCGCTTCCCTGGCTGCTGCAATCGCTGGCTCTTCGCATCGGAGTCGCTTCGTCTGGATGAAAATCCGGACTACATCTCTCTGCATGAGCACACTTCCCTCACAGGCTCTAACAGCCTCCAAAAAAAGAAATGCATCACCCATCAGCACACGTTGACAGGGCAGAGCTGTGGGTTTCTAACGGAGATTAAGGACCCATGGAAAAAACTGCAGCACCAAAACCCGTTCACAGAAGGAAGGTATAAAAGATCCTTTAAGTCCACATCCCACCAGGCTGGCAGCCCATCCAGCCTCACGTCCTGACTCCAACAGAGGAGCTTTTACAAGCTGCAAAATCTTCCCGGGGCAAAGGCTGTGCCCAGCCATGGAGGTCTGCTCTGATCTGCAGGAGGCCTGGGAAACCTTGAAGCCCTGTTTATAACTAATGTCAAATTAGGGGTTCTGGAAACTGGACCACCTGATACAAGACAGTCACAGGCAAGCCACCAAATGCAACTGATCTCATGCACACTTGAGGGACTGCTCTCAAAAGCTGCACTCCATGCACAAATCCTGCACAGAGCTACACCACACTGCACATACTGGACTGGTAATAAATTCATAAGGTGGCACAGGAAAAAATCCCCCCAAAACCACTCATTCTCACCAAAAAGTGAAAGAGCTTGACCCTGGAAATCCCTGGAATCACTTAATCCCTGCACAAATCCCAAACTAGCCCAGTGATTTTGGTCCACGCACCAGCAACACACGCAGATTGTGCAGGTCTGCTTCCAAAAAACTATCGGATTACAAGACAGGCATTAAAGAGCAGGATAAAAGCAGCAGCCGAGGGGGGGAAGCCGCTCCCCACGCTGAGCAAATCCTACGGGAGCATGCTCCCTCCCGACCCGTGGCACAGCTCCCCACGGCAGCCAGGTGGGAATCCTGATTTCCAGCTTTCCAGCTCCGCCGGTCGCTCGCACCAAGCGGGTCCGGGCATCCCTTGCCCACGGAGGGTCCGTGCCCACCGCAGAGCCTTCCTCCTCATCCCTATCCCACCCCCACCGGAGAAAAGCTTTGCAGGACAGGGAGGGCTGGCCGGGTACCCGCGAACCTCCCCCGGTGTGGATGCGACGCTTCCCACGGACCCAAGCGAACACAGCCAGAAAACCGCTGGCTCCAGATGTTGCAGCATCCCGGGAGGGCGCACCGAGGGGTGTCTGATCGCTGTCGAGCAGATGCAGATGGGACGGGGCTCCCAGGCAACAACCTGGGGAAAGCAGTGACCCGAGAGCACCGGCACAAGCCGGGGGTGTGCGGGGAGCCCGGGGGAAGGGCAATCCCTCCGATCCTTCAATCCGCACCCACGGACCTTGGGGAGCCGCTCCGGCCCCGCAAACTCAGCAATTCCACTGGCGAGACTGGAAAGGAAGGGGGAAAAAAAAAGCAAGCAAAAAGCCACGGAAGCCAGACCCGGCTGCAAAAACTCCCGGTCACCAGCGCAGGCAGCGAAATAATGAAAAGCCGAAACCAGGCGGGGAGGAGGGAGCAGGGACCCGGCGCAAAGGGGGCACTTACCGGGGTCACCCGCGGAGGGCCATGCCCGCACCCCGGGGCTGCTGTCACCGCCGTGGGGACCGCGGACAGGCTCGGCTCGGCTCGGCTCGGCTCGGCAGGGATCTGCTGTNGGATAGCTGCGACCCCCGGGACATCTCCGACCCTCGGGGCGGCTGCAACCCTTGAGGTAGCTCCGACACCCGGGACATCTCTGAACCTCGGGGCAGCTCCGACCCCCAGGGTGGCTCCCACCTTTGAGGCAGCTCCAACCCCTCGGTGTAGCTCCAGACCCCAGGGCGGCTCAGACCCTCGGGGTTTCTCCGACCCCTGGGGTAGCCCCAGCCCTTGGGGCGGCTCCGACCCTTGGGGTATCTCCGATCTCCGGGGCGGTTGTGACCTTCGGGGTGGCTCAGACCCTCGGGTATCTCCAGACTCCGGTGTAGCTCCGACTCTTGGGGGCAATTCCGACCCTCGGGGCATCCCCAATCCTTGGGGCAGCTCCGTCTCCCAGGATGGCTCCGACCCCCAGGGTGGCTCTGACCATCGGGGTGTCTCCGACCCTCGGGGCAGCTCTGGACCCCGTGGTGGCTCCAAGCCCCGGGCAGACTCACATCTAGGATGCTGCCCTGTCCTGGTACCCCATCCCGGTGAGGTTTCCCCGACCCTGCAGGTCGTATCGGCTGCAATGAAACTCTTGGGGTAGCTCCGACCCCCGCGGCAGTTCCAGCCCCCCGGGTGATACCCCATCCTACAGCCCCGCTTGATCCCGCTAGAGCTTCCCTTGGCCCTGCAGGTGTGATCAGCCCCCATGAGACACCTCGTGGGATTCCCTGGCTTTGCCTTCAAGAAGGATGAAATGTGACCTCTGTGCTCCAGCTGAGTCTCTGGGACCTCCTGAAAGCTCCTGAAAGAGCGAGCTGTTCCCATGTAGTGTGAAAAACCAGGAGATGATGAGAAACAGCACTGGAACCCCCTGACTCTGGGATGGGGGGATGTTGGTGAAGCTGGTGCAGCCTTGCAGCATCAGTGTGGCTTTCTGCAGGGCCTAGCCTTCTCCATGTGGCCGGGATGTGAAGGAATTGCTCTGATGTCTTGGTTTGGTTTTGCCACTTTTAGGGGGAATTGAAGCAAAATTGAGCCATAGTGAAGACCAAAGGGCAGGGGCTTTCGACTGTTCCCATGTCACATCTTGCTCTCCAGAACACTTCAGGGCTTCTTGAGGAGCTCCCTGGGGAGGTAGAGAAGCCTCTGGGCTGTTTGGATTTACACCCACCTGTCCCAAGCCCCTGTTGTGTGCCCAAGTCTCTAAAAAAGGGCCAACAAGAGTATGAAAAACAGATGAAAGAGGGAGCTGAGTTATGTACCAGATATCACCCAGACCGGTGGGAAAGAGAGAAAATTCATGCAGACAATGGAAAAAGTAAGTAAGAATATTTCTCTGATTATTTCCTTATTTCCCCATTTAGTAAATGAGGAAGAAGAACAAAGTCAATTCAAGATTTTGGTGGGGGAGAGAAAAAAATGGGCTGGATCCTAAAACCAGCCCCATTCCCCCTCACATTTTTAAGGAGTTGCTGCTGCAAGAANGCCGTGGGGCCCGCGGACAGGCTCGGCTCGGCTCGGCTCGGCTCGGCAGGGATCTGCTGTGCTCGGCTGGAGCCCGGCTGGGGCGGTGCACAAAAGCGGGAGGAAGCGGTGACGCCGGAGCGGCCGCGGCCAATGGGGCGGGCACGGGCTCGGGCTCCGGCTCGGGGGGGCGGACCGGCCGGGCTGCCCGACACGGCGGGGCCCCGGCGATGGGGGGCGACACTNGGGTGGCTCAGACCCTCGGGTATCTCCAGACTCCGGTGTAGCTCCGACTCTTGGGGGCAATTCCGACCCTCGGGGCATCCCCAATCCTTGGGGCAGCTCCGTCTCCCAGGATGGCTCCGACCCCCAGGGTGGCTCTGACCATCGGGGTGTCTCCGACCCTCGGGGCAGCTCTGGACCCCGTGGTGGCTCCAAGCCCCGGGCAGACTCACATCTAGGATGCTGCCCTGTCCTGATACCCCATCCCGGTGAGGTTTCCCCGACCCTGCAGGTCGCATCGGCTGCAATGAAACTCTTGGGGTAGCTCCGACCCCCGCGGCAGTTCCAGCCCCCCGGGTGATACCCCATCCTACAGCCCCGCTTGATCCCGCTAGAGCTTCCCTTGGCCCTGCAGGTGTGATCAGCCCCGATGAGACACCTCGTGGGATTCCCTGGCTTTGCCTTCAAGAAGGATGAAATGTGACCTCTGTGCTCCAGCTGAGTCTCTGGGACCTCCTGAAAGCTCCTGAAAGAGCGAGCTGTTCCCATGTAGTGTGAAAAACCAGGAGATGATGAGAAACAGCACTGGAACCCCCTGACTCTGGGATGGGGGGATGTTGGTGAAGCTGGTGCAGCCTTGCAGCATCAGTGTGGCTTTCTGCAGGGCCTAGCCTTCTCCATGTGGCCGGGATGTGAAGGAATTGCTCTGATGTCTTGGTTTGGTTTTGCCACTTTTAGGGGGAATTGAAGCAAAATTGAGCCATAGTGAAGACCAAAGGGCAGGGGCTTTCGACTGTTCCCATGTCACATCTTGCTCTCCAGAACACTTCAGGGCTTCTTGAGGAGCTCCCTGGGGAGGTAGAGAAGCCTCTGGGCTGTTTGGATTTACACCCACCTGTCCCAAGCCCCTGTTGTGTGCCCAAGTCTCTAAAAAAGGGCCAACAAGAGTATGAAAAACAGATGAAAGAGGGAGCTGAGTTATGTACCAGATATCACCCAGACTGGTGGGAAAGAGAGAAAATTCATGCAGACAATGGAAAAAGTAAGTAAGAATATTTCTCTGATTATTTCCTTATTTCCCCATTTAGTGAGGAAGAAGAACAAAGTCAATTCAAGATTTTGGTGGGGGAGAGAAAAAAATGGGCTGGATCCTAAAACCAGCCCCATTCCCCCTCACATTTTTAAGGAGTTGCTGCTGCAAGAAAGTTTGAGCCATTGCCTATAAAGGCAATAGAAACCCCAACCAGGGACCCCTCCTGAGACATTGAGATCTCACATCCTCGTATACAATCGCGTGACCTATTAATAAAATCCATAGAAACGGATTCTGTATATACCAAATAACTGCAGGTGGCTCCAGCCCAAACCGCTCCGGGTTCCCTCACTCCATAAATGATTTTACTAGGGCCAGTCGTGATCTTGATGTAATTGAATAGGTTTCACTCTTTTCTCTCTCCCTCCCCCTCCCCAGAATATTTGTGCAGCTTACAGAGAGACATCCAGGGGGATTGAGCTGTTGCTGGAAGGAACCTCTGACTCCAGCTTGCCTCATCCGTTTGGGAAGCGGCGTAAGACTAGCCTAAGCCACCTGGCTTTGGGAAGGAGGTTGCTTTTCTCTGCACCTTTCCTCTAACTCTTAACAGCTTTTAATAAAATTCTGGTAACTTGGCACATTTGAAATGTTGGCTGCTGCCCATCGGGTATGTATGTAATGAATTCCTCTGCTGCAGATGCCTTTCTGAAATAAATCAGATGTGTTTACCTTGGGAACCAGGCACAGGACCCCAGGACTTCAGGTTCAAGTATTATAAGGCACTAAGTGACAAGCAGCTCCTTTAAAACCACCTGGTTTTAATGGGGATTGGTTAGGCACACACCAATTACTGCTGAAAGCTGTAGTTCTTCCCAGCAGCTCCTCTTTTCTGAGTGTGTTTGGTGCCCCAGGTATCCCACTACGGGGATTTCAGTTCTAGGGTGTTCCTAAACAATATAAGGATCATCATGTGTGTAAAGGCTCTTTCCACTGATGTCAACAGCTCTCTGCTGATGGGCGTGCTAAGGATCTGCCCCCAGATTCTGCCCACTCGAGTTGCTCTTGAAACCATTTACAAAGCCTGGCAGAGGTTGGACAGAGGTGTGTGGCTCTGTGCACAGTTTCAGGTGTTCTCCTCCAATGTTGGCTGACAGCCTTCTGCATGTTTCTGGAGAGAGGTGAACACCTGGCTGAGGGTGCACAGTGGAGAGCAGTGGTGACCCAGTGTGTTGCAGACAGTGGTTGTAGTGGCTCTGTACAGTGATATAAAATAGATGTGGGCTGTTCTCTGTCCCTGAGGACAACAGGTGTGGCACACCTTGTACCCATAGAGCCAAACTCTCCCTTCTTTTCCAAAACTGTCCAGACTGCCATTAGGAAACATTTCTTGGTGCATGCTGTCCTGTGCTGGGGCACGTGCCAGTCGGCGAGACAAAAACCAGGTTGCACGTAAAACCTAGAGATGTGTGCTCTAATTCTTCCTGGTTGACTGGTATAAATGTTGGGTGGATATGAAGGCCTATATCATCTTGATAATATCTTCAGTGAGAAGTTTGATGGCACAACAGTGAGCTATAAGAAAAGCTGATGGTTCATCCACAGACCAAGAACTTTGCAAATCACAGCCCCAGGCTGTTCTATTTATGCTTCTCCTTTAAAGACGTAAGCATTAGTATTTGCTGTGGGGAGAAAAGGGGGCAGATATTTCGCTTTGGCCTAACTGCGACTATTTTGGGCTGTGTTAGGGTTCCTGCAGGAAGTGAACACAGGTCCCAGGGCACTGACCCAATTCTTCTGTGACTAAGTATGCTCCATCTAACCTGAAAATCTCCCATGCCTTCTGTTTGATATAATATCCTTTCTTGCTTCCTGCCCTGGACGGCAGAATAAAGCTGTTGTGTGCTGTGAGACGTCTGCCAGGCTTTCTCTCCCATCAAGGTGGCTGTGTGTGGTGGGTGAAATCATTCCTATACTTAGTTTGCAAAATGTGCAGGGATGGTGCCGTCTCCTGCAAAGGGAAAAAAGCAATTACTTAATTACTTACTCAGAGGTTGTGTGCTGCTTCTCAGCTGAAGGCTGGAGCTGGAGATGAAGGGCCTGGGTGGGATGTCAGCACAGAGACACATGCCTGGGATGCTGAAACCTCTGCATGGCAGCACCTGGCCTTGGCACATCTGCATCAGCTGCAGCTCCTCCTCACCCAAAACTAATTGCAGGTCTGCTGTTTGCTGTGGAAAAGCAGGTGGAAAAAGAGGATTAGAGCTGTCCTGTGTCTCTGTTAATGTTACTACCCATAGAAAAAAAACCCCACATTTGTTTCACTTAAATATTTCCCACATATTCTGTCTTCTGCAAAGCTGAGCAATCTGGTTACTGCCTGATAGATAAACCTGGGACAAACCACACATGTCAGCATTCCTAAGGGGTTTGTGCTCCTCCAAGAACATGCCTGAAGAAAAGCAGAGGTTTGCTGGGGACAAACATGTGGGGACAGCATTTCATCTCTACTTCTCCTCCCACTTCACAGCCATCATGTCGTGAGGCAGTTGAGAAGTGTGAGAGTCAGGTTCAGATCCCTGCTGCTATGAGGCCACAAGTTTCCTTTCTCTGCCACTCCTGTTACATGAAATGCTCCCTGGCTGATATGACCCTCTGCTCTGCAGGGCAGATGCTGAGATCTGCTGTGTGAAAGCCCTCACAGCCAGGCAAGAGCAAGAAGTGATGTCTTAATGGGTTTTGAAACCTTTCCTCTTCCATGGCAGGAAGCGTTTTCTTACAAACAGCAGATAAAGCCTCCTGCCCACACAACAAATTAACCTTGTGGTTTATAGCTTGGGTTTATAGCCCTTGGAATGAGGAGGAAATCCTGGGCTCCTTCCAGACTCAGTCTATGGAATATTTCTTGCATCCACTCCAGCACAAAAGGTAGGTGGCAGCAGCAGACACTATTTTTAAAGGAAAAGGTGAGTCCTGCACTTAAAGATAAAATGCATAATCCTGGAGAAGAGGGTTCAGAGTATGAAGACCCAAGAGCAGGGAGGCACTCTCCATGCACTGCCACCCATCAAACATCTGGGGACACTGCAACACCTCACCCTGAGGGGGTCACTCTGTGAAGGGGTCAGAGCCAAGGGGTGCCCCTTGGCCCTCTCTGAGGCAGCATTTGTGCCCATCCACCTTGTCCTAGGCAGCTGACTGGAGAGATTTTTCAGGTCTTACTTCAGGCTGAGGGCTGAGTGTGCCATGCAGAGGAAGCAGCTTGCAGCAGCCCGCAGCGTAGATCAACCAAAAAGAAACAGGTTTAAACTCATATTTCTTCCAAGCTGGGTGTGACTTACACTGAGATTGAATTGTGTGCATAATTTTTTTCATGGTAGTCATAACATGCACTTTCATAGCTGGATGTAAATTTCCACACTGTCTTTGTTCCATGACTCACCTTCTCTGCCCAAACAGAGAGAAAAACATGTCCAAAAAGGACAGAGTGAAAGCGAAGAGGATCTGATTTCTGGGTGGGTTGTTACAGAAATGTTGCTGGAGGGCATTTCTCTGTGGAGCTTTTTCATGTGTGCTTAGAACTTATGTCAACCAAACAGTATTTGCAAGGTGACTCCATTATCACCCTGGTGAAAAGTGTGAATCTGGAAGCCCTGGAGAGTTATAGTACCTGTCTGCAAACAGGCCCAGTTTAAACTTTCTGAGGTAAGGTCAGAACTGTCCCAGAATATTTATGGGCTCATCTGGCACCTGAATATTGTGGGAAAGTGCACAAGGAATATTGTCCTTGTGACATTTGCAGCAGAAACTGCAAGAAAGAAAAAATTGCAGTGGACATCCTGCGTTTCCATCTCACCTTCCCAGAAAGTTCAGAGAAAATCTTGAGACTTCTCCTGAAAAGAACCAATATTCTCTAGCCCACAGCTTGCTTTTCTTGAGAAGGGATAAGAGAAGGACTGAAAGAGCATGGCCCAGGCCTGTGTTTAGGTATGTATATCCACACTGGCCTGCTCTTTTTCCCCACTGATAATAGGATTCTGTTCCTTGAGAATATGACCCTATTTCTCTCATCCCTCTCCTGATTTAAAAGATAACCAATCTACAAGGGGGGGGAGTCAAAGCCACCCAATTTAATCACTGGATTTTGGCTGCCATTTCAGTTTGTATTTTGCACTCCTTAATGCACCCTTGATAAAGGAGCTTCTCCCAGAACCCTGCAGGAATATTTGTGCTCCTACAGCTGAAAGTGGATCATGTATGAGCAGCCATCAAGCTCGAGTTGCTTTGTATCCCTCCCCATCCACCCACGTGGAGCTGGACTTTGGGTGACAGAAAGCAAAGGAAGCACAGAGTGATTTACCACAACTGGAATGTCTCTGATTGGCCACAGAGTTATCTGCGTGCATCAAGTGGAAACCTCCAGTTTTTCCTTTACCTCTGTCACGAGGGGGAAGAGAGCACTGAAACAATCAAAACCCGACTGTTTACACGTGTTTTGTTTTATAAATGGACTTGTATAGAAAGTTGCAGCACTGCTGCACAGACAGCTCACATAAATCTCTTATCACAAAAGCCATATGTCCTCATTTCCTCATCTGCGGTAGGACACAAGCAGCGGCGCTCCGATAATTAGGAAGCTGGAGGTGAAACCACTCAGCATCCAGCAGTAGGAAAGTGTATATGGGTGAAGGTTGCAAAACACAAAACAGAGCAGTTTAGTTTCGTCCGCACAACTTTCCATTGCGTGGCTGTTGTTTGTGTGTTTACGAGCCAGTTCCTCCACGGAGGGGATGCTGGAAACGCTGGAAAGGTCTGAGGGTGCCTGTTCTTCCCCACTTGGTTTGCTCTGGCTGCTCCCCTTTGCAGGGCATAGATCCTTCCCTGGAACAGGACCCAAAGCCAGACCTCAAAATGCAGCCAGCTGACCTCCCATTTCAGTCCCTCTGATGTCATCCCAGACACAGAGGGGGAGAAGAGCACCCATGGATGGTCCTGTGGAAAGTGTTCTCCATGGATGGTTGGCACAGTGAGGGATCCCCTGCTCCCTGCACGAAACTAACACGGTTTCACCTGGGAAGAAGAGGCAGGAGTGTCTCACAGGACCACTCAGACATTTTTTGGCTTCTCCCTTCCCCAAAGCTTGGCTGACTGTGTCCATGGCCCTTCTTGGCACTGGTAAACCAAGGCAGTGTCGCTGATTAACTTTTAACTTCATCCACACTTTCCCACAAAGCTGAGATGGATAAAAGTTAAACGAGTGTGTACAATTACAACAGCTGCCATTATGGCATTCCTGGGTCCTTCCAAACTTTTATTTTTTCCAAAAGAGAGACATTCCCTAAATTTCAGATCAGTCAGCGATGGTTAAATGCCCTTTTGCCCAGCTTGGTGTGCTTTGTGTAAGGGGTATTTATTTAATCCATCTGAAACTACATGAGAGAGGAGAGAAATATCCCAGCGGCGAGATAAGATGATTATCTTCCTGGCAAACAATGGGAACACGGTCAAAATTAAAAATAATTTGATTGCAAATAGGAAGCCTAGTAAAGCAGCAGGACCAGAGGAAACATGACTAATTTTTTTTTAGCTTGTCTGAACTCACACGGCGGAGCTTTGCAAGAGCCATAACTTTGAAATATAGATCTGTAGAAAACCCGTGGGGGGAGGATGGCAACACTCCAACTGCAATAGTACAATAGGGGCAAGTTCATGCAGCTGGTAGATCCGACCTAAATGGCTAAATAGCAACAGACAAAAGCTATTTTAGGTATAGTTTGGTGGAGACTGCAGTAAATACAAACTGGGGAGGAGTGGAGAAAGTGAAGGGTTTTTTCTCAACTCTTTTTTGGTTTCCATTCTCCTTGGCCAACACGTGGCCAAAGCATGATGCAAGTGTCACCTGCAGGAGCAGCACTGAGCTCTCTGAGCCTGCAGGCCAGTGTTTCACATCCTTGGTCGATGCTGGTTCTTCCTGTCTCCAGCAAAGGACCTCACTTTCTGCAGGGGAAGGAGGAGGCAGCTGTAGGACCATGATGACCTTGGGCTGCAAGACCTTGCAAGAGAAAATTCTGATAGGTGTCAAACCTATACAAGACCCCTTATAAAGGCACTTCCTCCTGACAATGATTACCCAGAAAAAGTGTTTATATGATTCCCAGAAACACTGCCTACTAAACTACTGCTTCCTTACAAGAAAACTCAACATCAAACAACCTCTATCCAGTGGGAATGGGAAGAATAAAATGATGGTTAGGACAGCTGCTCCTCAGCATCCATGGCAGGGGCTCTAACAGCTTCCTCTGTCCCAGACAGTGCCCACACCTCTTCTAGATGTGCCTCTGAGCTGAGCAGACACTGAGACTTACCTTGGCTGCAGTCCTTGTGTCACAGTCTGCCTGTCAGAAATGGCCTGGTGACTATTGCTTTAACCTAGTGGACCCTAACATTTGGATCTGTGTTTTTAGATATCTAAGACTTTTGACTGTGCCCTTCTATAAATATTATTTTCTAGAATATTCTGGGGGTTTATTTGCATTGTTAGAGATGGGTCTCTAATATGAAGCCAGTCAACACTCAAAATGTCCTGTGCAATAGGGAAGTGGTGTTATGTCCATTTTACAGCAGAAGAAATTCCGTTGTAGGTAAAAGGTTGAAATGATCCATTCCAAGAACACAGGCAGAAGCACGGAGCACAACACAACACAGACATGGTGTTCCCAGGTCTAGCTGTGACCACAAAACCACTGTTCCTTTTTTTGCCTTAAAAGCCTCTTGAATAGAGATTTTCAGCCAACTGAGGGTTGAAGTAAATCTTTGGTTAGATCTGTTGAATTACATCAGCATGTGAGTACACTTAACTGATATTAAACTACTTCAGTTGCAGTTATATATGTCTGATCCTTTATCTGGGTAGATATTTTTTTCTAGTGTTTTGAAGGTGTCAGTCAGGTGAGAGTGTGTTGCAAAACAGCAAGACAGCCACAGGCAGTAGCTGACACTAGAGACTGAACAGTGTTTAAGCCATTTGGCAAAGCTTAGACAGGTCCAGTAATTGTAGGTGGATGAGAGTTTGCAGAAGGTCATTAGGTTCCTGATGCAGGAAATACTGCTGAAAGGCAGAAGAGGAAATGACAGATTTAATGAATAGCGGTCACAAGCTGAACTACAAAGTCTGTATGTTTTCCTACAAGGATGATCACAGCAGAACCAAGGCCAGATGTTCCCTGCACAGTATCTGATGGCAAGAGCTCTCCAGACCAGAAGGCACGACAAATAACACCAGGGAAAAGTCTCTGACCCGTGAAAAGAGTGGCTGCATTTCCGCAGGCAGTGACTGAACTCTTGGAGTGGTGCTCTGTCCTTCTGCTTCCACCAGGAAAGAGAGTGCCAAGTCATTTGCAGTCAAAACATCAAAGCATCATCTCTGGAATGGGAGATCTTGGCATTAAAGACAGGTTGTCATTGTTACTAATGGTTCAAAAAGCTGAAAGATAGATCTAGGTGGAGTATCCGATATGCATGAAAAGAGAGAGGTGTTTGGTGCTGGTGGACAGGATTTAATGGGCTACTCAAACTGCACCTGTGACAGTCAAAGAGCCATTGCAGTGCACGCTTGGATGCAGCAGGACTGGTAACAGGATCACTAGCCTGTCTCTGAGCAGTGCTGCACTAGGTGTTGATCCTGGAGGTTTTGTGCTTTTATGGAAACAGCTAACGATGACATGATTCGAGATTCTGTGAAGGGCTCAGAGGGAGACTCAGTAAAACATCAAACAATCACGTCAAACTCTTCATGCATGACAAATGAAGTGTAAAAGCGTCGTTCTCACAGAGAAAGCAACAGTTGGGATTTGCTTCCAAAATGAAAGAGGAAATTATTCAGGCAAATTTGGTACTTCAGACAGGTGAAACACCAGCTGAATGAAGATGGTGGTATGTACGTGAATGAAATTGGGCACGTGTTTGTGGACATGGACACTGATGGATGACACAGTCAAAGACCTTAATCAATGATGTGGTGACACAGCAGTGATGGAGGCAAACAGTCCAGCAGACAAAACCTTTATTGTCCTGGGGGAAGGTCATCAAGTGGGATCCTTTGCCACAGTCAAAACTTAGAGGAGAGGAGAGGAGAGGNAGAGGAGAGGAGAGGAGAGGAGAGGAGAGGACAGGACAGGACAGGACAGGACAGGACAGGACAGGACAGGACAGGACAGGACAGGACAGGAGAGAGTTCTAATTGTAACATTCAACACCAGGAATAAACAAAAAATGATAAATGCCTTTAATGAGTGAGAAAGGACACCTAAAGCAGCCAGGGTTAAAATATCACTAGATGATTAATGACTTGAGAGTTGGGGTCTGTCCAAGACCTGATACCCCACGTGTTTGCCTCTGAGAAGCAAAGGGCTCGTGCTGCTATTCACATTGCAAGAAGCAGTTGCTAGATACTGTCTATCCTGGTACCTAGGTTTCCCTTAGGTCTGGGTAGTCCATGAATATCCAATTATTTTATTACAGGCACCCTGTGTAACTTCATCAAAGTTCATGGGCTGCCCCCCAGGTCCTGTGAACCCAGGCCTTACCTTCAGGGCTCCAAGAAGGAGGCTGGTTCTTGGAGGATACTTAGAAGAACAAAAATTATGGTGGAGAGCTTGTTCCCTTCCATACTGGCATAAAGATTGTTAGTATTTCAAGCAGGCAAAGCTTCTCTGCTTCCCAAATGAAGAATGGAAAGCTGGAACACTATCCTGGAGTAAAGAGACAGGTGCCAGTGGGTAAAAAAAGAAAGCTTTTGTTCTCATTGACTGTGTTCATCTGAATGGAAAATCCAGGCAGGGAGACTGGAGAGCCTGCAGTTCACAGTGCCAGGTCTTCTGGTTTCTAATTTTAGAACAAAGTACTCCTGCCCACACCATTTTTCCTAAACACCCCTGTTACACTTATTCTCAGAGGATGATTTCATAAGGTCTCAGAGAAGCAGGGACTGGATAGATATACTTGCAGAACATAAGGAGAAATCACTATGTAGGCCAAAAAACTATCCTTTTTTAATCAGGGTGGAATACCAAGTGGATGTGATCAGCACTGCTGTAGAAAGCACTGGCTTGAGCGTGCAACAGGATTTGTACCCTCCTACAGGAGTGCAAAGGAAATAAACCTGACAGAAAGGGGACCATGTTGGGTGTAAGGTCTGGGTTCTGGGCCCGAGCAAACTGTCCATCCTTTATGGACATCTGCTTTTTCTGACCACTCTTGCTGCCTGGATCACTGCATTTATCAGCCTTGTTGGTGCAGAGTCTGTTGGGGTATTGGACACCTCACAACTTTTATACCTATACAAATCAGAAGCTGGCAGAGACTTGCTTTTAAACCCACTTTTGTTTCTTCACTGACATAGCAAGGCTTTCAAATCTTCTCTTTATGTTGCAGAGGTTTGTGTTTAATGGTAACCAGCCTTCCTCACCAATGGGAAATACCCTTTTGCAGGCAGCAGGGCACCTCTCTCTTGTACACCCAGTAAATGAGGCTTCTTGAAGTGGGTGGCTGTCTAGCAGCTCTGAGCAAGCTCTAAGAGGATGTCATCACTGCCAGACTTGGCCCAGCTTAATGTCAACCAACACACCGTGGGGGAAGTCTGACTGCAAACAAAAGCAAAGCCAAATGCTCTGTTTGTCCTTATCCAAATGAAGGCAGAGGCAGGGAAGATTTATAAACTGAGGGTTTTTTTCAATATTTCTAATATGATAAAGAGACATGTTGTCTTCTAAGCACTGCAAGCCGACAAACTTTTCCCTGGCCATGAGCCCAAAGTTTTGGCTCTACTTTTCTTTTACCAAACATGAGCCCTCTGGGATGACTCACTGGTTCTTAGTGGGCTGCAGCTGCTGAGCCAGGAAAAGGAGCCCTTGGTGCACAGAAAAGGAATCAGGAGATGATGTGTCATGTGGGTTACACAGGGAATCAGCATCACTTCCCACGGCCAGCCAGTGCGGATTGTGTGCAGAGGACCTGCTGGTCTGGAGTGGTTGGAAATGAAGGCAGGACTTTCCAGGACCCCCTGGGTACCACATTTAATCTCTGGTGAGCATCTAAGAGTCCATGTGTCTCCACCAAAAGCTCCACTTCAGCAACTCAGGTACTTAAGTGAGCTGCAGCAAATGCAGCAATTAATTTCTGTAAGTCTGGATCCTCAGTCATCACCTGCCCCTTGCTCCAACATGTTAATCCCCTTCTCCATTCTCTCACACCCCAGGAGAACCAGTGGAGGAACATGTGGCTGGAGACCTCTGACACAAGCATGTCATAGAATCATAGAATTGTTTAGGTTGGAAAAGACCTCTAAGGTCACAGAGTCCAACCACTAACCCAGCACTGCCACATCCACCGCTAAGCTGTGACCCTCAGCACCACATTTACATGTCTGTTCAATCCCTCTGGGGATGGTGACTTCACCACTTCCTGGGGCAGCTTGGTTTCCTCTTATGAGAGTAGTTGAATGAGAAAAGAAAGGATCCCGAGGAAAAGTTCAGTGAGGAAGGGAGGTGTGATCACCAGTGTCCAGTGTCAGCTTAAGGAAACTATAGGATGAGACAAAGGCTTTTCACTTCAGCCACTTAACTATTGCTAACGTAGAGCTCGCTTGTTGTGGGTCAGCAGGTGGCGAGCTCTCTGCAGAGCTGGTTCCTGTGCTAGTGGCCATCTCATCGCAGCCGTGGCATTTCAAGGATAAACTCTAATCCCCTCTGTCAGAGCTGGGTGAGCGATGCCCCTGTCAGGGGGTCGGTGTCACCATGGCTGAGCCTCAGCAAAGTGGGGCCACGCTGCCACGAGGTGTGAGGTGCTGTCCTGATCACAGAGAACCAGCTNGCTTTTCACTTCAGCCACTTAACTATTGCTAACGTAGAGCTCGCTTGTTGTGGGTCAGCAGGTGGCGAGCTCTCTGCAGAGCTGGTTCCTGTGCTAGTGGCCATCTCATCGCAGCCGGGGCATTTCAAGGATAACCCCTAATCGCCACTGTCAGAGCTGGGTGAGCGATGGCCCTGTCAGGGGGTCGGTGTCACCATGGCTGAGCCTCAGCACAACGGGGCCACGCTGCCACGAGGTGTGAGGTGCTGTCCTGATCACAGAGAACCAGCTGGGTTGGAAAAGACCTCTGAGATCATCGAGTCCAAGCTGTGACCCAGCACCACCCTGTCAACCAGACCAGGGCACTGAGTGCCACATCCAGTCTCTTCTTGATGTCAACTCCAGGGACAGTGACTCCACCACCTCGTTGGACTGCCCATTCCAATGCCAAATCACTCTTTCTGTAAAGACCTTCTTCCTAATGTCTCACCTAAACCTCCTCTGGCGCATCTTAGGACTGTCCCCTCTTGTCCTGCCTGGGAGAAGAGCCCGACCCCCACCCGGGTACACCCTCGTGATGCTGATGTGTGGAAGACAAAGGCATTTTCGAGGTTAAAAAACGCCCCCGCAAATTCAGCAATNGATGTCAACTCCAGGGACAGTGACTCCACCACCTCGTTGGACTGCCCATTCCAATGCCAAATCACTCTTTCTGTAAAGACCTTCTTCCTAATGTCTCACCTAAACCTCCTCTGGCGCATCTTAGGACTGTCCCCTCTTGTCCTGCCTGGGAGAAGAGCCCGACCCCCACCCGGGTACACCCTCGTGATGCTGATGTGTGGAAGACAAAGGCATTTTCGAGGTTAAAAAACGCCCCCGCAAATTCAGCAATAAATGTTCCCGGCCGCGGCAGGGCTCTGGGCGAGAAGAAAAGCGCTGGGACCGCGGATCGAGGGAGGAGATCCCGTCCAAGTCCGGGTCCCGCTGCCTTCCCGGGATGCAGGACGGGACCCGCCGGTCCCATGGGGATGTGGGACGGGACCCGCCGGTCCCAGGGGATGCGGGACCGGACCTGCTCATCCCCACGGGGATGCGGAACCGGACCTACAGGTCCCATGGGATGCGGGACCGGACCCAGGGGATGCGGGACCGGACCCACCCCTCCCACGGGGATGCGGGTCGGGACCCACCGGTCCCAGGGCATGCGGAACGGGACCTCCCCATCCCACGGGGATGCGGGACGAGTCCCGCCGCCTTCCCGGGATGCAGGACGGGACCTGCCCATCCTACGGGGATGCAGCGGGGGCGGACACGGGGAGCAGGGGGCAGGGCGGCTCCTCCCCGGCGGGGAGGGATGAGGGGGCCGGGCAGAGGGAGGACAGAGCCAAGCAGGCACTAACCTCGCCGAAGTGCCATGCCGGGGGCCGTGATTTGCCTGCTGCGCTGCGACCTGCGCGCCCACGATAACCAGGTACGGCCCCCATGGGGATAACCCGGCTCTTGGGGCAGGGTGGGGAGCGATGCCCAGCCCTGCATCCCGCCCCGGGAGCTCTCACGGCCCCTCGCTGTGTTCCAGGTGCTCCACTGGGCTCAGGATAACGCGGATTTCGTGATCCCCCTCTACTGCTTCGACCCGCGGCACTACCTGGGCACCCACTGCTTCGGCTTCCCCAGGACGGGGCCCCACCGGCTCCGCTTTTTGCTGGAAAGTGTTAAGGATCTAAGGGAAACGCTCAAGAAAAGAGGAAGGTAGTTGAGAAAGCACCATGCAAATAACGCGTGTATTTCTATTTCCCACTCTTTTTCAACACGTGCCTGTGCTGTGAGTGAAATCACGTCAGGTGCTCTGAGCTCTGATGGTGGTTTGTTTCTGAGAGCCACAGCCCTTCTGTCGGGCACAGTAAGGTCCCATATGTAGCCCTTGTTTCAGATGACTTGCTGTGGTCCCAGTAAGGTCCCATATGTAGCCCCTGCTCAGATGGCTTGCTGTGGTCCCAGTAAGGTCCCATATGTAGCCCCTGCTCAGATGGCTTGCTGTGGCCACAGTAAAGTCCCATATGGATAACTTGCTGTGGTCACTGCACAGGGAACAAAGAGCCATCCAGGCTGGGCCAGGCGGGGTTTCGCTTTCCTGAGCTCAGATACCACAGATGGGTGTCAACCCTGAGTGCTTTGTCCAGAGCCCTGACAAGTGGGGACATGGACGGCAGTCTTTGAGATGCAGGCAATGACAGTAGCCACTGTGACACGTGTCCTTCCTTGTCCCCAGGAGTTTTCCCCAGGACACTGGCCAACATGGATCCTGGCTCCTGAGACTGGGGGGTTACATTTTTTTATGCCCTGTCTCTCTAAACCCAGTCTCTGGTAGGCTGCAATGTGGGAAGGGGGTGCCTCCTTTATTTTGCTTTCAGAACCACAGCTGGGGCAGACCAGAGCCTGAAGAATCCATTCCCAGATAACATCTGGATTTGATTAGCAAAAGGTCATAGAGTCTTAGAACAGTTTGGGTTGGAAGGAACCTTTAAAGGTCATCTACTCCGACCCCCTGCAATGAGTGGGGACATCTTCAACCAGAACAGGTTGAATTCAATCCGACCTTGAATGTTTCCAGGAAAAAACGGTGTTTCCATTCACCAGCTCTCTGGGAAGCCGGGCAAGATGCATCAGCCAGCTCTTCAGTCTCTTTAGTGTGTGAGGATGAAGAGATTCACTTTTAGGTAACAGCCTGGCTTTGTGCCCAGTCATCCTTTCTAAGGCATCCAGAGTGGCAGAAATGTTTTTGACACAAACTAAGCCCCAGGGGCTTACAAACTCTGTTCAGTGGCTCCTAAAAAATGCAGGCTAGTGAAATCCTGTCTGTCTGCCTCCATGCATGGTCTGTGCTCTGTTTGAATGGTACATGGGGGGGCCTGCCTGGGCTGGGACTAAGGCCTCCTGTACACATAAATACCAATAATCCAGGCCAATATTTTGTGTTTGTAGTACCCTGGTTGTGAGGAAGGGGAAGCCAGAAGATGTGGTTCGTGATCTGATTACTCAGCTGGGCTCTGTCAGCGCTGTGGCTTTCCATGAAGCAGTAAGGGAAATACTGAAGTGGCATAGTTAAAAGATAAAATTACATTTTGAAGGTTTCTTTCACAACCAAATGGTGATGCAAATCCTGTGTGTTCAGAGCCTTTCTTGGCCTTGGGGAACTGGCTAGTTGCTGGCATGGGGATGGTGTAGAGTCTGAGTGGGGGTCCTTGCTGGGGGAAGACTCAGAGACTGTGTGTGTGCATCCAAAGGGATGAAGCTAAATGTGGAGATGAGGGAGGAGGGCAAGACAAGGGACCAGAGACGGTGTGCATGTGGGAGCTGAGGCTGTGCAGCCATGGGGGCCTCACTGGGTTTTTTTCTCCCTAGGCCACACAGGAGGAGCTGGATGTGGAGAAGGGGCTGTGCCAGGTGTGTAGTGAGCACGGGGTGAAGGTTCAGACATTCTGGGCATCCACGTTGTATCATCGGGATGATCTTCCCTTCAGGCCTATTGCCAGGTGGGCTGCTCATGGTGTCACTCACTCCTCCACAGTCCCATTTGTTTCTCACTCCAGTGACCTATTCAGAAGGGCTCCTAGTCACCTGATCCCACAGGGAAGGAACCCATCAGTCCATCTGTGTTCATGGAACAGTGCTGTCATGCTCAGGCACATCAAAGGGAAGGGGCATATTCATCCCTCTGCACTAGTAGGATTTCCTCTTCAATATCCATAAAGCCAAGGTCTGTGTCTGAGTGTTTATTGAGGGACTGGTTTCTCTTTGCCCTTCCACCAGCACAGTTTGGATACTCAATCTGCAGTTCCCCAAATCCTTGTGACATAGAATCATAGAATTGTTTAGGTTGAAAAAGACCTTTAAGATCACCAGTAACCCACAACTGCCAAGCCCACTACCAAACCATGTCCCCAAGAGCCACAGCTACACTTTTAAATACCTCCAGGGATGGTGAGACAACCATTTCTCTGAGAAGCCTATTCCATTCTTAATCACCCTTTCAGTGAGGAATTTTCCCCTAATATCCAATCTAAACCTTTCCTGGCACAACTTGGCCACTTCTTCTTGTCCTGTCATTTATCACCTGGGAGAAAAGGCTGACCCCCACTTGGCTACAAGGGCCTTTCAGGGAGTTGTAGGAGCAATAAGGTTCCCCCTGAACCTCCTTTTCTCCAGGCTGAGCTGCCCCAAACTCCCTCAGCCGCTCATCATCAGACCTGTGCTCCAGATCCTTCCCCAGCTCCATTCCTTTCTCTGGACATGTTCCAGCCCCTTAAGGTCTTTCTTGTAGTGAGGGCCCCAAAACTGAAGCCAGGATTTGAGGTGCAGCCTCACCAGTGCCAAGTACAGGGGGTTGTCACTGCCCTGGTCCTCCTGGCCTCACTTGCTGACATTTCTGAGACACTGGCCTGGATTGCTCCATTACCCCATCTGACTGAATGCAGCTGCCTGTGACAGCAGCCCTTTGCCTGTGGACTCTTATAGTCACTTTGAGGTGTAGTTGATGGAGTTGAGTGATGTGTGGTATTCTGCAGAATGTACAAAATAGGGCAAAAGACTTGGGCCATGAAAATGCCTGTTACTCTCCTTTGACTGAAAAGGCACCTGAAGGTTGCAGATTTTTACACTGAGGTCAGCCTTGTGTGTTAATCAGAAGTAAGGTGAGATAAACCAGGCCCTCATGGACTCCCCTTAAATTGAAAAGGCACAGTTTGCATCAGAAGCAGAAAGAAAGGACTGAGCTTCTGAAGGCTGCCAGCCCAGGGACATCTACCTCTATTGTGCTGCTGTCAGGATATAAATAAACAGGCATCACCAACATGTGCCTCTGCCCCAGGGGACACAGCCTGGAGTGCTAATCCTCCTCCTGTGGAAGGGGTGTGTGTGCTGTGTGCAGGGGCCAGGACAGCCACCTGCTGACTGTGCTGTCACCTGAGCAGGTTACCTGATGTCTACACCCATTTCCGAAGAGCAGTGGAGTCCCAGGCGAAGGTCCGGCCAACCCTGCCCATGGCAGATCAGCTAAAGCCTCTGGCTCCAGGGGTGGAAGAAGGATGTATCCCTACCATGGAGGATCTGGGACAGAAGGGTAAGAGAACTTAATTTGGCAGTTGCCTCCATGAAATCCTACTTAGGTTTTCTTCTTAAATATATCATACTTGGATCTGTTTGTAAAGATACGGTTTGGAAAGTAAATTATTTCCTGCTGCTCCAGATTCCCAGGATCCAGGCATTCAGCCAAGGTGAAGTAGGTACCTCTGCTGGCTGTCCTTGAGCTCTGGTGGTTAATACAAACCAAACATCTTACATTGCATAGCATATTCTCCTACAGAAAAGATGTCTCCTTGAAAAGATGCAGAGGCGACTAGTGCTCAGGAGATGAATAAGAGTAGATTTACAGTAGGTGTCAGGATGAAATTCTTCCTTTGAAGGTGGACAGGCCGTGGCACAGGTTGGGCAGAGAAGCTGTGGCTGCCCCTGGATCCCTGGAAGTGTCCAAGGCCAGGTTGGATGGGTCTTGGAGCAACCTGGGATAGTGGAAGGTGTTCCTGGATGTGGCAGGGATGTTGGAACAAGATGAGCTTAATGTCCCTTTCAACCCAAACCGTTCCATAATTCTATGATTCTGTGATATATCTCTTACTGAGAATCAAAACATGGAGTAAGAGGTTGCTCTTCAAACTGTAACTAAACCTCTGCCCACTCATGCAGCAAATGAGTGTAAATTCCCTGTAGCAAGGAGCTGCCTTGTGTGGAAAACATCCTCTTACTGATTTTTAATATGTTTCGTGTGAGCCTTATTTTAAAGGAAGACCACACAATCTTTTATGTCCCCAAAGCAGACATCCCTAGTGCTGAATATCCCTAGGTTTTAAGCTCCTTACCTTTCCAAGGGGGCAACAAGGTGATGGTGTTTTCTGTGGCAGATCCTGTGACTGATCCACGCACAGCCTTCCCCTGCAGTGGAGGAGAGACCCAGGCTTTAATGAGACTGCAATATTATTTCTGGGATACGGTAACTCTCACATTTCCTTGCCTACATCCTCCCCCTTGTACATGTGGCTGTGCAAGTGGGTGAGGCTGTAATGTCACTTCCTAATAATGTTTCCTTAGCTCCTGCATAGCACTTCGCAATGGAGGGAATTAGCAATATTTCAGTTTTTCAGAGAGACAAAAGAGACAAACTAGACCAAAAAGAAGTCATCCAGGAACTAGGAATGTAAGCCAAATACTTAGGAACCTAGTTTAGTGGCCATCCCTCTGAAGTTCTTTTTTCCATTAACTTTTGGGAACTGGGACAAAATTTTTTAGCTCCTTTACCTTGATTTGCCTTTTATCCTCTTACATTCCATGTCATCAACAGTGTAGTTCCTCCGTTTTGGAGGAGTGAAAAGTGGCCTGAAGGGGCTGCATTTGCAATTGGGGTGAGGAACAACCACCCCAAGTTCTGGCCACAGTTATAAATAGTAGGAGGTTCCTGTAATCTGGTTTAAAAGTTTGCAGACAGTAATTACAGCTACTTCTTACTCCCTTGGTTTGGTGGAGTGAAGCTTCTGCTGACTGCATTTTGTCTGTGCACCCAGTTTTTGGACTTCTTCCTGCTCTAGTTTGAGGAGCTGCCTTAAGACACCCTCGCTGATTCCCAACAGCATCAGACCCACCTGCTTTGTGCATAAAGGGGAACATCTCTCCACCTGAGATGGGTTAGGAGTTGTGCTGTGCCCAGTGCCTCAGGGCATCCTCTCAGCTGTGCTGAGGAAGTTCCTGCATTCCTTTGCTCTCAGGGATCTTTGTCCTGGTTTAACCCCTCCAGGCAGTTCAATCCTTAGCAGCTGCTCCCTCAGCCCCTGTCAGTGGGATGGAGGAGAGATTCAGAAGGGTAAAAGTGAGAAAAGGCGTGGGTTGAGGTAAAGACAGTTTAATAGGGAAAGCAAAAGCTGCACACACAGGGAAAGTGAAGTGAGGATTCCCATCAGTGGGCTGGTGTTCAGCCATCCCCAGGAAAGCAGGGCTCCATCATGTGTGAGAGTTGCTTGGGAAGACAAACAGCACCACTCCAAACATCCCAACTTCCTCCTTACCCAGCTTTATATGCTGAGCATGACATCATATGGTCTGGAGTACCCATGGGACCAGCTGGGGTCAGCTGTCTTGGCTCTGTCCCCTCCCAACTCCTTGTGCACCCCCAGCCTACTAAGGGTGGGGTGGTGAGAGGAGCAGAAAAGGCCTTGAGGCTGTGTGAGCTCTGCTCAGCAACAATGAAAACACTGGTGTGCTATCAGCAGTGTTTCTAGCACAAATCCAAAACAGCCCCAGACCAGCTACAGTGAAGAAAATTAACTCCATCCCAGCCAAAATGAGCACAAGCATGGGTAGCATCTACTCTTGGTCAAGCATTAATACAACCAGTGCTGGAAGACCTGTTCCTTCTCTTTTGTTATGTCAATATTATCTTCCCCAGCGAGCTAGAACAGCCCTTTAGCAATTGTAACCTGTGCAGTGAAGGGGATCAAGGGGAAATCTGACTTCCCTATGTCCCCTGCATTGTCCATGGAGTGCTTGGGAAATGGAAGATCTGCACCTGCTGTAAATGTGGGGGGCACAGAAGGAAGAGTCAGGGTTCCTGCAGCTGAGTGTTGGGTGGTGTCAGCTCAGCTTCTCAAACCCAGACAAGCAGCTGCATGGACGAGGGAGCTGGTCTGTTCCTCTGGTGCTTGTAAGTGCATTATTGATCCAGAGTCAGGTGGGAATGGGCAGGGAGCAGCACAGCCAGGTGCACAGGGCTTGTAGAAAGAAACAGGCTGAATCAGAGAGCACAGCGTGTGACACATCCCAGAGCTATAATGAAAACTGTTGGCCTGATTAATTCCTGTGCACTGGAGGCAGGAATTTGGCAGCTGTGTAATCCTTGCAAGCAGCCATGAGAGGGAGCCCAGCCCTGCCAGATTGCTCTGGCTCCAGAAGGAAAGATAACATATTTAGCAGGTTGTTTGTAAAGTATTCAAACCTTTTGTTCCGTTTGCTCACACAGAACTTGGTTGCATCTTACAAGGAGACTCGGAATGGGCTGGTGGGAATGGATTACTCAACCAAATTTGCACCATGGTAAAGATTTTTGTTGTGAGACTGGAAACTCCTTTTCTGCTCCCATCCCAAACCAATGTTACCTGCTTGCTGAGTGCTGCTGGACGTGGGTAGGGGTCTAGGTGTGATTCCCTGGGAACATTCCTGCACTTAGGAGCTGCTGCACTGTAGCAGAACTGTGCCAAGAGCCTGGTGTGCTGGGAGCACCAGTGTGGGCAGGGGACAGGAGATACTCAGCACTTCCTTTTAATTTTGTGCTGTTTTGTGTGTGAGGGGTGTTTGGGAGCAGGCAGGGAAGCAGCACAGCCTCCATGTGTGGATAGGGTTGTAGCAGAACTCGATCCAGTCCTGGTTTCCTGAATACTGTGGGGCAAGTCACCTCACCTCACTGCCATTCTTTTTCTGTGGGGTGAAGAGACACTTCTGATTATTTCTTTTCCAAAAGGATCTCTTGTTTGGGTAAATATGTTGACTCATTAGATATTTTACTCTCTGGTGCTGGGAGGGGCAGAGTTAATTCCAGACTGAAACTGCAGCAGCAGAACCCAGTTCAGCCTAAACTGGGAGCATCTGGAGTGTTGTCCCGACAGAATTGCAATGTGAAAAGATTTTCTGAGGCTTTTACACGTCAGGATTTCTTGTTTTCAGCTAGCTTTGTGCTTTGATGGTTGCAGTGGATGGCTCCATCTGGTGGCACTTCGGGATCCCAGACAGAATCCCAGGACCACAGAAGCTGTGGAAGTTTTATTTGTGGCCTCCCCTTGAGTTTTTCCAGGCTGGCCATTTGCCCAGAGCAGACAATCCTGATCAGCCTGCCCCAGAATGTTCCTCTGTCAGATGACCACAATCAGAGGGGTTCAGATTGCAGCCAGTTGTTCCCATCTCATACTGGCCATTTCTAAGTTGTCAGAACTGGTTGACAATTAAGGAAAAATCTTCAAGCTCTTTCTTCCTGTTTTCCAAGATTCATTAGGACATCAAATGTTTCCACAAGCCAATAGTGGAAATGGCAGTAAAATGCATTTCTAGGAAAATCAAGGTAAACATTGTTCCTCATCACCCTGCATGATGGGGTTGGAGTCTGAAAGCTCTTTCCTGTCTTGCACAGCACTGATTTGGAACAAATGGAAGGAGTCCAGGGGGTTAAAATGCCAGAACAGGGTTTGATTCCCTACTTTTCCTGCCTGGCCTCAGATTTTCAGCAAGCCTTCTGTGCTTGCTCAGATAAGACGTTTCTGCAGGAAAAGCAGCCCTGGCACATAATAAGGGAGTTTGTAAGAAAAGGACAAGCAGCATAGGAAATGCAGAATTTGGCATTTGAGATCCATTTCTGGGTTTGGCACTAAGTCAAATAATTTAGGCAAAACTTGTTGAACTTGTGTGAAATGATTTTTCTCCATAGCTTGGAGACTCCTGTGACAGTCACATGCTGGGAATGGGAGGATTTTGATTCCCGGAAGAGAATCCTCCCTCTTGAGGAGTTGCAAAGAAGTTATACAACTTGATTAAAGCCATTTGGGAGGTCAGGACAGAACTGCAAACCAAGCAAAACGTTTTAGACAGCAACTCAACACAAAACTGTGC
The DNA here is from genome assembly GCA_013396655.1 of Campylorhamphus procurvoides. NCBI lineage: Eukaryota > Metazoa > Chordata > Aves > Passeriformes > Dendrocolaptidae > Campylorhamphus > Campylorhamphus procurvoides. The sequence continues at coordinate 45,821 of WBMV01007385.1, forward strand.
CTCCACTCCCTCTGAGCTGTGAGTCCTGCGTGGCATTCAGGACATAATTCCTCTGCTTTCAGGCTGGCACTGGGCTGCATCTCACCTCGATACATCCATGAACAGATCCAGAAGTATGAAAAAGAGAGAGCAGCAAATCAGAGCACATACTGGTATGTTCTTACCCCAGCAGTATTACTTGTTTTCTCTGAAAAGGAAATGGGCATCTTGCTCACAGGGGAGTGATTTGTTAACTCTCCTTAATTAATGTTTGTTTATCCTGTGCCTGCTGCCTGGTTCCTCTGAGTTGCATTGCAGTTCTGTTTCAGTTTGGATTTATTAGCCTGCCTTTGACACCCAGAGGCTTTAGGCACTTCCTAAGTAAAGATTATGAATGCCAGTTGTCATTATTATTGCTGGGAAATTGTGGTTCATGATTTTTAAAAACGATCTCAGTAAATCAGCACCATCTGTCTCTGTATTGTTATTATGGGCTAGATGAGAGGGAAGAATGATTAACAAATAAAAGCTAAAGGGTTTAAGGATATGAGTGGGGTTTCTACCAAAGGTCTCAGTGACTCTGTGTATCCATCCCTGAGCTGGCCTTGAACTTGCTCAGGGATACCCAGGAATTGTGGGTCAAAGCCTGGTAGGGAGCTCTGATGAAGAAGCAGGTTCATGTTATAGCCTGGCCTAACACTAGACCTGGATGGGAAAAAAAAAACCAAACCAGAAAGCCTGTGCAAACTCTAGAGCTGCATATTCATATTGGTTTGTTACATTTGCAACGTGTCAAACAGCACAGTGGTTGGTGAAGAACAGGCAGAACGCTGCCAACAATTCTGGCCAAAATACTCAATTTCATTAAAATTCAAATGACAGATAACATATCAACACTGTTGAAGTGTGTGTTTGGGTTTTTTTTCTTCAAAGACAATTAAGAGAGGAAAAATTTCAAGAAATGAACATACTCATGTTTTTCCATCTAATAGCCAGCCTGCTGGCAGCTGGGGCACCATGGTGATTTTAGCATTTTGAAGTGATTAATAATTATATAAATGAATCTGTCAAGCTCCCAGGCACTGCAGTCAATTGTACAGTGAAGTACAGGTCGTGGTGGCTCATTGAACCTCAGCATTATGACACTAGTTTTGAGCATCCGGACTGTGTCATGTTTTGCAATGGGATTTTCCAGAAAGGTCTTGTCAGCCTGAACATCAGCTGAGCAGAATATTTCCAATGTGCCAGAGAGCTGAAGCAGATCTGAGATGCTTAAGTGGGCCTATCACCTGATCTCCTGAGCTGGAGCACTACAAACCAGTTTTGAAAGGTGTCTTCAGGTCCCTTACAAAGGTGATTGCTTTAATAAATCAAGGCAAAGCTCTTGGGAATGTGCTGACACTGTCGTTCATGAGGAAGCGTGGAGCTGAATCAGGCCCTCGCCCTTTACAGAATTTCATCCCAGTAGGGACGGGTGGGAAACAAGTTTCCTGAAATTCTGCTCCTGCACCCGAGCTAAGGAAAGCTTCCCAGGTGATTCATGCAAAGGTTGCTTTCCCTGTAGTCATCCAGCTGCAAGCCAGGTGAGTAGGCTTGGGGAAAGGACTGGTATCGTGGGAAGGTCCGTGAAATGGCTCATTGTGGATAAACCTCAGAGTGTCAGTGACGGGCGCTACGGAAGCAAAATCCTAATCCAGTAATTTTATCTGACCCACAGTGAAATACGGACGTGGCTTTGTGTTTCAGGGTCCTGTTTGAACTGCTCTGGAGGGATTACTTTCGGTTCGTGGCTCTGAAGTACGGCACGAGGATTTTCTCATTAAGAGGTGTGTATGGATCACCGTGTTTGGAGAGGAAAGGCACAGTCTTACAACAGGGGAAGTAAGAGAAGAGGCTGTTGCAGTTAGATTGTACTTCTCAAATGTTCTCAAAGCAGCTGTGTGACCACCACAGACACTGAGCCCCAAACCTGATTAGATATGGGGAGTATTATTAACACATGTCCATGGGAAACAGCAGCACAATAAGAGAGAAGATGCTGTTTACAGACACATTCCACCTTTAAGAAGAATCCAGGCTTCAGGCTCGCCCCAATCTGGGACAGAGCAGGAACACATCTCCCTCAGGACCTGTGTCACATCTGCCAGGCCTGCGTGGCTGTTTTGTGGCACTGGATGCCAGTGGTGACCATAATTTTGGATACCTGCAGCTAGAGCTGAGTTGTCCCTGCTGCCTCCACTTCACTGTACAGACTGTAATTGCCACTGGATCCTTCAAACATTAAATATTCCCCCTCATCTCTTCCTACCCACTGCAGGGGCAAAGTGTTACTTGGGTCTTCTGCCAGGTAATTTTGGGTTTAATATCTGCTACTAAAATGTATTTCACACAAGCATTGTCCTGGAGTAAAAGTGAACAAGAAAATACTGTCTTGGGCCAGAGCACATCTCTGGCCACCCTCTGGCAACTTGAGTTGTTTTTTTATATTTAAAATAATAAAAAGAGCCAACACTGACAAAACAAGTAAAATCTGTTAGGGCTTGAGCATCCTCTCTATGTAAAAGACCCCTTTGCAGCACTTGAAGAATGGCTCATCCCTAAACCTTTGCAGAAAGTTTGTTTGCAATGGCACTGAGAGGATGAGCTTCACCCTAATGCCTTGTGTCAACCAAGGTGCCTCAGGCTGTGGTGATGTGTGATTAACTGCCTGCATCAGTATTTCTTCATCAGCAGTCCATTATTTTGCTCAACAGGGCTTCAAAGTAAAGAGATCCCCTGGAAAAAGGACCTTCAGCTCTTTGACTGTTGGAAAGGTCAGTGGAATCCTCAGGTTTGGCTGGGTGTGCTTCTGTTTTCCATGTGTGCCAGGCTGTTCACATGTGTCCTAATGCTGAGCAGGACCACACGGTGTCATGAGTGGACAGGTTCTGTAGTTAGATTTTCCTGACCAGGAGGAAGTGTTTGTCACCTGCTGGTCCCTTCTGTTGAGTCACACACAGGCTGACCAGCCCTCCTTATCAATGTTAGATAGCCATGCCTGCTACATTTGGTTTTGCTGTTTGTTTTTGGTTACAAGGTTAAAACAGAGTTAGAATAAATCACATCTTTTGTAATCCCATAGCCTTTTCTTTAGCCTTTATATTGTAACATGAATAGCAAGCATAAGATCTCAAAATTTAAAGATATTAACAGATTAAAGCATCAGAATCAGTGAAATACACACCTATATCTTTTTTCATGTTCATGCCACGTGTATCCATTTGCACACAGGCTGCAATAAATCACACAGACTCAAGTCTTTTCCTTAACAATAGACAAGCTCTCTACTTTTCAGGTACTAACCCTTGAGGATTTGTCCAGTACATTCCTCTATTAGTCACCTGTCAAGGATCTTTCTGTCCTTGGCCCACTCTGGTCTGTATATTTATTTGACTCTGCAAAATTCCCTGCAATCCACCTGATTGTTTTTCCAGTCTGAGAATTTTCTGTACCTTGTGTTTTTTTTCCTTGCCAAAAATTCTCCTCATCTCAATTTTCAGTATGATTTCCCATTTAATTTCCAATGGATCTTAATGGCTGCACTCCAACTTTAAAGGGAGGGATTTCCACTGAAATCCCTCCCTGCTGCTGTGCACTGGCAGCATCCTTCCTGCTTAGATGGCTGTGAATGCAAGACCACCAGCTTGTTTTGAGTGCCCAAAAATGTTCTCCTGTCCCAGCACTGCCTTTTATCCCTGCAGAGGGCAAAACTGGAGTTCCTTTTGTGGATGCCAGCATGAGAGAGCTGAATGCCACAGGCTTCATGTCGAACAGAGGGAGGCAGAATGTCGCCAGCTTTCTCACCAAGGACCTGGGTCTGGACTGGAGGATGGGGGCAGAATGGTTTGAACACCTGCTGGTAAGACTGAACCCTTTGTGCACCCAGAGTTGTTTGTGTTCCCTGCCAGGAAGGCAGCTCTGACTAACAAAGAAGGATGCAGAAGATGATCAGTAATTTTCAGGCTAATCTAAGTCCATGTATGTGCTGCTTGCAGGGTATGAACTTCCCAAAACTCTTATAAATAAAGGGAGTTTTGCCACAGCAAAGCTGCCACTGACTGAGATGCAGCTAGGAAGTTTGCAATGATAGTTTGGATCCTCCTCATAGGGTTTTAGCCAGAGATCCATCACACTTGAGAAAACTTTCAAACATAAATTATATTAACAGTGCTCTGATTTGGTCACCCCAGAGGCTGGGGAGGAGAGCAGCCCAGAAATAGAACATAAAGAGAAATGTGTGCTGGCACAGCACTGATTGCTGTGGACAGGGAATCCATCTAGTCAAGAACAGGCAAGTGTGGACAATAGCTGGATCAGCTTCCAGAAAGCTCCACCCTGGCTGGAGGCATCCTTCTTCATTCTGGTGAGTTACGGGCATCCCTGCCAACTGCAGCACCAATTCCTCTCTCATACGTCAATCAGCAGCTGTGCAAGCTCAGTTAAATGGCTGGGTCACTTCTCTGACCTCAGTCCCCATAGACTTTTCTGGTAGTGACTGAAAAAGACCACACATTAAAGATCTTCTCTGTGGGATACCAAGAGGCTACTGGTGATCAGGGAACTCTACTCACTAGGAGTGCTGGAGGGACAGGCAAAACACAGGCACCTTGCCATTATCTGCAACTAAAAGAGCTTTTTTTTGTGAGTGTAGATTTTTTTTTTGAGTTTCCTTGGAGCTGGGCTCTGACATGCCTTTGGCTTCAGGAGGAAGATCTGGGTGCTCTTCCCACACCAGTGCTGTGAGCAGCACTGGGCTCTGCAGGACTTTGGGATCCTCTGGGCAGGGGTGTTGGTAGCTCCATGCAATGCTGCTTTTCCAGATAAGAGCAAGAGCCCTGCAGGTCCTATTCCATAAGTGAGGAAGACCTGGAAGATCTCACTCTAGAAAGATGCTCCCTGAGATACCTACATTTACTCCTATGGACATGGATGTTACCAGCCTTGCTGGAAGCAGGATTTAGCACTCTGCACTGGCCCTTTCACCTCAAGAAGCCCCAGGTGCTGATGGCCACTGTAGGGTGGTGTGGCACAGGCTGATCCTTGTGCCCTTCTGTCCCATCCTTTCAGCTTTTGTCAGTCAGAGATCTCTGTTACTGGGACCTGGTGGCATCCCCAGAGTATCCTACAGGACACATCAGCTTGGTGTGGGGGGCATGGCTGTAGGAGGGCAGAGGCCAGCAGAGAGCTGAAACTGATCTCACTTGCCTCTAAAAATGGAAAGCAGTGCCTATTTCATCCCTGATACTGCCAGCAAAAGCCCACCAAGTGTCTGTGTGTGCCATCCACACCAGAGGGCAGGGAGACTGAGGCACAAGCTCTCTGCAACCCACTGAAGGCAATGAAAGACCAGAGAATATTTCAGCTCTGACTTCATTGATTTCATTCACAGGGTCAGGCCCCAAGGAAAGGCAGAGAAACAAACAGAAGAGAATGCCAGGAAGGGGCAAGGCTGAGGGGGAAATGAGCCTGCCTCCTCCAGTCCCCCTTGGATTTGCCCTCGCCTCCCACACAGCTTTCCTGTGTGTTAATCACACAATCAGCCTCTGATGGCACCTTTCCTCCCCTCATCTCAGGGCCTGGAGGAAGGGCTGCTGGGGAGGGGATGCCTGGGGCACAGGGAGCAAAGCTGGCTGCTGATCCCCCTGACCCTGGCACCTGGCTGGCTCTCCAGGGAAAGGGGAATTTGGCAGAGCCCATTCCCCTGTGCCTTCAGCTATCCCGGTGCATTGAGCTCCTTGCTTTAAGGAGTGGCTGGGATTTTGGAAACATCCCTGTGTGGACTGGTTGTTGCTGTGCCTGCAGTAGAGGGAGAACAGCACTGAACCAGCTCTTTTTGCCTCAGCTGCTGCTTTTGCACCACAGACACCCCTCCCAGGAATGCTCAGAGATCCCACAGCCTCTCTGCTGTCACTTCCACTCCCCTCCTGACTGAGGTTTGGATTGTCCTGCATCTGGAGAACTTCTGGTGTTGGATTTAAGCATCTTGCCCAACATCTGAAGAGCACTTAGACTGGATTGTGTTCTGCTCTCCTTTGTGCCAGTTCCAGAAGCCTTGCTCTGTTTTACATGAGCATCATTGAGAGCTTTGTTTAGATGAGGAATAACTCGACTATGGGAGAAAACTGCATTGTTTGCATCTTCATACACACTGTGTGGTCACTCTGTAAAGTCTGAATTAGAATTGTCTCCAATCTGCTGAGATGATTCTGTCAGTCTGTGGTGTCTGGGTAACTGGTCAGGATGAATTTTCTCTCCTATTTGGGGCTATGTTTTTTTGAAATATGGGCGCTCAAAAGCTAGGGCTTGTGAAGTCTGCTAGATAAGGGCAGAAAGAGAAGGGTTTTTTAAAAAAGGAAATTGTTAAACAGACTTGGGTTGGACTTTTATCAGTCCAACTGACCTAAGGACTGTGAAGTGAAGTAACCCAAGAAGCTGATCCCAGGTTTAAAAAGCAGCCAGATGTCTGTACCTATGACTTAGGAGGTCTCTGACCACCCCAGTGTAGCCAGAGTGAGTCCCATTTAAGGAATTTTCCCCTTGAGCTAAGGGGTGGATGGGGAGACAAGATTCACGGAGAGCCAGCCCAGCTCTTCTTACTGTTTTCTCCCTCTGTTCTCAAGGTGGATTATGATGTTTGCAGCAATTATGGCAACTGGTTATACAGCGCTGGCATTGGCAATGACCCACGGGACAACAGGAAGTTTAACGTGATCAAACAAGGCCTGGATTACGATGGGAATGTAAGTCTTGCTGTGAGAAGAGCAGTGAAGGACACGTGGTATTCTCAGGGAGCAGGGGAGATCAATCTGTGTGGGTTCTACTGCAAAAGCAGTCCTGTGTGTCCTTGCCAGCAGTCAGGCAGGTTCCTCGTTCTGCACAGCAAGATGTGACATTGACAATTGCTGCTGTCCCCAAGGGGGCTGGTGCTTCATATGCTCTCCCTGCCCTGGTCTGTGTGTTCAGTGTTTCACCACCATTTCTCCCATCACTACCTCACACAGATGTTCCTTGAGTACAGAGGAGCTTCTTGGAGAACTCAGGAGAGACCAGAGAGACAGAGCTGCTCTTTGGGAGGTGCTGGGGAGGAGATTAAACCTGTGACTCCTCTGATTATCCTCTCTAAGTGGTGGGAGCAGCTAAGTCACCCTTTCCATGTGCTTAGCCAGTGTTCACATACTGGATTACCTGTTTCCACACTATCCCTTAGCTTCTTGTCAGGCTGCACTGTTGCCTGTTGGCAGTGTAGGATTGAACAGGATTTAACAAGAAATCAGAAATTAGTCCTAGGAAGGGACACAGAAGTAGAGTTAATAGGAGAGATTCAGGAACATGAGAGTGTGCAGCTGAGCTAGTCATCCTGATTTCTTTCAGTCACTGGAAATTTCTTCGAGTTACTTTGTCACAGGATGTCCTGTCAAATAGGACAGATGAACAGTACCAAAAATGCACTTCTGTCTCCCTCCTCTGCCTGCAGAGTGAGCCTGGGAGAACTCCAGCATCCAGGTCTCTCTTTAGGCCCTAATGCAGGAGGGGCTAAGGCTCGTCAGAGGTAACTGATGCTCTGCTACACCAACTTCTCTACCTGGAAATCCAGTTTCTCTCTTTCCTGTTGAGAAAAACCCTTTCTGGGAAGCAGTTGGAGATTGTTACTGAATGGGTTCTGTCCCATTGGTTCTGTTTGCAGGGGGATTATGTCCGGCTGTGGGTCCCAGAGCTACAGGGCATCAAGGGATCAGACATCCACAGCCCTTGGGCACTGAGCAGTGCTGCTCTCTCCCAGGCAGGAGTAACTCTGGGAGAGACCTACCCATGGCCAGTTGTGACAGCCCCAGAGTGGAGCCGACACATCAGCCAGAGGCCCGTGAGTACTGGGAAGATTGGGATGGGGTGGGAGGGCCCCGGGGGGCTGTTCTGCATCTGTAGGAATGTCTGTGAGTTCTGCTCTTCTGTGTCTGGAATAAAGGGAAAAATAGCTTTAGTGCAGTGGTCCAGCTCTGCACAGGGACTCTGCAGCTAGGGTTATCTATCTCTCTCTGTCCTACCTGCTGTGGTGAATGATGGACATTTTAGCTGCTTCTCTGTCCCAGCAGTCTTGTAGTCAGCAAGGCTGAGCCAGAGCATGTCCTTCAGAGCATCTTCCCTGCCCTGGCAGCCCCATTGGCCAGCAGGGAGGGATGGAAATCTCCAAGGTCTCCATAGGCCTGATCACCTCCTGATGCAGATGGACAGAAGGGAGCTAACTCACTGTCCTCTGTGTTCAGGAGGGGGAAAAACAACCAACTTCCTCCTATGCTTGAGTGGATCCAAACTGGAGTCAGCAAGAGCTGTAAATATGGGGACTGGCCCTTGCACTTTGCTTTTCGGGTGTATCTCACCTTTAGAACAGGGACAGATTGAGGTGCTGATCCTGCAACATGTCAAGGGTTGTATCTGCTGCCTGGGCTGCTGCTCTTGGAGGAGATGGGTATGGAAGGACTTGGATGTAACCAATGGTTGTGTATACTCTGCCTTCTCCACCCCACATTGTCCATGCCTCCTCCCAAGTGAAGGTACTTTGTGGAGGCTCAAATTTAAGTGTCATACTATGTTCAATGAACAATGAAGCATGTCTCTGTTTCAGGTTTTAATCCAAAATTTTCAGGCCAGATTCCTTTACCATGAGTGGAAAGTTTTGTGGAAGCAAAGCCTCCTGCTTTGGCCATACTGTTGGAGGGATCAGAGAAGGGACTCTGAGGTAGCCCCTTGGTGAGACACTAGTTTGAGGTAGTCATGAAACTGGAAGCCAAAAAGCTTCTCCATCAGGCAAGAGTTGCATTTTGATCAACTTTTCCAGCTCACCTTATCAGAAATCTTGGTTTCCTAAATCCAAGCCTGGAGCAATACCTGTCAAGCCTTCCTGTCTTTTTAGTGAACATGGGGAGCAGAAGTGCCCTGTCCACATTTTCCTGCATTTCAGCACTGCTTTGTGACCAGATTCACTCTGCAACATCAGTAACTATCTCACTGTTCATGTTTCATTTGCCACAGGGAAGGAATTCCCATCCCAGGGGAAGGAGGGGATCTGCACAGGCACCAGCGCAGCACAAGGACAGAGTGATAGATTTTTACTTCTCTCGCAAGAAGGATGTTTGCTGAAGGCTGGAGGAGTACTCAGGGGGAGGTTTCACTGCTGAGGAAGCCTGGATGATGGTTAATCTCCTTGACCAAGGCAATGGTACAGGCCTGGCCACAGTAAAGACAGGACACCAGCTGGATGTGGGTAATTGGAGGTTGTGTATCAGCCCCTCTTCTTACAAACTGGCAGGTGTTCAGTCAGAACTGAAACTTCTTAATGCTATTTTTTTCATGTTTTTAAGCTTTAAAACAACAAATTGTTGTGCAATTAAAAGTTTTGCTACCGGGAGTGTTTTATTTTCCTCGTGACCACAGAGATCCACAGACAGAATGAAACTGCAGAGGATGTTCTCTCACTGTGTCTTCTGCAATGCTTTGGAGAATCAGTTTGTTCCTCTTGAAATCTTCCCTGGAGTCTTTGCAGCACCCCATTGCTTTTGGTACCATCCTGGAAGCTGGAAAGTGTTCAGTTCATAGCCAAGATTTGTATCTTGTACTTGGTGTCAAAGCCATTTAAAAGGGGGCCCTGGCCATTCTTAGCATTTTATTTTTATGCAGAATGTCTTGCTTGCTGGAAGAGCTTGGGAATTTGGAGATTGCCATGTTTGTGCTGTAGCGGAGCAGTGTCACCTGAGAGGCGGGATGCGGGATGGAGGGGGCAGGAGGCGGGAGGAGGGATGCAGGGAGTGGGATGCTCGGTGCAGGAGGCGGGATGCTCGGTGCAGGAGGCGGGAGAAGCGATGCAGAGGGCGGGATGCTCGGTGCAGGAGGCGGGATGGAGGAGGCGGGATGCTCGGTGCAGGGGGNATGCTCGGTGCAGGGGGCGGGATGGAGGGTGCAGGAGGCGGGATGGAGGGTGCAGGAGGCGGGATGCTCGGTGCAGGAGGAGGGATGCTCGGTGCAGGAGGCGGGATGGAGGGTGCAGGAGGCGGGGCGAGCCGGGAAGCGAAAGTGCCGGGAAGGGGAAGTCGTGAGAGCGGCGCGGCCATGGCCACGGCCCCGGCGGATCCCGGCTCCAGCCCCAGCCCCAGCCCCATCCCCATCCCGGTGTCGGAGCCCCCGCTGGACCTGCACGCCGTGCCCATGGTCGCGCTCAACTACGGCGTGCGCCGCCGGCTCGGGCTGTACCTGAACCCACGGGCGGCCGCGGCCGCGGACTGGACGGCGCTGGCCGAGGCGCTGGGATGCAGCTTCCTGGAGATCCGGAGGCTGGAGGGGCTGCCCGACCCCACGGGCACGCTGCTGCAGGAGTGGCCGGGACGCGCTCCCGGCGGTGCCACCGTCGGGCACCTCCTGGATGTGCTGCGCCGCCTGGGTCGCGATGATGTGCTGACGGACCTGGCCGGCAGCGTGGGTGAGGATGGGGTATTCATGGGGAAAGCCCGGGGAATCCCGGCGCTGGGATGGGAGAAGGGCCGAGCATCCCTCGGTGCTGCCCCCGTGATGCTGGGAGAGAGGGGATGCTGCTCCGGTCCCTCCCGCTCTGTCTTTGCTGCTCCTGTCGCTCGGTCTTTGCTGGTCCTGTCCGGAGAGGGGGATGTTCAGAAAAGAAAAACACTCCTCTCAAGGAGAAAAGCCCTTTCTGGACTCTGGAGTGACATCCTCGGGGTTTTCACGAGGGTCACAGAGATGCTCCGGGGGCTGGAGCACCTCTGGCATGGAAACAGGGTGGGAGAGCTGGGGGTGTGCAGCCTGGAGAAGAAAAGGTTCCAGGGAGACCTGAGAGCCCCTTCCAGAGCCTAAAGGGGGCTTATAAGAAAAGGGAAAGGGACTTGTTGCGTGGGTGAATAGTGATAGGATAAGGGAGAATGGTTTTAAACTAAAAGAGAAGAGATTTAGATTAGATATTAGGATATTAGATATTAGGAAGAAATTCTTTCCTTTGAAGGTGGTGAGGCCCTGGCACAGGTTGCCCAAAGAAGTTGTGGCTGCCTCATCCCTGGAAGAGCTCAAGGCCAGGCTGGATGGGGCTTGGAGCAACCTGGGATAGTGGAAGGTGTCCCAGCACATGTCAGGGGGCCAGAATGAGATGGTCTTTAAGGCGCTTTCCAATCCCAGCCATTCTAGGATTCACAGGAGCCTCATGTAGCTCCAGGAGAGAAGTGCAAAGTGACCTGAAGCCTTGTCTTATCCCAAACCTTCAATAAAAACGTTTATGTGTGTCAGAGGATGCTTTGGGCCAGGTCAGCCAGGAGACAGCTTGCACTGACACAGGACACTGAGAATTATGATGTAGTGTGATAGGAAGATATTTGCTGCAGGAGATGAGGGATGTGTGGACCTGGATAATGTCAGGGGAAAAAAGTTTCCATGCAAACAGAAAAAAATTGAGGCAGGTCAGTGAGAAGTATAAGGCTCTTGTGCTGTTTTGATAACCTTTTCTTTATAGACTCTTCATACTCTTTGCAATCGGAGAAATTTGGAGGGAAGCCAGCTGTTATCAAAAGGGGAATTTTTTTGCCAAAGGATTTCCAAAGCCAGAGACTCCTTTTAGGTCCTGTGTTGTATAATAGAACTTACTGGGTTAGTGACAAGGAAGTAATAAATCTCACTTCCTGTTACTCACAGAGATAAAGGAAGATGTAGAAATCCATCACTGCAGAGAGCCTGACCAAGAAGTGGTGGAGGACTTCCCTTTGCTCCTGTGGTTCTTCCTGCTTAAGAACACAGTGTGAAGACCAGGTTTTGGGACAGACAAAAGCATCAGTGTGCTTTGTGATCTGCTGATCAGAGTTTCCTAACACATTAGAGGAGGCTTCCAGCTGTGCAAGAGAGCTGGGGCTTCACAAAAACCTTGGGGTCACCCAGGGTGGTTCTGGCCCTGAGCTTCGGATTTGAACCACTGGAAGGAACTGTGGTAGATGGGCTTTGTCAGAGCCAGAATAGCAGAAGGAATAGGCCAGGTCACACTGATAAGAGGAGACATTTTACTCTTAAGGGGAAAGGAAATGGATGGTTTCATGCACTCTTGTGTATGGTATTTCCTGAGGCCGGGGCATCTTTGTGTGCACTCTTGGGACTCCTGCAGTGGGGTCCAGTTCAGGATCAGAAAACATCAGTACTGATGTCCCAGCAGCTCTGCCCTAGCTGTGGTTTTCCTCAGCAGCTTATTTTGCTGTACACTAATCTTCAGTCACCTGAAGCTCTTTGCTTTGAAACGTCTGTGCTCTTTCCTGCTGAAACTTAATGATTTTTGTTTCTTCCCTGACCTGATATAAAAGTGCCACCTTCCTGACTGACAGTTACTGGGTTTGTTTTCTGTGTCTTCTCATCATGATACTTATTTTGCTCTTTGAGTTTCATATTCTTATTCTTTCTTTTCAATACCTCAGGCTTTTCTTTGTTTGAGGAGTGTAAACTGGGTGGAGTGGGGCAGTTTAGCTTGGAGGAGTTTCTTGCTACTTGGTTTTGTTGTTCAGCATCCTTCATCTTTATGGTCCCAAAGCCATCCCTGATCCTTGTTCACTCTCATTAGTACAATCAGGTGCTGTTTTTAGCTGGACACTGATCCATCCCAAATCAGTGAATGCCTTTCATCCCTCCAGCCTCATGGGACCTCTTGATAGCTACAGTGCCATAGGGCCCCCAGTTTGCACTTAAAATAAACCCACGACTGCTGAACCCATTGGCAAATTCAGAGTGACTTTTATGATGATTTCAAAGACACTGACTTACCTGACACACCTCACACAACAGGCAGATGGCAGAGGTGGGGCCTGAGTTTGAGTTTTAGTGAGAGAAGACTTGAAGTCTGAACATTCTGGCTGGTAAAGAGTGTGGTTCATTCTTCCCTCTGCAGGACTGGGGAGGCAGTGAGGAGGAGAAGGGCAGACTGGGAGTGCCTCAGCCTCAGGAAAAGCCTTGATCAGACCAGAGCCTTATCAGATTGGAGATAATCCAGTCACAAGATGCAAAGCTGAGACTGAAGCAGGGGATGGGGCCTCAAGATGGGCCTCCTGCAGTCCTGCTTATGCTGATCAAGGATCCTTTGCTGTTGCACCAGTGAGCTCTGCAGCTGTGCCAGCCAAACCCTCTGAGTGATCAGGAGTTCCCTGATTAATACTTGTTGGTTGCTTTTTTTTTTAATCTTCAGCAAGGGCAAAGGCTCTAGGGAGTTTTATCTTTTTCTTATTTCCTGCTTTCAAATCTCCTTTTACTTTCAGTTCTTCTGTAATTGCAGAGTAGCAGAGGCTGCAGGGTTTCTTGTTATTTCTCCAAAGATTTAACATCTAGAGTTATAATTGAGTTTTAAACCAAGTCTATTTGTAGTAGATCTGTGTCCATCACTGTCCTGATTGGGAAGTTCACAGCAGTGGCTGTAACAGGACTTTGCCCTTCAGTATTCCCAGACTGGTGTACACACCCACTCTGTCTGGAATAAGAGGATTCCTTGTAAGTGTTGCACAACATAAAAGCTGTTTCAGGGGCCCCTCAGAATTCTACAGGGTCCTCCTGTGTGTGGTAACTGTAGATACTCATCATCACCTGCAGCTCCCCTGGCTGACAAAGGCCAGGGGTGTGAATCAGCTCCTCTGTGTCTGCAGAGAATTGTTAAGGTTGGAAAAGACTTCCAAGATCATTGAGTCCAACCACTGACCCAGCACTGCCCAGGCCACCCCTAAACCATGTCCCCAAGTGCCACATTTACACATCTGTTAAATACCTCCAGGGATGGCCACTCCACCACTGCCCTGTTCCAATGCCTGACAACCCTTTCAGTGAAGAATTTTTCCCTAATATCCAGTCTAAACCTCTCCTGGCACAATTTGAGGCCATTGCTTCTTGTTCTATGGTTTTTTACATGGGAGCAAAGATTGACACTGTGAAGACTTCTAATTGAGAACCCTCCCCAACTGTTTTGTGATTTGAAATACTCCAAAGTGCAGAACAGTGAGAGCAGGCAGCAGAGGTGGGAGCTGCTCTATATCTGATGTCTGCTGTTAAAGGTGTGCTGGGACATATAGAACCAAAGGTAATAGGAGGAGATTGGTTTAAAACAAGTAAAAGGCAAGTACTTTCTTAAACAGCAAGAGTGAGCTTCAGTAATTAATTGCTAGAGGAAGTAGTGGAGGCAGCATCAAGAGCTTGAGAAAGGGGTGAGAGAAATTCTACCTACTGAAAAAACAAAGAGGGGATTTCCATCTATATCCCTGATCCATGAAATAACTGCTCCTGTTTTATGAACTCCAGCAGTGAAAACCCACTTCACAGGAGCCTCTTGCCTTGGTTGTGTGTTTTTGCAGAGGAGGACTGCAAGAAGTACTTGCAGAGGAAGCAGGAACAGGCCAACCAGCCCCTTCAAGTGCCAGCAGTGGACAGCAGCGTGCCAAAAACCTCGGAACTGATGGGCATCACCACCAGGGATGATCCCTATGGTAAGTGCTCGTGATTCCATTGCTGCCTGATGCCTCCTGTTGGAGTTGCCTTCAGATGTAGCAGATCCTCTTGAGAAGTGCAGAAAACCTGTTTGCTTTCATTCCTCCCACGACTTGCAATAACCCAAGTCGGAATGCTTTGGCTGGTAGACACGAGGCATTTTGCATTTTTCATTTTTCCTGTTTCCTAGAGCAGAGAGGAGAAGCACCCTTGGGGAATGCTGCACCCAGGAAGAGGCTGGCACAGAGCCACCAGGCACTCGTGGGAGGAGACTTCCCAGAAATATGTCCCTTAGCCTAGCCTGGCACAGAGCAGCAGCTGAAAGCTCAGGGGGAGGGATGCCAGAGCTGATTTCCCTACCCTGTCTTGGGCAGGTGGAAGCACCTTGAATGAGAAGGAAGTGGGTTTGAAGTAGGGCTGGGTGTGAAGTGGGCAGGGAGGGGAATCACAGTTCTCTGTGTGTGTGTGTGTGTTGGTGGGCTGTGTGTGCAGCTCTGTGTGTGCAGCCACGTGCATGTGCCACCACGTGCAGCCCTGTGTGTGTGCAGCTGTGTGTGTGCACACGTGTGTTCATGCTGGCCAGTCTGACTCTGGGGGCCCCCTTTGGGGTGGGGACATCATTAACTCTCCCCAAATGTCCACAGACCAATATGCTGGTGTCTGTACATGGCAGTTTTGCCTGATGTGACCCCCAGGTTTGCACTGTGCCCCTACAGCAGCACCCTCAGTTTGATGGACCTGGCAGACATTCCCTTTCTGCTTCACTGGGTGCTTCTCAGGCTGGATCTGCCTGATGGGTTGATACTTTCCTCAGCAGCTTTTAGAGTCTCTGACCTATTTTTTCACTGTGGTAGGCTTTAACTGGCATAAAAAATTGAAAATATCTGTAGTGACAGTGGTATGGAGAAAAAATAATACAGTGGGAAGCTATCCAGCAGTATTAAGGCACTTAATTATGAGAGACATTGCCCTTAAAATGCAGCAGTTTAGTATTTGTATAACTGCTAAACAAACAAGAGCTGCCAGCCATTAATGTAATTGGAAAACAGGCCCATTTACTTAGGATATGACTTTAGGTACCCAGGTTTGACATCTTAGCCATAAAAATGGCAGGTTCCAGATTTCAAGGCTGAGCCCATAGCTCCATGGACAGCGGGGAGCAGGACATTGCTGGATGAAGGGCCTGCAGGAAGGTTTTGGTTGGGGAGTTTGAATCTCTGAGCTGAACTAGAGAAGGAGGATCTGGAGCCATGAGGATATTTTCGATGTGTAACTCCCAGTGAAATCCCAGAGTGCTGGAGCTTTGAGTTGCATCCTTTGGGGTACTCTGCTCCCTTCAGCTCTTCCCAGGCTCTGTCTCCCTTCAGTTTCCTTTGACTGGATGTTACTGCCTCCACAGATATTGCTTGTCTGCATCTCAGCTCCCCTTCCCTGGCCACTGCCAGCCCATGTGGGTGTATGTGAACAGCCTGGCTGGTGAAAGCAGACATGTTACCTCCTGTCAGCCCTGTGAGGGACAGGAGTCTGGGATGAAGAGTGGCTGGTCTAATAAAATGTTAAATTACCTTTGCAAGTTTGGCCAGAGCTTGTCTGTCAGAGCTCCTGATTCCAAGTCAGAGTCTGTGGGAGCTTGTGAAAGTTCACTAGAGGAGTGAACTTCATTTATAGTAGGAGATAACAGCTACATTTTTAATGGTTTCAGGGAGTGGAACAGAGATATTTGATGCCTTCATCTGCTACTGTCAGAAAGACCTTCAGTTTGTCCAGGAGATGATCAGGGAGCTGGAGCAAACAGAGTTCAAGCTGAAGCTCTGTGTATTCGATCGGGATGTTTTGCCAGGAAGCTGCGTGTGGTCCATCAGTGGAGAACTTATAGAGAGGAGGTAAGTGAGCCGTGGTTGTTGGGGCCAGCTGAGTGTAATGGAACATCACATTCAGTTTACCCTGATGTCTGCAATGTGGTGCCAGTGAAACAGCAGAAATCCACAAGAATGTCTTTATGGGGTTTGTTTTATGCTCTTGGCTCAAGAAGGACAACTCAAGCATTCCCCAACAAGTAGATTCATTGTGTTCAAGAGAGAGGTGCTGCTGTAGTGATGCTGCTTATATTTGGTTGCTTTTCTTAGTCTTGTTTGTGATATATAGACAGAGGGTCACATAAAGGTGGCACAGACAATCTGGACTCTGCTGTTTCCTCATTTTTTGGTGTATGAGTGTTATCTGTAATCAGATTATTGTGTGTAACGTCGCTGTCTGTCTGTCAGTCATTCCTGCTCTGCAGTTAATTCCTGCTGGAACACAGCTGCCAGATCCTTCTCCACCACACCAATTCAGAGCAGTACGTGCTTCTCTCTGTGAGCATGAGAACCATCTCCTTTGACATTTTATTTTTTTTCCCCTGACTCTTCATCACCAGGTGTCGGAGGATGGTGGTTGTCGTTTCAGATGATTACCTGGAAAGTGATGAATGTGATTTCCAGACCAAATTTGCCCTTAGTCTTTCCCCAGGTAAGATCTCACAAATATTCCCATTTACAATTGCACGTTATTATTTTTAGTGCAGTGCCATCTGAAGCATCTGAGGTCAATGGGCTCTGTACCACTGGAGCTAACTGGCTTCATAATTTGGGCATGCAGGCAGGGACCTGGTCTTGGTCCCTTGTCCTGCTGTTGCCCTTCCACGTGACTGTGAGCGAGGAGCTGTCTGTGCTGCAGTGCTCCAGCTGTCAGTGGGATAATGCTGCCTGCTCCAGAAATGTCAGAGCTGCATGTCAGGCTTGTGAAGTGCTTCGAGATCCATATAGGAAAATTTGCTACTAAAGGGAAAAGTATTACAGTAAATTCAGAGTAAATGCTGAAAATAGGGTGTCAGGTAATGGACATGTAGGTTTCAAGGCCAGGTTGGATGGGATTCTGAGCAACCTGGAAGGTGGAAGGTGTCCCTGCCCATAGTAGGGGGTCAGAACTAGATGATCTTTAAGGCCCCAACCCAAACCATTCCATGATTATATGATTTTTGTCGAGATCTTTGAGTATTGTGGATATATAAACAAAATACGGAATGAATGTTCAATTTTGGTTGGAGAATTTTTTGCATATTTTGTTCTGAATTGAAAAGCCACCAGTTTACTTCTGCCAGGTCTGTTCTGATTGCCCTGCTCTAAGCACTAGTTATTGGACATTCGTTTGTGGTGCTGGGGAGTAAGTGCAGCCCAGCCTAATAGTATGGAAGATATGTAATATCAGGAGGAGTGTCTGCACCTGAAGTCTCTTTTCTAGATAAGACATCTGACATGATATTATAAATGACATGCCAGGGGTTAGACTGGAAGCCACTGGCAGGGCTGGGAATTGGCTGCATCCTCCTTGACACAGTAATTTCATATGATGGCAGTTAATCCATTGAAAACCCCCAGCTTGTTGGATCAGCCCCCAGTCATCGAGATTTGTAGCAAAGTCCTTTCAGTTCTTTACCAGTTTCTTGTGGGTATCACACCTTCCATTAGAACAGGAGAAGTTCCATCTGAATGAAATGACTCTGCCAGTGAAAATGTGTGTAAGTACAGGAAATACAAGCTTAGAGAAGTCACAGAGTGACTGTTTGTGTGGGGTGTAACTAAGGCACAGAAGGATTTGGTGGCAGGCTCTGGGAGCTCCATGGATTACTCCAGCATCTGCTGCATTTATGGAATCTTGGTTATTTGCCTCATCCAGGTCTTGGAGTCAGCATTTGCACTGAGCAGCACAGGTGCAGGTGATGGCAGGAGAACTACAAGGGGAGAAGTTCTTCTGTACAAGAGCTGCCTTTTCAGGCAGCAGCAGTTGCAGGGGGAGCGTTCTCATCTCATCTTGTGGTGTCTCCAGAGCAGCAATTCATGTTAGAAAAGGGGATTCCTTGCAGCCCCTTGGCTGGGGAACATCTGCAACCTGAGTAAATCAGGATTTGAAACTTGCTCTCCAGGGTGAGAGCTGCTTGCAGTATAATGAGATGACACACAGCCAGCCTGGGTCTTGTGATGTGTGTGCTGTGGTGGGGAGGAAATGGGTGCAGGATCCAATGTGGCTCTGTGTAACCTCTGCCTGTGTGACCTGTCCTGCAGGTGCTCGCAGCAAACGGCTGATTCCAGTCAAGTACAAATCCATGAAGAACGAGTTCCCAAGTATCTTACGGTTCATCACGATTTGTGATTACACCAACCCTTGCACCAAAAAATGGTTCTGGACGAGACTGGCAAAATCCCTCATGCTGCCATGATGCAAAGCCCTGAGAGCTGGGTGCTCTTGTAACCTGTCCTGGATGTGCCTTTGGACTGGGGGTCGTTCACACAGGGTCTTCCACCACTTCAGAGCCTGGATCCTTGCAATCCACCTTTGGAGCCTGCGACTGGGAACAAAGAACTTTCTCTAGTGCTTCTTTGCAGCTCAGAGGGGAAACTCAGCAACTGTGTGGGTGTTCTGGGTCAAGTCAGTGAGCAGCAGCATCCAGCATTTGTGCAGTAAGCACTTTCACTGAAAATACACACTTAAAGACTGAGTGCCTGATACAGGAAGGCTCTGTTGTAAGCATTAGCAAGACCTCAGAGCCTCAGGCTTTGTCAAACAAGCATTTCCTATTGTTTTAAAAGCTACAGTAACATTTGGGGTTGATGGGATTGTACCGTGTTGGTCGCGTCTGTCTCTGTTCAGGTCACATTTAATTCAGTGACCTTATACCAGCATTTAATATTCCTAGATATTATTACATGTTTACAATAGAGCCTTCCTTCAGGAGAAATTCAGTCTTAAAATACATTGTTTTCAGTGACAAAATTTTTACTACACAAAGCATGTGCTCACTGACCTGACCAGGAGCAAAGCTGTGCACCTCAGTGGGTCCAGATCATAAATTCTTTCACTTTTAAAAGCCTTCTAAAACCCAGCAGCTTTTGGGATGCCTCAAAGACACAGGGATAAATATTGAATAGTGTATTAAATTGACAATTGAGCTGTTTAAAATATAAAGGCAAATGTTACATTAATAGGTAAGGGCCAATTTTAATTATCTGCCACAATAATTACTGTACTTCTGTGACTAAGGCTCCAAGCAGTGTTGAGACTGCTCTGCTTGTTAGGCTTGGCCTTGAATCCTGCACAACGACTAGGAGATCTCATCAGTGCTCTGGGGTTGGGGGGCAGGAGTTCTGCCCAGAGGAGTGTTTTAAAGCGACCCAATAGTGTATTAAATAGATTTACAGTAAATATTTACTTTTTAAATTAGGGAAGAGAGGAATTTTGCTTATATATCCACAGTTGCTTGAACTCTGCCCCTTTGTCCATTACTTCAGCCACTGACTCATGTTGATTTTGCAGCTTAATGTTTTACTAGTTTACATTTTTAAGGTTGCATCTGGATGTAATTTTTAATTCTTTTAATTTTAGATTTGTTTTAAAGCATTACCAGGCCTGAGGCACAGATAGAAACATGCCCTTGCCTCTCCCTCACCCACCCTTTACCAGGGATGCTGCCAAATTCTGTCCAGGTGCTGCTGTTTCCTCCTGGCTTGACCTGAGCACGTTGGCATTTTTAGATATACCCACGAGCAGGATGTTTTTTCCCTACAAAAATAACTGCTGCCATTGTGCCAAGGTGACATTTGCATCTTTCTGTCTTGGTAGAACAACTGAGAAGTCTGCGGGCTCTGGAGGAGGAAAGTTAAGCTGATGAGGGGGTTCTAAATAGTTTGTCTTCATGTCCTATTGCCCTCGGGCCCCTCCTGCAGAAGTAGAGACGCTGCTTGCCTCGGGCTTTCTGCATAATCGTTAAATGTTAATTGTAGGAGGGTTTCAGGAGGCTGCCTGATCCCCAGGCACTCCGGGGGCTCCGTGAATTCTCGTACTCTGGAGTGTCTATAAACATCAATTATGGGTCATTACTGGCAGGACCAAACCAGATTCTGCTTGCCTGGAGAGCTGGAAGGGCTCTGGTGGCTGGTTCAGGGCTGGGAGCTGAGGCAGAGGAGCTGTGGACACTAGAGGGAGGCCATGGCCCGTGCTGGTACCCTGAGAGGGATCTGTGGCGTGGGACGCAGGAGACATGGCCAGGATGGACCAGCTGGGAACCGACCCCTCGTCTGAGATGGAGAATACAGGAGTGGGTTCTTTTCCTCTGCCCCCTGCACCCTCTTCTGAGGAGGCTATACCAAAACCAGCAAGAATTTTGGCAGCTTGGACCTCGTGTGGTGATTCCTGCCTGGGTCCTGATGGGTGGTTTGGGACTTGCAGTGTTGCAAATGAGTGAAAAATAACAGCAGGAAAAATAATGATGTTTGTAATAAATGATTTGGTGATCGCTCATCAGGGAAAGTGCTGGTTCTGGAAGGGAAAGCAGAAATAGGAGCAGAATTTCTAAATATTCTGAATTGCAGTAGATAAATGCCATATTCCAGTTAACGGTGAAGGATATTGGGATCTTGTTACCACCCTGCTTGTAGGTGCTCTGGCCCTTTTCCTGCCTGGCTCACACCTATTGCTGTGGCACTGTTGCTTTATTTCAAACAGTTAAAATTTGTCTTCTAGGCTAAAATAATTATTTTGGGGTAAAGTGAGGTAACAGCCCTAAAACATAAACTGTGCTTTAAATACATACTGTCTTCTATGTAAACCCCAGAGTTTATGCACTTCTGACACTTTTGTATCAGCCTTGTCATAACTACAAGTGTGACATCATGAATGATACAAAATGTAGATATTATGAACCTGCTCCAGTGGCAATTGGGGTTCTCCTTCCCTTTTTCGCATTCAGTGAAAGGTCAAAATTTTGAATGCCTTTAAGAAAGTTTTATAAAATTGTGGTGTTACTTTTTTTTTCCTACTTTGTCCCCCACTGAAATTGTCTTAGTTGAATCTGTTAGTACAAAATCATTTATTTTTATATACAGATATATATATTTATATTACTTTTTATCCTGATACAAATCTGTGGCAAAGCATCTGTGTTTATAGCCAGTCTGAAAATAGTCAATGATTTTGTGTTTTTTCTCCTCAAAGGAACAAACTTTTGCTACTTGTGAAAACATTTTAAAATAAAGAATGAAAACCCATCAGGCTGAATCTCCTTCTTGGATATTGGAGAATAAAACTGGGTCTCAAAATGAAGTGTAAGTGAGGAATGCTATGGGCTAATTCTTTTTTTTTTTTCATGTTTTGGCTAAATCACTTCATCACAGTGGGGTTCTGGCTGTGCCTGGGAGAGGGACAAACAGAGTTGGGTCATGTTAGGAGGAAAATTATCAAGGAATTTTACTTCAGACATGTGTGCTTTCTCTCCAGGTTGAGTTTTTGGTTTTGTGGTCTGTATCTGTCAATGTTCTGGATTTGTTTCAGTTTTGGTACCCAGGAGGCTGGAGGGGATGGAGACAGGACTCCCCTGGGATGCTGGACCATTAACTCCTGCTCTGCACCCTTTCTGGAGGCCCTGGCAGGGATATATTGCAGTGCAGCAATCCAGGGGAACCCGCCAGCTTTATTTCCCCTGGCTCGGAGTCAGTCCAAGCCAGGGAAATAACTTACAAACCCAGCAGCTGTCAGGCCAAGGCCCTGCCACAGGAAAAGAAGAAGGATCACTGAATCACAGAAGTGTTGGTTGGAAAGAATTCCTGGAGGTCAGGGACGAGCTGCTCTTCCCAACAGGAGGGACCATATGCTAATCCACTTGCCGGACCACGTTCCCTATAAAGCATATGAAGTAGCGTCTCTGCTATGGCTACTGTGAGTGAACATATGGACAGTGATATGGAAACCATCCCTGGATACATTCTAGATAAAAACTGCTAGCAAAAGCAGCCTGCCAGGAGAATCCCACTCCTGGAAGTGCTGGCATCACCATGTGGCTTTACCCCACTCCCCTTTTCTGTTCAGAGCAGTTAATGATTCTTGCCCATATTTGAGCACGAGTGCAGCTCTGAGTCAGGTGGGGTCAGAGAGTCCTGCTGCAGTGGCTCTTTCTCAGCTGTCATTCCTCTTGTGCCAAAGAAAAATTCCCAGTCCTCTGTTTCGCTTCGGTGCAGGAATGTGGGTGCCATTTCCTCATTTATTGGAGGAAAGTGTTTACCTGGTGATACTCAGTAACCAGGACCCTCAGGAACTGCAGGATGTTCTCAGCCTCAAGGGATGGGAGGGTAAGAGGTCAAGTACTGACCTCGATGGATCAAATTGCATCCTTCACTAACACTGACATGAAAAGAGTTGTGTTACCATGATGGAGGCACTGCTTGGTCCAGAGGGCAAATTTAGAGGAATAAAATTAGCATAGGGAAGGAAGTGTAATTATGCATAAAAAACTGCTGGGAAAATGTTTGAGCATCCTGGAAACATATTTTAATAAGGCAATAAAAAACAAACCCCACAAGGTTCACACTGCTGGGAAACATAGAGCTTATTAAAGAGCATCTCTCAGACCATTTGGGGCTTTACAACATTTACTGTGTACAAATATTTTGCTAAAGTTAATTTTCTCTAGGTGTTACAACCATTTTTGGATTCCCCCTAGAATTCTGGTATGAATTTGAACCCAACACAACTTCTTGATCAGCACTATCAAGGCCAACCCTGTAAATTTTTTTTATTTTCTAGCAAAATCTGCAGTCGGGGGACTGAATATTGTATTTGCTCTGGGGCTGTGCTGTCCTTTGAAAAGTTTAATTAACTGAAGGTGTGTTTACATCTTAAGCTGTTCCAAAGCCTGATTTACAAACAATGCATTTTCTGTTCTGTAGAACCCAGCTGAGCAATGCCTTTCCCTCCACCCATTCCAGCGGATGAAGCTGCTTGTGCCATGGCAGAGGTTGGGGCTGTCCCTGCCCACTGGAGAGTGGTTTCTTCTATTTCAGCTGGATAAGATGGTTTCTGCAGAAGGAGAGGATGCATCCCCACAGTTCAGGGCACGGAGGTTACAGCAGCTGCAGCCAGAGTTTGTTCTGCCTGGCAGCCAGTGGAGGGGCTTTGATTCCCACTTCCCCAGTTCCTAATCCTGCTTAGGTTGGGTTTTGGTGGGGCTGGACTGGAAGGAAGGAATGAACATTTCTGCATGGCTCTCTACAAAAGGTTGCTTGGAACTTTTTCCTCCTCCTGTTTCCACCTGCCTTCCCACCACCCTCCAGAAAGGGACAGTGCACAGTGTCTGGGGCTGAGATCAAGGACAGCATGGCTGTTCCATTCTTTCAAACCTCCCCTTCCCAGCAAATGCGGGAACCCCCAGTGATGAGACAGGTGGCAGAGGGCTGATAGCACAGAGGTGCTGGGAGGAACATGCCAAGGTTTCCTCAACAGCCAAGCATCCAAACTCTCCCTGGACTGCATAGATATTGTACAGCTCTCAGCCCTTCCATGCATTTCCTGCAGGGAAAGAGGAAAGCAGTGTGCCTGGCTGGGTGGCAGCCTCAGGGAAAGGTGCAGTGGCTGCTGCTGGCTCCTAAGGGGAATGGCTGATCCTCCACATGCACGGAGGGAGCAGGAGGGCTCTGGGGAAGAGGCAGTGGGTGACACAATGCAGGACCAGGAGGAGGAGAACCCCTGCTGCAAACCCAGGGAGAACATGTGGGCTCAACAGTACCAATCATCCCTGATTTCTTAATAAAATCAAAGTCTTGAGGTGACAAAATGGGTCTTTATCCACTGCTGCACTTAGAAACTCATGGGAAATATGTTCAGGCAAATGTGGCGTTATGATGAAGTGAACTTTCACAAAGTTTTTGCAGCATTTTTCTGGCTCTATTCTTCAGCTGTGTTCGCCTTCTGTTTGTGTCAGCAGAACGAGATGTACGAGCTGCAAGTCCTGAGGTGCTTAACTGCTTGTGTGCCAGTCTATGGGATGTTGCCTCGAAAAAATATTCCACTCAAGAGAGGAAAATCTGGGAAAGTGAACCTGGACGTCCATGTGCCATTCCCTGTCCCACCAGATCCATGGCAGACTCTGTGCCCTGCCTTACAGCAACATTTTCAAAAGTATTCAGAAATCTGGGTGACTGATTTAAAACTACTGAATCATGAAGGATTTAGTGTTTGATTTTTGGCAGCACTTGGCAGAGACCCTCAGTGAAATGTACAGGGAAATGAGATTTAAAGTGCTTTGAGATGAGGAATAAAATGGACATTGGCCTTAAAATGTCGATGTCTCAGCCTCTCTAAAACCTTGCACAGGTATGTAAAGACCATAATTTATCTGTATCACTAAAAGGCTTTTGAGAGCTTTAGAAAGGTAAATAAGAGAGGCATCACATTTTTCACTTTAAAGCTACTTAGTCCTAAAATTAATATTCCCTGGCTTTCCTAACAGTTCCTATTTAGCCTCCTTGGAGCCTTCACCTCTCCTCGCACTGCACCTGGCATCTGCTCAGCTGTGTTATTGAGCATCGGGAGAAGCTTTTCAGGTTTTCTCCCGGAATCTCGCCTCATCAGCATGCTGCTGTCGGCAGACGGGCTTGTCTTCAGCTTCAAGACATGCATATTGATCAGTCACTTCCCTTTGTTACCTTGCATCCTGCCATCGATTTTAATTGCTCCCTACTGAAGAAGAAGCATTCAGTACACTTAGATTTGCCAGCGATGCAATTTTGCTTTCCACACCTTTTGCCAGATGGTGCCCACTGTGAGCCCTTCGGTGTCCACCCTCATTCCTTTGGAGCTTCGGATCTCTCCTCTCTCAGCCAGCAGCAATCTGCACAAATTATGCAGCAGTCAATTTTTGTCAATTAAATCAATCTCTCATTCTCTGTGACAGCTTTCCCTGCCGCATGATTTCACACTTCAGTTCGTGAGGTGCCATGTGGGGTTTTTTTCTTTTTCGAAGGCGTGGTGGTGCTAATCCATTTCGTTTGCAGATACCTTACTCATGGAAGTTCTTTCCTGCTGCTGTCCTTAAGGGGCTTGTACAAATTCAAGGGACTCACAGCGAGTCTCCTCTCTGGCTCCTCATCAGCCCACAGGGCTGTTCCTGGGTTGTTCCTTGGAGCTTCCTCTGCTGCTGCTGAAGTGGAACAGCTTCTTCAAGACAAGCTGTAGCTTGGTCCTGTACCTAATAAAGAGATGAATCTTCCCATCCCCATGGTGCAAAATACCAAAGCTGGGGCTGCTGTGATTCATTAATTCCTCTCCTTCTTCCTTCCAAAATATCTTCTTAGATTGTTCCTGTCTTTTAAAAACATTCCTGCACTCTCAGAGGGCTTTCATTACAAATATTTCCTGAAGTCTCTGTATGGAAGGCCCTCGGTCCCCTCCCACTGTCTCTCTGATTCTAGGTTTTCCTTTAGATACACAAAAAGGATCCTATTTTTAGTAGCCAGCAGTCAATGGCACAGGAATTCATGAGTAGGGAGGAAAGGATGTGAACTATCCAAATAGGTTTTTTTTCAAATGAGATCTCTTTACATTCCTATCACCACAGTAATAAGCCATGAGTCACTGTTACACTGAACTATTAGACTATTATTGTAAACTCATGTCATCTAAATCTGCTAATGTGAACCACAAACCTTGCCTGGACTCTGCTTTGCTAGGTTCAAGAAGATATTGGCAATTTATAAGGATAAGAACAATATTCCCTCACAAATCTTATTCCCAGATGGCAAGAATTGAATGAAATCTTATTCAATCCTATCTTTCTATTCCTAGGGTTTCTCTTCTCACTACCTTTTAAGAGAATTCCTCTTTGCTTCATTGTAATGTTACAAAAGGTGTTTTGTTTTATTTTATTTCTTCAAAGCTTGCCAGCTGTACATGGGGTCCAAGCACTCCCAGCTGACAGGGTATTTGTGCTGTGCTGCACACCAGGGAGCAGCAGTGTCTCCTCCAAAAACTCCTTTCTGTGCTCAGTCCTGCCATGGCCAATCCTCAGAAGGAGAAAGAAGTAACCAGGGACACTTGGGACTTTGCTGCAACAGCAAGTGGCATGGAGGGGATATTTTCTAATATCTCTGTCAGGGGTTATGTCCACGCATGTCAAAATGACCTTAAATACACACACAAAGTTTTACTTCACAGAACCCACAGTCCTTGGCCACTCTTCATCAGCTGCAGAAGAGTCAGGCCAGGTATATCCACTTGTCCATCAGGCTCTGGATACTTTCATCAAGCTTTTACACTTTCAACAATGAGGGGGAAAAGCTCTGAAACATGTTCTCATCCCCTGTCCTGCTCAGCTGCTTAGAAAGTGCTTAATGATAGAGATTTACCCTCCACAGAAGAGGCCAGTGGGAAAACCTTTCTGTCCTCAGAAGCTGTGACATTCCCACAGTGAAAAGAGGCACAAGCATGTGAAGTGTCTTTCACTGCCTTCTGTAAAGACAAAGAGGTATGAAGAAAGCATTATTGTAAACCAGAGCAGAGCAAGAGCTGGTTATTAAACTGTGGTCCAGGTGTGTGGAAATCAAGATCTTCTTGTAATCATTTCTCAAACCTAGCATCGATTTTATATTAGATTTGAAGGAGGCAGCAAAAATTTAATTTGTTACAGAAAGTGTTAACTGGCTTTCAATGTGTATACTACAAAATCATAAACTTAGGAGAAAAGAATAAAAAGACGAACTCGTCTTGATCAAAAACTCTTCACTTGTTTCCTGGATAAATCTGGGGGATATTTTTGGTGGAGGAAGTAAGACCAGCACAGAGCTCCTGTTGAGAGGCAGGATGAAGGGATGAGAAGTGTGTTTGCAGAGCAAAATCTGGTTTCAGTAAACACCCTGTGAAAACCAGAATTCACCTGTTAGAACCGGGCGTCAGCTACTTGACTTTAAAGTGACCTCAGAGCTGAATTTAAAATGACTTAGCACACGGGGTGGGGACACAAGGTAGCACACGGGATCACTTAGGAAGGTGTGGTTTAGACTGGCATTTGGCTTGTGTTTTGAAAACAACTGTTATTAAAAGCTAGCTCCAATTGGAGGGGTTTTTATCACTGCTTCTTCCTCCACTGCATGGTCCTTGCCCAATTTCTCCAAACCCAAAGCAAATCTGCCAGAGGAAACCCCTGGAGAACAAGTGCAGTGCCTGCCTTTGTTGACTGGAGAGGAAACTGCCTTGTACTTTGTGAAATAATCAGCTGCTGTTTGATAGAGTAAGGTCCCTTCAATAAACCTGGAAGTGTTTCCATGAAGAAAGAACAGCGGGCAAATTTTGCAGTGGAACAAGGTCAGGCATTCTGCTTGCCAACACACACTTGCCTGGCTCTGAGGGCAATGAAATGGGCATTGTTGGGCTCCTCTCAAACCAGGCTTGTGCCAGGCAGCTCCACAGGCACATTAATTGACATTGTTTGCTCCAGCCGTGGGAGCCAAGGCACAGGCACTTACAGACAGAGGTTTATGATGCCTTAAAGAGCCTGTAACCAGAAACATGGCAACAAACGCTGTGGCCCTGAACACCACCGAGCAGAAAATATCTCTGCATGGCTGTGCTGAAAGAGCAACTTCAACTCTACCAAGAAGAAAATTATGTATCTAAGAGGCCACATGACTAGAAAGAAGAAATCTGCAGGGCCTTGATACACAAACTGGAGTTTAAACTATTTTCCTACAATTCAAGCGTGAAAGAAGTTAGTTTATGATCATCTTGTTATGAGGATCATGGAGTCATAAAACAGTTTGGGTTGGAAGTGACCTCTAATGTCCATCTAGTCCAACCCCCCTGCAGTGAGCAGGGACATCTTCCACTAGACCAGGTTGCTCAGAGCTCAGTTCAACCTGGCCCTGAATGTTTACAGGGTTGGGGCATCCACCACCTTTCTGGGGAACCTGTGCCAGTGCCTCACCACGTTCATTGTAAAAAACTTCTTTCCTATATCTAATTTAAATTGACTGTTCCTCAGATTAAAACCATTCCCCCTCATCCTGTTGCAAGAGTCCCTGCTCAGAAGTTTGTCCCTATTTTTCTCACAGGCCCCCTTTAAATACTGGAAGGCTGCAGCAAGGTCTCCCTGGAGGCTTCTCTTCTCCGGGCTGAACAATCCCAGCTCTCCCAGACTGTCTCCATAGCAGAGCGGCTTCAGCATTTGGTTTGTGGCCTCCTCTGGACCTGCTCCAACAGCTCCAGGTCTTTCCTGTGCTAAGGACTCTAGAGCTGGAGGCAGCACTCCAGGTGGGGTCTCACAAGAGAGGAGTAGAGGGGCAGATTCACCTCCCTCGACCTGCTGATAAAATCCATCAACAACCAAGGATGCTTCCCAGGTACTAAAGGTAGTAACTTCTGTGTGCTGAGTATCACAATCACCAATCTGTGCATTAAACATCAGTTTTACGATGGCCAAGACTCCACGGATGGAAAAACCAGGCAAAGAGCTGCATAGTGCCAGTAAGTTTACTTGAAACAATAAGTAATTGGCCCACAAAGGCAGGAAACCATGTGCCTTACGAGAAGGGGAGCATTCTGTGTGAGAGCACATGTTGTGTGCCTGGTGTGCCAAGGCCATTCGCAGGGCAACACAAGCCCCAGGACATCAGTGAAATGCAGGAGTCAGGAAGAACTCCTGAGGAGGGCACTGCCTGCCCTGATCTGTTTTACTGGAAGTCAAAAAAAATCAGGAAATCCAGCCCCAAGATTTTTTTTTCTCGTGCTGCAGCCTTTCCACCTGAAAGACGTCTGGAGTTTTTCCACTTCTCAGTCTCCCCTAAAGCCCGGTCCAGGGCAGAGGTGGGTACACCAGGAAACTGCTTTTCCACTTCAGATTTCCACTAAAATTTCTTGTCATTACAATGCTGCACTTGATTCAGCAGCACCACTTCATGGGCTCTTTTATAAATAGAGGCATTGCCTCTGCCCTGAGGAGCTCACAGCCTACACAAGGCAGGCAAAATAAAGCAAATTGGGAAAAGTAGGATGAGCAGAAATGATGAAAGAGGAGAAGATGCTGCTCGGAGGTCTGAAGTTGGCTAAGGAATAAAAGCTCTGTGGAATCCAGCTCAATTTTTTCATCCGTCATCAGACTCAGGTTGGAACAATCTGCTGGATGAATGAATGAAACAGCAAACCCTGACTTTTGAGGGACTAAACCAGCTGAGTTCATTTGAAAAAGAATACAAAATTTATGGGACCTGGAGACTGTGTGAACGAGTGATTTGGGTTAAAAATGTGGAAATGCATTTTTCATTGCAGAGCTGGAAAACTACAACACAGCACTCAACTCTCGGTGCTCACGTGGCCACTGGTGGTCTTGTCAGTGCACATTTTAAATTTTAATTCCAATCAAAGTCTGGGATAATTCTTAAAGAACAAGGCTCACTGTGGACGTAATCCTGCTGCAGTGGTCTAAAGCAATAGAGTTTTAGCATTGCCTTCAGGGGAAGGATTTTCATTCCAAAATAAGAGGATCCAAACGATGGTTCTGAATTTAAAACCAGTGTGATAAAATTAACCATATAAGTATCTTGTTGCTAATGCCTGGCTCAGACCCATTTCTAACATGCTGTTAGCTATCAGAAATATGACACTGGCTACCCGTGTGTGTTTTCTCGGGTTAAAACCTGTTTTTAATTGCTATATAAACTCCTTTTATAACATGGTTATGAGATCACAGAGGCGGTTCCGAGCAGTAATTAAAGCATATTTAGCAAATATTACAAATTACTCAGTAGGGGAATGTTTAACACAGACAAAGCAGGAAAACAAACAGTTTTTTTGTCAGAATTGCTTTATGACAGAGTTATGGAGTGCCTGCACGTCAGCGAGTGAGATGGGGCTGTGGGGCTTCTCCAGGACACAAAAAAAGAGTGGAAGGAAGAATTTGGTGCCCTGCAATAGCTCACAAGTGAAAGCCCTGTGGTCAGACCATGCCTTTGGCAGTGGCACTCCACAAAGCCTGGTTCACCAGAGGCATCTCAGGAATTTCTCCTAATAAGCTAAAAATACCTATAGCTGATGTTCTCTGACCCGCAGAAGTGCCTGACCTCAAGCCACGAGAAGAAAAGTGACTAGCAGAGATGAAGCCTGAAATACTGAGATTCCCAGTTTGTTCTCCTGATGGTTCTTGTCGTGCCCTGGTGGGAGTGAAATACTGTTTTCTTTTTATGTTGGGGGAAAAAATCCTCAAACTGCAAACATTTAAAATGTATATTCATATACATTACATATATTATATATGATATATGTATATATTTTAGATATTACATATTACACACTACATGTTATATGCTATATATTGTATATATACACACACATTCGTGGGTCCATGGTGCCACTCAGCCTCGTGTTCCTCACGCTTTTAATCCCAATTTCTTTCCCCCAGTGACCACCAGATGTACTCCTGAGTGCATCCAGCCAAAAAAACCCCCTCCATCTGCGGAGCCACGACCCACAGGATGAGGGTGCTGGACCCATCCACGAGCGCTGGGACTGCAGCAGGAGGATACACTGCAGGATTGCTCCTTCTCGGGGGCAGCGAGGGGAAGGCCAAAGCTCCCGTTCCCCACGCCCCAGGGAGTGTTTTCGCCCAGGGAATGTGCAGGGATGGAGAGCCCCACACGGCCCTCAGGCCCTGGACCCCCTCAGGGCAGGATCAGGCCCAGGGATACTGGGGCGGGGCCGGCTCTTGATTGACAGCCGCTCCACCAATAGGAACCGCGGATCCTGCAGCCGGCAGCCAATCACCGTCCGCACTGCATCTCAAACCGGCACTCCCCGCCCGAGGGAGGGGGCGCTGCGCGCAGCCGCCATCTTGTGTGTGGCACCCCCGCCCTTCCCTTCCTTACACCCTCCTCCTTTTCCCTTCACTTTCCACACTCCNGGCGGGCGGGGCGCGCGCGGGTGACGCGCGGCGCTCCGGGCATGGGCAGGTGGAGGAGGAGGCGGTGGCGGCCGGAGCGGGGCTGGCGGTAGCGGCGGGAGAGCAGGAGCGGCAGGAGAAGGAGCAGCAGCAGCAGGAAAAAGAAGAGGAGGAGGAGGAAGGGGAGGAAGCGGTTCGCGGGCAGCCGGGGCACCGCGGCGCCTCCTCTCGGCTCCCTCGCCCGTCGGGGACGCGCGCGGCGCGGCCATGGCCGAGGAGCCCAGCGCGCTGCCCTGGTCCATCAATAAAGATGACTACGAGCTGCAGGAGGTCATCGGTGAGCGG
>WBMV01007385.1:78199-167338 GCA_013396655.1 Campylorhamphus procurvoides
AGGAGGTCATCGGTGAGCGGCTGAGGGGCACGGGGTGTGTGTCGGAGGGGATGGGGGGTCCTGTCGCACACCTCCCGCCTGGGAGCGGGACTGTGTCACCCCTCCTCAGGTATTTGGGGTGCGATGGGGGATCCGTCTCGCCTGCCCTGAGGGGGCTGAGGGACCCCTCGGCTGAGGGCGGGGTCCTGTCACACACACACCCTGCCATGGAGGGGGACTGTGTGACCCCCAGCCAGGCTGTGAGGCGTCTGTCCTGAGGGGTGTGAGGGTCTTGGGTATCCCTCACCTTTGTGGGTGTCCCTGTCGCCCCCACCAAGGAAGGAATAGGACTCTGTGACGCCCACCCCATCCAGACTGTGAGGGGTCTGTCTTCAGGGGTGTGAGGGTCTAGGGTATCCCTCACCTTTTGAGGTGTTCCTGTCACCCCCACCAAGGAAGGAATGGGACTGTGTGACCCCCACCCCAGCCAGGCTGTGAGGGGTCTGTCCCCATGTCCTGAGGGGTGTGAGGGTCTTGGGTATCCCTCACCTTTGGGGGTGTCCCTGTCACACCCCACCAAGGAGTGGGACTGTGTGACCCCCTCCTTCAGCCATGGGAGGGTGTCAGAGAGTCTGTCCCCCTGCTGTGAGGACTGTGAGGGTCTCTGCTGAGGCTGCTGCCCTTCCTCATGTGTGTGAGGGACACTCCTGGGGGAATGTGGGTCTGCCCCATCCCCAGCAGAGGGTTGGGGTGGTCGCAGGGTCACCCCCTTGGGCAGGGATTAATCCCTGGTCTCTGCCTGCCCCTCTGTGCAGAGTCTGTGTACCATCCTGCTGGGGGGTGGTTTGGGATGTGCTGGGTGTGAGTGGGTCAGCAGGAGTGAAGTCCACGTAGTGAACATGCATGCGCTCTCCTCTCGATCATTTTGGGGCGATCTCGCCTCTCTCAGCAGTTTCGAAGCCCTGCGTGGAGGGTTTGGTAGAGCTGCCGAACCAGCCTTTTATCCTGGGATTTTGCTGCTGCTGTGCATTTTCATTCATTGTCCTCACAGCTCGAGGCCCCAGCCCTTGCTCTCCCCATTAAATGATTTTTATTCTTTTTCCTTCCTCACTCTCTCTTGACTTCAAACTACCCAGTTACTAAAGGCCTCCCGCTGTACTGATTTATTGGCTGTCTCAACCATTTAGTTGGGGTGTGTTTGAGGGATATATTGCTCTGGGGCGAGTGTGTGACACATCAGAGGTGGTGCCACAGGTGACTCTAAGGTCAGTGCGCTCTCCGGAGGCACCGAATAAAGCAGGAGGTGGCAGGGCAGGCTCCTGGCCAAAGGCTTTTAGGAAGGAGGTTGATTTTTGGAGTATTCTTTCTGAGCATGCTTTTATTTGAAGTTTCTAAATGACGTAGCACTGTCATGCCCAGGCTTTCCATCTCTGCCTCGTGGGAAGGCTTGTTTTCTGTTAAGGAAGGTGGGAGAGTTTGTGAGAACGCTGTTTTAAGAGATTAAATACTTGGCATTGTTTAAAAGTAGGAAGGAACTAAAGCTGTGGAAGGGGGGAAGTCCTTCTGGAAATCCCTTTTGCTCGGTGGGATCAGGCTTTGTCCTCTCCCTTTGCTTAGAGAGAGCAGTAGTGCTTTAGGAAGGAGAAGAACTCTCTGTAAAGATGGGAAAGGTGTAATCCTACAGACCAACCCTTTAAACCTCTCCTCTGGAAGATGTGCCCTGGGGAGGAGGATGTTCAGCTTCTTTGAGGAGCAGGAGATGCAGGTGTGGGGAGGAAGGAGCAGAACATGCCCCATTTCCTGGGGAAAGAGAACCGTATCTGGCTGTGTAGGAAATACTTCCTTTTCTTTTGAGAGCCTGCAAAGGGGGTGCTGTGGTGGCACAAAGCAAGGATTTGGACTCAGGTATCCAAGGATAGAAGCGAATGGACAATCCGCTTCTTTGTAGCTGTGGAGCAGGGTGGGATGGGAACAAAAGGGAATGTAAATACACTTCTGCTCTCAGGAGAACTTGCTGCTGGAGACGCACGTCCCACCTCAGAGTATTAGGAGGAGGGCAGAGATGTCTCCCATTAACTGACAGAACTTGGGGAGAAATCAGGAAAAAGTATTTCATTTCTTCTGTATCTTTTCTCTGTCCCTCTGCAAACTGAGTTTCTGGATGTTGCCTGCTCACTGAAAGGTTGTGTTGGCATTCTGGCGTGTGATGGAGTGTACACTGAGATGTGTATATTGCAAACATATGGTTTCTCTTTTTAACTTTCCCGTCCCCCGCCCCCCCTTTACTCATTTCAAACACTGGTGTCTCTGCCAGCGGCCTGGATGGAGATGTGACGCAAGTTTCCTAGCACGTATATGATTTGTGGGACAAAATGTCACTGTGTTAACTGAGCTGGACTGCCTTGCCTCCTGCTTCATGTCTCCTGTAAACCTCAAGGGTTTTTTGGTGTGGTTCTTTTTTATTTTTTTTTTTTGAACTCTCTTTAGTAATGTAGAGCTGGAAAGGTCTTTCAGCACAGAACAAAGAGGCGTCCTGGTGTGGAAAGAGATGAACCTTGCACTGGTGCTTTTAAGGGATTTAACTTGTTTCCTGATGAAAAAAACATTACTCTTAAAATTTAGAGTAAATTTTGAGATTATCAGCTCAGCTGTTTTTCCACATTGAAATAAAGGAAATCCATGTATAGTCTTAATTCCTTAATTTGTACTTGTTTTGCCTGAAAATAGCCATATTTGGCTTTTATTGTATGTGGATGGTTCCATATAATTTTGGTGTAGGAATTGAAAGTGCAAGTTTTCTACCTGCAAAGAGAACTGCTATAAAACTGCCCTCCTGATTATGGCCAATACTATAAAAAAAAAAAGGGATAACTCAGCACTAGGGATGACTCATGCCATTATAAAGGTATGGATTAATATCTGTGTTGATTATGCTTGGTTAGTGTTAGTAACTGCTGAGTAGCCTCCTTAGGCTTAAGTAACTTCTAGTACACTGGATCAAGGAACCTTGATCAGGATGAAAACCTGACTTCAAGTTAAAAAAGGATAAAGTAGAGCTGGGGTAGAAGGAGCAATTTATAAAGCTTTTCAGGGACACGTACTCCTGTTGTAATCATAATTTTGCAGGTGAATAAGGCCTCTGGAAATACTAAAATGTTCATCTAAAAAGAAGAATGTAGTTTGAGCTGTGAAGGTGGTCAGTCTTCTGAGCGTGGATTGCATATAAATCACTGCAGTCTTCTTTTTGAAGCCTGAAAAAAATTCGCCCCCATGCTGCTTGTGCTGATCAGATACTCACACATGCGGGTTCCCCTGGATCTCACAATTCCTGCTGGAAATGCTGGTAGCGGTAGTGAAGTTGATTGGAACTGGGTCATTCTCATTTTGCTACTTTTTTGGAAAGATGAGAGCCGTGCTGGCTGTGGCTGTTTGATTTAGGAGCATCCCCTTTGCTGCAAACAGCCTGTGCCAGAAGCAGGAGATAAATTAGTGGTGGGAGTGCTCCCTTGCTCTATTCTTGTGCCCTCTCTCCCCTGACAGATTCCTTTGCAGTGATGAGGACGGTGCAGGCTGCATGAACAGATGTGGTGGGAGTTTCTTATCCCCTCAGAAATCAAGCCTAAATTGAAAATTGAAGTCACCATTTATGGAATGATTAGGATTTTTAATGACTGCAGCTCGTGTTGCTTTGGAGTCGGGCTTTGCCTGTGAACACGTTGGTCTTTTGGGGTTGAATATTTAGATTTCTAGCCATGTTCTTCCCAAGCTCTACATGCGAGCATATGTCGCCTGTGTGGAAGAAACTTTCTTTTGCAGGTACAGAGGAATGTCTTAGAATTAAAATTTCCACTTCCCCAAATTTTATCAAAATGTCTGTAGTCACTCATCTGGTGCCTGTGTAGTTGTCTCATGTACTGAGAAAGCACTGCTGTTGAAAAAGAGCAGCCTGTAGGTGCTCATTGGGTACAACAGGAGTTTTTGGATGTAAAAACCAGGCTGGAATGGGAGGCTCTTGTCCAGTGATAACTTTTTAGGCTTCTTTTTTGAAGTATGGTGTTGGTTGCTTCCTGTGGTGCCAATGTGCTGGCTGCAGTCAGTTTCACATGCCTGACTGTTTAAAATCCATTCAAGAAAAACGTTATCCTGTATGCAGTGTAGCTGCCTGATCTCTAAGTGGAGTGTTTAGGCTTCAGTCTTCATGCCATATGTTTTGTTTTAGCATTTCCTCGCAGATTCCCACTCCTTCCCCCCAGCGTAGCTGAGCAAAATTGATTCCTACACTGTATTCCCAGTATTCAGGCTGCTTAATTCATTTAAAGATTTGCTTTGTTTTCTTACGTTTTCACTTAAAGTTGGTAGAAAGATCTTTGTTGTTTTCTATTATGTTAAAGTTTATATAAAATTAACTTTGGACAGATGTAAATACGTTAAAAATGCAAGTGGTCATTCATAGTACTTGGTCTGCTTGGGAGATGAGATGCTCAGTACTGGTTTCTTAGCTGCTTGGATGTAGATGAATATATCTTGTGTGTTCCTGAGTGTGACAGAATAGCCATCCTACTCCTGCATCCATGCTGCCTTTCCTTTGGATACTTGGCACATATCATTTCTGTAAGACCTTTGATACTGTTGCCCTACTCAAACAGGATTGAAGTGAGTTGCTTTTCATCTCTGGGGAGGTGGAAGCAAAAGGTGTTTAGTTGTGTGTGTGTGTGTCTTTGTTTAGTGCTTTTGTTGTTTGTTCCCTGATAGGAAGAAGGATAAAATGCACAAAGCAGCAGAGTGAGGACTTACAAAGCCAAGCAGTGGTGAAAGAGGCTATCTGGGAAGAATACATCCCTTCTAGCCTTGCCTGCTGGTTCTAGGGGAGAGCAGACAGATCCCGCTGCTTTCAGCTATTCTGGGGTATTAAGGAAGAAAATCAACATGTGGGGCTCTTCCTGTGGAAGTATCTCACACTTCCCCCTGGTTGGTTTCTCTGTAGCAAGTTGCATCCAGTACTGTTAGGTACCTGGACTGATTAATGTTTAACACTTTCGTTTCTCTCAATAATCCCATTTAAATAGTTTCAATTTAATGCAAATATCTTGGCTGGTGCTGGGAAGTTTGGCTGTGCTGTGCTCCTGAGCACACCTGAGGGGTGTATATGCTGGCTGACAAAAGCACGCCTGGGAGGCTTCTTCCTTCTGCAGCTGATGAAATCTTGAAAAGAATCAGCTCTTCCCCAGAACATTTGTCTGTTTAAACTTGGCAGCATCTCTTTTCTTTCTGAGTGTTAGCAGCTTACCCACCAAGCCAGTGTCTAGAGATGTAATCTTTTAATAAAAGTCGGAGTTCTTTAAAGTGATGGCAGTAACAGTGGATCTTATTGCTAATTGTGTTAGTGAGTTGCAAAAAACTGCGTCTTGGTCAAATTTTCTTGGAAGATTTCCCCAGGAACGCACAATATCCATCATAAATCTCTGTAGCAGTAAATTTAGCTGTGGACATGCTAATGGAGTGCTTGTAAACTCGGTGTTATTAAACTTTCTTAATAGGGAGAGACAGACTTGAGGGCTTTGTGGGTGTAGAAGAATAGCTGTTGGAGCAGTGGAATTTGGCAGTGCAAAATCTTTGAAATATCGGGATGCTGGGACTTTCCAGATGAGTTGAGCCTATTATGCTGCACTCCCTTTAGAATCAAACAACTGAGATGCAGATATGAAGAACTTGGCTCTCAAAGTTGCTGCAGTTTCCTGTGACTTCACCTAAGGGAGTTCAGCCTTGACATTTCTAAAAAACACGTGAAACTCTGTCTCTCTTCCTGGCAGCCACACGGGAAAGTCTCGGAGACAGGGTTAGGTCCCTGGCTGACAGGCAGTCCGGGCTCTTTATCAGAAGGTCATCACTCCTGGTGTGTGAGAAGAGATGTGGTACCTCTGGTATGTAAAATAATGCCTATGCTAATGAAGGGAGCTGGACTAAGAAGAAAATCAGACTTGTCTGACTTGAGTAAGATGAGATCACTGTAACAAATGGTGTAACTACAGCTAAATGACAGCTTGGATACAGGTACCTGACTGGGTCTGTGGTACTGCTTCAGCATTTCTCATATTCCTCTTGTGCATGAGCATAAACGAAGAGACTGACCTTAGTGTGGGATTCTGCCAACTGTAAATTTTCCCCCCTAGGTTTTCTGAGTGTGTTGTTTGCCTTCAGACACTGTTCATGCGTGGACCTCTCATATTGATCATTAGAGCCTGCATATTCCTTGTTTTCAACTAGATTATGTGGTCCTGTACACAGTACAAGCAGGCATTTGTGGTGATCCAAATGCAAAACCAGAAAATACAGTATTTCTTTTCACCACTTCTTAACAGCTGTAACAGCCAGCCATGCTTTTATTTCCAAGTCCTTTCACCACTCCCCAAGGTTCTTAAAAATTGTTGTTCTGTGATGTGTATCACGGCATGCAGAGTTTTTGCTTAACACAGATTTTCTTGTAATTACAAGAAATTTCATCCTGGAAGAAATATTTGGTTATGTATCAACCTTGAGTAGAGTCTAATGTGCCTTGCAAGGATTTCTTTGGTCCCACACACTCTGAAATCTCCAGGGGATGACTGTCTTCAGGCCTTAAAGGCTTCACAGATCCCATCCATGAATGAAGTACAGAGTAAATTCAGAGCACTGATTCACTTTCTCTCAAATTTACCATATTGGCCAAATCTTCCTTCCACCTCCCATCCATTACAGTTTTATACAACTTGTATTGTGTGCTTGTGAAATACCACTTTCAAACTCTTATTACTTGGTCAAATTAAAATGCATTTGTTAAGAAATACAGAAGAGCTTTTCTGAATGAGGTTTTAATTTTTTGCCAAATTTCAATTTTCTGCTCTATTCACTTTGTCTTGAGAGTTTCGGGTGGGGGAGAGAAAAAAACCCAACTTGGTTTTTTCATTTCACTGTTTCATGCTAAACTGACTTTATAGCATTCTCCCCAGTGGATAGGCAGGAAATAAGTCTATGTAAAGTCATTCTGGAAAGAAAAGGTACAAGTAGCTGTTAAAGAATACTGAGAGTTAAAATATTTCAGTGATCATCTTTTACTGTAGTAAATTCTCCTTGGGTTTTGCCAAAATTTTTCTGGTTTATAGTGAAGAATGGTAATTTAAGCACAAACTTTACTCTTTTTCCTGCTAGCACCTTGCTATTAATAAAGCTTTGTGGGAGGATACTGTTCCCTTTTCATCCATCCACAGAATAGAGTTAAGTTAAAACTGCAGAGTTAAAATTTGACCTTGAGTAGCCACCTCACTTCTGGTGAGATCTGACTGTGCACGTGGCTTGTCCTGTGGTATCCTCAGCTGGCTTATTGTGTGGAAGAATTGAAGTTGTTTTTCATCTTAGAGCAGAGTTAATTGGCAAATTTTGCAGTTCATTAGAGGGGAGGGTGTTGTCAGGTAGGAAAATGTCTAAAAAGCTAGTTGTGAATGTGGAATTGTGTTGAGGTGCTTGTGGTCAGGGTGTGAAATTATTGCATCTTGTGGCAATCCAACATATGTTTTGTGAAACTGATGTTTCCCTAAACACTGGATGAAAGCTCCATGGTTACTGTTGGACAGGTTGTGCATTTTCAATTTTAATTCGGTCTAAGTTAGTCCCTTGCTCTTTTTCAGTCTTCAGTATGATTTCCTTAAGGTCTGGGGTTTATTCCAGCTCTTCTGAAAAGGAAGCTTTGAAAACAGTGAGAGAGGAGTGGAAAATGATAGTTTTTGAAAAGTGAGTGAGTTAATGGCTGTAGGATGAGAGCACTTGGAGAATATTTTTTCCGAAGAAAATGATCTGGCTGTGCTCTGAGCTGATACCTGTTGAAGGAAGTGGGGCAGCTGAAACTGCAGTTGGGAATTTCAAGGCATCTCCAGTTTCAGGAAGGTGACACAATGTTAGCTTATCTCGATGGCTTGAAAACTTGCAAATTAAAGACAAAGCTTCTTGTCATGGAATAAACACCTTTCCTGCAAAATCCTCAGGGATGGATTTCGTGATGTCAATTTTCAGAACAAAACCAGAATGCTGCTGTTGCTGTGCTGAGGTGCAAAGCTAGAAAGGACTCCCAGGGTCATGAGGTTTCATTCCCTGTTCTAGCTGATGCCAAATTGTATAATCCCTATACTGAATTAATGAATGCTTATGCTGGAAATGGCACATGGGGGAATTACCAGCACACGTTCTATTAAACACTCGAGCCTCCCTGTGACCCTGTCATCACTGTGTGAAACAGCTGCTTAATGGATTCCCTACGACAGTGGGAAGTAACAATGCCTTGTCTCTCATAGCACGTGTCTGTGGCTTGGTGGTTTTCTTACACTGCTTGCTTTGTGTTCAGGCTGTATCTGCAAGGACACTTTCTCGTGAAGGCACAGGAGGAGCTGCAGCTTGGACTACATGCTGTCTCCAAACCTTAAAGGTGTTGACTACGAATATCTCCAGTCTGTGGTTCCCTAAGGTCTGTCAGTGGAAATGGAGTTCTTGGGAAATCTGATGTGTTATGTGTCTTTACTTCCTAGGCTGTTTCTTTGTGAACCTTTTGGTCTCTCACCATACAAGGTAGTCATAAAAATTGTAGAATCATGGGATAATTAAGATTTGAAAAGACCTTTAAGGTCAAGTCCAACCCTTGCCCCAGCTGTGCCATATTTGCCATTAAACCATGTCCCCAGGTGCCACTTCCACATGTTTTTTTGAAAGCTTTCAGCGATGGTGATTCCACTGCTTCCCTAGATAGTCTGTTCCAATGCCTGACCACCCTATCAGTGAAGAAATTCTTTTTAATATCCAACCTGAACCTCCCCTGGTGCAATTTGAGGCCGTTTCCTTTCATCCTGTCACTTGTTACGTGAGAGAAGAGGCTGACCCACACTGGGCTACAGCCTCCTGTCAGGGAGTTGTAGGGAGTGAAAAGGTCCCTCCAAGAGCACCAAGAAAGTTGCAAAGTGAAGCCATAAGTTCCATCCCTTCACTGAAGTAAAAATTGTCATTGAGGATGCCAAGTGTTGTCTAATAAATAGCTTGGTACTGACAGCTAACTAATACCCTGGTATTGACTTCCAGCAAACTGTACTTCGCTGGAAAAAGTATCTTGAGCATGAAGTATCTTTTTCCCGTTGAACAGCTCACCAACGCAGATCTTATTTGAACAGCTGAGAGACTGATGGACTGGAAGCCTGAGCACAGTTATTTGTCCAGATTCTAAGTCTCAGAATGGTTCTCATTTCTCTTGGGTTAAAGAATGTAATTTTGAACCAGTGGGCTAATCTTGTGTGCTGAACAGACTAATAGATGCGGAA
Source organism: Campylorhamphus procurvoides (assembly GCA_013396655.1). Taxonomy (NCBI): domain Eukaryota; kingdom Metazoa; phylum Chordata; class Aves; order Passeriformes; family Dendrocolaptidae; genus Campylorhamphus; species Campylorhamphus procurvoides. The sequence goes on from WBMV01007385.1 coordinate 87,511, forward strand.
AATATTTAGTAGATCAAGATATTCCCTGAAAAGAAAGGATAATAGCCTTTGAGAGAGAACATATCTGATACTTAAAAGCTTATTTACCTAAAATAACCACGGTACTATCAAACATCTGCACTGTATGCAGACAGATTGTTCTGTAAAGTGGAATGCTGGCCAAATAAAATATCCTCTACAGTTGACAATTACATTTGAGACAGAGTTCAGAGATAAAGGTTGCGAGAGAAGAAAAGAGAAGGCTGGCTTGGCTACTGTACCAGTGCTATGTTTTGAGCCTTAGTAATACCTTATGACAGACAACATGATATTTACATTGCTGCATATATCATAAAGGCAACTGACAGTGATTCAAAGGGAAGGATAAACCTTCTCTGCTAAAATTGCTGTGTTTGGAAATGAGATGTTTGAGCCTGCTTTCCATCGTGTAGAATTAACACTGCATAGCTGCGGTGCCCTTTAAATTAGCCAGAGATGTTGGCACGAAATCAAATAAATATAATTGGTTTCAAACTGAAAATCTAATTTAGGCATGCTAATAGCATCTTAAGTAAATGTGGCAGGTCACGCAGGACTTGTGTAACTAGCCCTTGGAGCTTACTGTAGTTACTGCCGTGGGGAAAATGGTCTCAGAGGTGTTCCCCAAATCACCTGGGCACCTTGGACAGCTGGAGGGTGTGTGCTTAAGAGCGTGATGGAAATGTGTGCTAGTCTGGACTAACTTGGGATATCCTGGGGGCTGCAGGAGATTGAGCATACAGCCAACAGCCGTACCCTCTCCTCGGTGCTTTGCAGTGGAAATGTTGGGGGAATATCAGATGGGCTGATACTTGTCCCTGGTAATCCTTTTCTCCACTGATACTTTCTGTGCCCAGTGGCTTTTCCTCTTGTCTTTTCTTGCATCCCTTGTTCTGGTGTGGAGTGTGATGCTGGGGGGCTGCAACTCTTTGTCGTAGGGAAGCAGTGGAAAGCCCAGTTTGGCTGCATGTGCTATAAGCTGGTGACTGCTGGTGAAATCACACAGCAAAGTGACCTGGTGACAACTTGGTCTGATATCTTGCTGACATGTTTTGCGTGGCCAACCCTATTCCTCACCCTCTGTTCCAGTCCTGGCCTGTTACACTGACAGGCTGACCATTTGCTCTCCGAACCTGTCACTTCCCTGCTTAGTCTGTGAGGATTCTCAACCTGAATGTTTGCTGAAGGTGGAAAACAGATGACATTTTTCTGTATCCAGGGCCTAAGAGATATCGAAAGAGTTTTGAGAGAACAATGCGGTATGGGGTGGGGTGAAAATTTCCATAAGACTCCTCTTCCTTTCTACAGAAACCTTGGCATTGAGTCATTTAGATTACAGTAGCTAGATCTCACTCCAGCTTAGAAATTAGTGTCTTTTATTCATTTATAGTGTAGAGTTCAGTGGGGCCATGGGGAGATGTATCCAGCTGTGGGTGTAGTCCACCAGTTGATGAGGGCTTTGAAAATAATATTGGACTTCTTACAAGTGCCTGAATATGGGTTTGTATTCTTCCCTCCGAGTGTGAGATCTAAGTTAAAGACCTGGGCAATAAGTCTGCAGCATCGAGTGCTTCTATATTGGTGGACCACTGGATGGGAAGCCTGTTTAAACAAGTGCTGGCAGCCCTGTGTGATCTTTGCTGGCTTATCATCTCTCTCCACTGTACACAGAGCATTAGGAATCTTGAGAAATACATTGTCTTACATGGGCAGAAACTTCTGAGCTCTGGACACAATGTGTGGTTTTCAGTGGTATTGTCAACAGTGAGAGCTCTGTCAAGATGGTGAATAACTCACTGTCAGCAAGTTTATGTGCAGTTCACATATTTTGGCTCTATTTCTAATTGGACAGTGGAGTTTCAGAAATATGCTTTTCCTTATTTTCTGAAATTCTTTGAACATACTGGGCTAATATTGGAATATCAGTTATCTGTTGGACACTGCAGGTACTGACGTGAGTTGAGCAAAGACTCAGGCTTTGGTGAAGACACGCAATGGAGACTTAATAGCATAAATCCCTCGTGTGGGAGCACTGTTTGAAATCACTGGCCACAAAACTTGCACAGAATCACAAACTACTTTTGCTCCAGTTGTACTGGAGTAAATGATCAGAGGTCATTGCAAAGGTACACAGGCAATTTAAATGAAACAAGTGAGAACTGTGATTTTTCCTGTTCCTATTTCCAGTTCTTTCAGTAAAAGGCCTAGGCTGTTGCAAATTAGAAGTAATTTGTGTTTAAGTCTTAACTCTGTGCTTGAATGTTCTACCTCCTAATGCTTGCCCTTTCCTGGAGTGTTGTCCAGCACCTGCTCTGTACCTTTATGTACCTGCAGCCACCTTTGGCTTGAACCCAGCTGAATGTTCGCAGCACTTGGCTGCGCTCAAGGTGAGCCTGAATGAGGCATGAACGTGCTGCATTCAGTGATGTGAGTTAGGCTGTGCTGAAGGGTGGGATGACATTTTGACATTGACCACGAGGAAATGCAAAGTTTTGGATTAGTTTATTTTAAATAGGGTTGAGTTGTTCTTCTTAAAGCTTTTTGCTCAGTAATACAAGCACAGCCACTGTCTTGTAAATGTGAGAGTTCAGCTGTTACACCTGCCTTCAGGACTGCTACACACACAGTGCATGTGTCTTCATGTGTCCTGTGTACTTACGCTGGGATAGGGATTGCTGGCTTTCCTCCACCCCCTCATATAGGCTTTAAAATTGGCCCCCTCACAACTTTTCAGTTAAATCTGCGTTGGCTTTCTGGCTTTGCTTATGCTTCTCTGATTTATTTCTTCCCTGCACTGTATTAGCAAGTATTGCTTTCCCTCTTTTCTACATGGATCTTTCTGTCTCTGCTGTAGATCAAATGCTGCATAACTGGAGTTGAGAGAAGGTGCACAGAGTTCAACCTGGTCTCTTACTACCTCTACCAGCATATTAAATAGTGTGTTGCCATCTTGTGCTGTGGATGTGTCATCCTTCAGCTTGGAAAAAAATAAATGTAAACCCCTGATTCTTCTCTCTGTGGGAATTACTATTAATAATAAATGCATATCAGGAACAAGTGGTGGAAAGGTGTCTGGGAGTAGTGAATGTGGCTGTGTTGGCACAGCTCTGGGAGCTTCCTGGGGGTAGGTGCACATCTGCACTCCCTGTAGTGCTCTGAGAGGGTAGCTCTGTTTCTGTAGCTTTTTTACATCTTGGCCATAGGTTGCTCTGCTGCTGCTTTGGTTTCCTGCATGTTTCCCAACCAGTCTCAGAGCAAAACCAGCTGGACTCTCCCTTACTGGTTTCGCTGCCGCTCGCAGTGTCTTTGACAGCAGCGTTCAGAGCCATCTTGCTGTTTGGGTTTGCTCTGAGCAGTGCTAGGGGTACCCAAGTGATCTTCCTGCTGATTTGAGACTGTAACTTTACCTCTGATGTTTTTAACACTTCCTGCAGTACCAGGATGAGTAGATGACACTTTGCTGTGAAAGCTTTTTCCTCTCCACAGCTGAGCAGATGTTTTTATCCCCTCTGTGGCAGTAATAGGAGTATGTACTAGTATAGGAATTCCCTTTGTTTTTATTGATGCTGTTTGTAACTGTTGTCGTGGATTGCATCTTCCATTTCACAGTATGAATGTGACACATAGTGGGGAGATGGCTTGAAGGACTGTGACTGTATTCAAGGACTGTTAACATTGAATTATTTCACTCTTCCTGAATTGTGGGGCTTCTGCCAGCAAGACTTTGACATCCAGTGGACTCTTGTTACCAAGACCTCCTTGGGGAATGGAGTATTCCCACCCCATACTGAGTTGGCTAGAAATTTGAGAGTAGGCTTTTTTTTTGCTGACTTCTTTTTAGAAGAGGCTTATTGTTTGTGAGGACTCTTCTCACCAGAAGCCTCAAGTTAGGTGCAGAAAATAGAGGCATCACTTTGCCTTCATAGCAAATGGACCAAACAATGCAAGATCAATCTCAGTTTGCAATATGGTATTTAATTTCTGGTTTAATTAGGTCTGTGTCTGCCCTGTGCTCTGTAAGAATGCTTAAGAAATTTTATTCCCAGTCTTGTAACTTCTGGTTTTATTACTGTATTGTCCTTGGAATGAGTAACCACAGAGCAGGGCTCCCACAGCTCTTTGGCATGAGCCTTTCAAAGAGTTGAGGCAGAGATGGAGTATCCCTTCCCCATGCTTGCAGAGGCAGGCATGAATAGAGTCTGTGTGGCACAGCACTAAAGGTCTCCTGGGCTTTGGGGTACCTGGAACCTGACAGTCACTGCTTGGTCCAGAGCAGCCTTGCAGGGGAGTGTTCTGCGTGCATTGTTCATAAGAGGAAAACCCGGGGGCACAATTATAAACAGAGCCTGCGTCACGAGCGGCTTTCTGGCACCGCACTCCAGATAGTGGAGGATGGATTCCAGATCTTGCTTAAAAATAGAGAGGTTGTGTGTGTGCTGGGGAATGGTGGAAGCAGAGGGCAAGGGTGTGCAGAGGTCTTTGGCTGGGCATGGCTTAATGCTGAAGGAGACTTGGGAATGGGGCTTATGGGGGCAGGTGTGGAAAGCTGGATTTCTCCAGCCTTAAAGAGTTGTTGCTGCCCTCAGCTAGCCAGAGGGAAGTTCTAGAAGAGATGAAGCTCTATACAGAGGAGCATGGTTGTGAGCAAAGCTCAGAAATCTGATTAGTTAGCAAGGTGGAAAAAAGCTTTACCTTGTGGGTGGTGGAACACAGGAACAGGCAAAAAGATAGTAGAAATATCTCTTTGTTAAAGAAAATCCAAAGTAGACTGAATTTGATGCTGAGGAACCCGATCTAAGTTGGGATTTGAGCCTGCTTTCAGCAGGAGAGTGAACTAGAGGCTCTTAGAGGTTGCTTCAAACATAAGTGGTTTGTAATATTCTTTTAACCCCCGGTGAGCATGTTTCCTCTACAGAGGGGATTTGATACCTCATTAGGATGAGGACTGATGCTACAAGACTGTTATGGAACATGTCCTCTGTTGATTTTAACAGCTTTGTGAGCAACTCAGTTACTGTGAAGGGAAAATTTCACATCTCCCAGGGTACCTGATGTAGATTTAGAGCTTGGGCAACATTGTTTTGTGAGTCCTCTTTCCGTGTAACTACTTCAAATTGCCATTGCATGTGGTAGGACAGTCCTGTTCTAGAGCCAGAATTTGATGCTTGTCTTGTGACCGTTTGGCATGACTGTTCCCATTGCTTCAGCAGATCCCTCTGCCAAGAGGATCTCTGGCTTCAGTTGCATTTGCCGGGGAGGAGGCATCAGTGCAATTCATCCCACTCCTACTGGGAGAGCTGCAATGTCCTTATGTGGCTGCAGAGATTGAGTTATCTTTGGTGACAAAGTGTAGAGGAACACATTGTGTCCTCTGGTCAGTCCCCTGACTTTCCACTCCTCCAATTAGCCTTAAAATAATTGATTTCCACTAACTTCAACAGAGATTTCGGAGGGTTTTTCTGTATTTTAGGGAATGGAAGCTTCATGTAAGCTGTGCAACTGCAGGAGAGATGGTGTCCAGCCTCCCTTGAAGGCTGATGCTGGGCTTGCATGGGGAGTTGGTCTCAGCCTAAGGAGAAGTTCAACCTGGACCTGTGGATGCTAAAGGTGCAGGGAGATCCAGGGGACCAGAGGAGAGAACCTGGAAAATCAGGCTTCAGTAGCTGAGTGCTTAGGGAGTTTTTGGTTTGGGTTGTTTTAATCCTTTCAGAGGTTGGTTTTATTTCAGAAAGAGCCATTTAATCGCAGAAACATGAAAGAAGCAAGGGTTATAAAGGGTATGCTTTCCTCCTAAGGCGCTGTTTTCTAAAGTAGGTCATGACCCTCTTATGCAGGAATTTTGCAGCTGCTATCCTAAGGGTTGGAACTATATATGAGAGCCTACAGAGGCGAAAGCAGGGGGTATTAAGTGGATCCTAATACCTATTTGGGGTCTCTCTCCTCCCCCCTCCCAGCCTTCAACAAAATGACCTCCTGCTTTTCAGGAATAAAGCGGCAAGCATTTGACTGTGCCCAGTTTTCATTGTTTTGCTAAGCTGTTATGCTGGAAGAGATTAACTAGGGAGCAAATTTTCTCCGAAAGCTGATCTTGAGAGAGGCGGAGGGAAGAGCCTCAGCACTGACCTTGATCAGAGCCTGTTGAGTTGGGGAGTGAGCGTGAACCGAGCACAGGAACATTAACCCAGTGCTGTCCACACCCTCAGGACTGTGTTTGGCTCTGACCACAGCAGGTTTGTCCAACCTGTGCTACCCTGACACAAATTGCCCTTGGGGATTTTTCTGCACTGAAGGTGGTTCATATCCAGGAAATCTCTCTTCCCACCATTCCCTGTATATTTGTTACCTGCTCTTAAACTTTACAAAACTTTCTTGATGGAGTTTTTCTCTCTGTTGGTGTCATCATCTATACTTGTTTTCCCTTAGCTGCAGCTTCTCTCCTTTTTCCTGCCACCCTGGCATTTAATAAACAAATTGAGAGGCTGCAAAGCCTGAAGTGCCTGTGTTGCCATGTTTTCTGTACTCTTCCAAGAAGCATGGAAACCCGTCTTTGTTTGGTCCCAGGAGCACGGCACGCCGCCGCTGCCACCAAAAAGCAGCTTGCTTGTGGCACATCGTGCTGCAGCTTGGCTTAATCCGTGCTTGATACGCTTTTGAGATTTCATTGTTTCTCTATAATTAGTGCTACAGAGGAGCTGAAAGAAATGATGAATTAGCGGGAGAGGGGGGAGTGGGGAGAGCAGGTGGTGATCGAACTAAACAGAGCTGCCAGAAAAGTAGGAGCAGCAGGGAATTAAATGGGAGGAGTCTCGAGTTTAGATGATTCCCTGCCATGTGCCCAGAAGGATTTAGTTTGGGATTTCATTACTGTTCAAATAATGCCATACACTCATAACAGATCGGGTCCCCATAGGCTGGGGCATTGTCCAAACACTTAGTGAAAAGCAGTTTTTGCCCTCAAGTCCTAGTGAGCATTGATCCCGCAGACTCAAGGAGTGGGAAGGAGCCCTAGCAAGAGTGGTCCTGCTTTTAATTAGTCTGTATCTATTGTTTCTGGTAGTGACATCTTAAAAGAATAGAACACAAAGCTATTCTTTGTGTAGTCACTTCTATAACCCCCTGGACTTCATCTTGTGAAATATTTGGTCTACAGTAGTGATATTGCATCTGGATTGTGAGAAGCACCTCTGCCAGTCATGCTTACACCAACTGGGTTTAACTGGTACAGAAATCCCAGGAGATCATGCTGTGGGGGAAAGCAGGAGTTTGCTGGCACTACTGAAGTGTCTGAGATATCGAGAAGGAGTCTGAGCACAGCTACTCTTGTGTCAGTGAGGACTGTGTAGGCAGCTCTAGTGATGAAAATGCACACTGAAAAACTGAGAAGGGAAAAAGGTTGTGTGACAAGACAATCCTTTGAGGTGCACAGTCATGTATTCTTACAGCATCTGGCCCATGTTTTCAGCCTCTATTACTATGCACTAAGACATCCAAAGAAAGAAATCATAATACTGGTGTTTTGAGTTTGTCAGCAGCAGCATTTCTTCAGGGATCTGACACTTTCCAAAGAAACGATACTGCGTTTGTTTTTTATTCTGACTTCCAAAAGGCAATTGCAGTAGGGAGACCAGCTGTGCTAGGAAGTGGAAACGCGCTTCTACCTTTTGCTGCCACTTCTATGTGCTTTGCTCTCTTTGTCTTGAGTCTTTGTGTTTTTACCTTTTTTCCCCCACCAAAGAAGCCACAGAAAAAAATGAGGAAAGCAGGTACTGGGTGGAGAGAAGCATGTCAGTGCCACTCAGGATTCCCAGTGAACAGGAATGCATCTGTGCTGGGACTGCTGCTTTTATGCAGGATTCCTACACCTGCTGCTTGCCAGGCAAAGTGACTGCAGGGAGTGTATGTGAAGGTTTGCTTTTGGGTGTTTGTCCCATGCTTAATCTTGTGTATTTCAGCCCTGCTCCTGGCAGTGTAGCCAAACTCTGCTGTCAAGACCTCCCCACCTTGCTCTTTCTGAGTGCTTTGTGCTAAATGTCTGCACAGACTCCTACATCATCTCCATCCTTTGCTCAGGACACTGCTTATAACATCAAACTTCATTATCAAAGTGCCTTGTAAATATTTTTGCTACTATTGTTGTCCTTTTCTTCCACCTAAGCTTTGCTTTTCCCTGTGCTCTGAAAAATGTGTGCAAGTAATAAATGGCCTCAGTCTTGAACTTCTTAAAAACCCATTTGCTTTGGGAAATAGTTCAGCTTTAGCAACCTTAGCATTTTGTGTTCTGCACATTGTTGCCTTCTGGGATTAAAATGTAAACTCCTGAGTGCAGGGAATCCCTGGCAAGCTGATGCTGTTGTCGAGGGTGCACTGGCAATGCCATATAAAGTGAAGTCAAAGTCCTGTAGCTCCACTGTAGCAGGTACTGGTTGAAGATTACAGGAGCAGTGTCCCACAGTTCAGGACTTTTCAATTTATTTCAGTGTCATTTTGAATAGAGAAGTTTTTCTGTATCTTTCAAGGCTGGATTTCAAACTCTTTCCCTCACCTGCAGCTTTATTTGAATTTGTCTGGGTGTGAGGTGGTGTCAGAATATTGATAGTGTTTGTAGGGAACTTCAGTCACCTTTGTTTGAAGGCGAGATGGAAAACTTTGCCCCCAGTTTGTGAGAATGTACTAGAAGGAATCAAAAGCTATCAAAAATATGCTTTACTTGAATTTCAGAATCTGGAAGTAGTTTTTGTAATGTTAAGAACAGGAGGATCTCGTAAAATAGGTGTGTTATTGCAAAATGCAGAATAGTTGCTCTGTCTCTGTCCTCAGCCCAGGTTGGCTCAAGAGCTGTGCCTGGAATAATAAAATAGCTGTGAGTTTATTTTTATTAACATTTTTTAGGTATCGGCATTAGGAAGCTCTTGAACTATTTTCCACCTATCCTATCTGCTTTTTTTATTAATTTGGATTTACTGCTTTCCACTGAAGTGTGTAAATGTGGGGAACAAAATAAAGGTATAAAGTAAAGCAACAAGGTGTCCTATTGATGAGGTGAATGTTGAAACAGTTTCTGAAGGCCAACAAAAATAGACTTGACATCAGCTAGATTTTAAGTCTCACTGTTGCAAACTCCTTTTTGTATCAAAGGATATGATATTGCTGAGTAGTTTAAATCCAGAACTCTTATCCCTGGTTGTAGCAGTTTGAACAACTATACATTAAAGTGTGGTGTTTTTTCCCTATTGGAATTTGAATGTTCTCTGGCTGCAGTTCTCAACCTAGACACTGAGGTGGTGTAAGAACTGGAGCTGAAACCTACCTCATGTCTTTGCATAAAATGAGGAGAGATGAGAACAGTAATTAGTACATAAAAATATTTGAAAAATCTCATTAATGTTGGTAGCAATGAATGTGACTTGTTTTAACACATCAGGTTAAACGTCTGTGTGACCTCAGTGGTGTTGCTTTTAAAAGTACACGAGTAGAATCACTCCTCTATTCTGAGGAAGGTGAAGTCTGGGTTTTCTTTTTCTGTCTGCAGAACTGTAACGATCCCTGGAAGGGATCATAAAGATCCACTTGTTTTCCTTTGGTTTGCCCAGCACTTGGCTGTGGCGACTGAGCTGACCCACGAGCTGCACAGACCTGAGTGGGGAGTGCCTGGAGGCCTTCACTGAGTTTTCACCTGGCTCTGCTGGCTTTACTATGTAGCACTCGAAATTTTGTTGTCTGGCCTCTCTCCCTTCCCGCTGAAGTCCCTAAGATGTTGCTGACTCTCTCTTTTCCCCCCTCAGGCAGTGGAGCGACTGCGGTGGTGCAGGCAGCCTTCTGCATTCCGAAGAAGGAGAAGGTGGCAATCAAACGGATCAATCTTGAGAAGTGTCAGACGAGCATGGATGAACTCCTGGTATGCAACCAAAATTATCTGGGGAGTTGTATTTCAGTTATTTCTGAAATATCTCTTTGCCATGTGCCTTAAACAGCCTTTCTTGAGGTGGGATGAACATGGAGGGACTTGACTGACCTCAGCAGAGGCAGCTCAGTTGTCCTGGTTGTGGGACACGATGCTTAAAATGTTAAAAAGATCAACTGTTGCAGAACTTCAGACTGTTTGTTTAGAGCTAAGCACTTTGTATAAGCCCTTTGTTTTGAACAGAGTTAATGTGCAAATGTGAAGCTCAGCTGTACCCATCAGAGCTCTGCAGTTTGAGGGAGATCCAGAGCTGCATGCTTCCAGAACCTTTAAAATTTCAGGGAATGGCTTTACTTTCTTTTCCCTCCTCCTTCAGTTCTTTCCATTTTTCCCCTTTCACCTGTATAGATAAAAACTGAATGAATTAGCTGTTGTTCCTAATCTCTTTCTGGTACTGATGCCAGCTAAAGGGATCACTGACATATTGCAGGCTGCCATATGGAAGCCCCTGTAATTCCGAGTTCAGGACAGGAGAGAGTCCTTTGGAGCTCTAGCTCCGTAATTTTCTTCTGCTGTGTGCCCTTTCTCAAGGTTATCTCAATAAAAACCAGATTATTGCAGAGGTAGCTGTGGTGACTGAAACTTCCCTTTTCTGGCTACTGTGTTGATGAGCTTGGTTTTCTCCTCTCCATGTGTGTGTGACCTGGTAGTGCTGCAGTTGTTGCATTCACCTCACGTGTTGGAAGGTCCCTGGATTTAAGCCAAGCAGAAACAGACATTTCTATGAATTCTGAGGTGTCTCCACTAAAATAAGAAAGCCCTCTGGGCTCGAACTTTCCATAGTAAATATTGTCATGGTAAAAACTGTGGAAATGAGGCCTTGCCCAATCTTTTCTTCTAAAGCAACTCTCCAGGATTTTTATAATCCTACCTGCTGCTTTTTTTGTGGTTGCAGTAAGAAGGTAGAACAGAGGCAGGATTTGGGAGTCCTGGCTAGCCCCACACCTATATGATCTTAAGCAAATCACCCAAGCTGTGGTTCCAGTTTCCATTTAGTGACTAATGCTGTTTTTTATCATTATAGATATCTGCCAATCTGCCCTTGTAAGAAGAAAAGGCTCCGTTCAAACAGTCACATTTTAGTGCTCCTATGAAGGGTTGTGTGTAGGACCCTTAAGATGACCAAAGATGTTAAAATCCTCTTACGGCTGATGCTAGTGTAGGAGTTCAAAATCTCTTCCCTTTTCACAGTTGGTCATTTTGTACTGATACCAACCCTTGGTACACTTTTCAGGTGTTTTATATGGCTTGTCCATACTGCTCTGCCTCAGTTGGATTCCTCACTGCATTGTCATGATGAGATTGTTAGTCTTTGAGCAATTGCCAATTCTGGCTGAAAGGGTTGGGTTCAGAAGGAGATGCTGAGGACACTTGGCATGTAATTTTATATAAGTACTTCTAATTGCATATTTTAAATCTCTGGCTGACCTGCTCTTCACAAGGATTTTTCCTGTTATGGGTAGGACTGCAAAGTATTGCTGTTGTCAGCTCTCCAAAGCTTCTAGTTTTGTGATCCAATCTAGAATGAGTCCTTCCCTGGGCTTAGATATGCAACTATAAATATTCTTGAACTTAGGGTGGAGGGGAGAGGATGGCTCTGAGCTGTTGCTGCTTCTTGGGGCACTGGTTGCCTGGTAGACGTGTTGTGTAAAAGGTGTTTTCTCTGGGCTGATTCTGATTTTGTCAGTTTATTGGATGTTATTTCCCAGTGCAAGAGCTGGAAGGATGGAAGTTTCCGGTTGCCCTGCTCTCTGCTCTTACATTCACTTTTTTTTATCTTGTTTCCATATTTGCTTATTCCCTAAAGTAAATACTCTCAAGTTTTACAGTCTTGTAGTCTCCCTTCATGGCAGTTTCCCTAGTTAGTGCAATTAACTTTTTTGAGCAACTACTTCTTTTTGAAGGATTGTGTGGTTTTTGGTTTTTCCCCCCCAAGAAGGGTAACTCTAAATCATTGCATATTGCAGTTGTTCAAAGAAGCAAATGCAAAGTGAAAGATGAGTTCATACTGGGATATGTTATGCCCCCTCCTTGCTTTCTCTTCTCCCCCTGTGCAGTTAAAAGCACGGGCTGCTCCATTATCCTTCTCTTGCTCTGAAGGCATCTGAGCACAATAGTCAGCTTACAGTGAACTTTGCTGTACTGCCTGGAGTCAGGACAGTGTTCTGGTGTTACAGCACTGCCCATTCATCAGGCAGTGTGGTAGCAAAAGGGAGATTGTGCTTAAATTATTTTTTAATTGTTTTTCTACAATGCTTCAGTCCCATAGACTTCTCTGTTGAAGCAAGCCTTGTTATTCCCAGAGTCTGCCTAACCAAGAGGGTAAAACAGTGTCACATTGCTTGGGAGAGGGTAGGGAAAGCAGCAAACAGTTCTGCTGTCCCAATGAGGATAATTTGTTTTTTCTGCATCTCGTTCATGCTGCTTAGTGGTTGGCACTTCTACTGCTTGGGATGGAGGAGAAGAGGAAGGTTAATTTGGAGTGGGGTTGGGAAATGCAGAGTAAGTGGCTCTGTCACAAACTGAATGGATGAGTGGCCTTGAGCTTCCTTTAAGCCTAACATGCTCCCAGAGGAAATCTGGGACCACCTCCTGGCTTGTGGAGATGCCACGCTTAGAGTGATTTAAGTGGTATGACTTGGCTTGTTAAAGATATTGATCTTTATCCTTGTGTTTCAGCATACTCTTGAGCTGGGTGGGCAGTCAGGGATAAACCTGCATGCTTTGCATACACTGTACAACATTCTAGGTTAATGCAATGGATTAATTTATTGTTGCTACAGGGTATGGAAAATGCAGGAAGGACCAATTTTTTGAATTAAGAGCAAGCAAAGTCAAGGGCATTCAGCTCTTCAGCTGAAGTGCTAATTGCTGTAAAGAATGTAGACAGGAGGAGTAATGCCATGCAGAGATGTGCTTTTTTTTCCAGCCCAGCTACTGAATTAGGTGATGTTAGTTGGGAATTTATTTCGGTACTTGATTTCTATCTTTTTCCCTGTTCATTTTTGAATGCTCCCAGATCTTTCCTAGACTCCCTGTGAGATTCAGCTGACAGGGAAGTACAATATAGATTCTTGCTCAGGGGTGTGACTGGGAGTGGAGTGTAAGGGGAGGTGGTCAAATACAGTGTGGTCCACAATTCATCTTGGACTTTTTGATTTATTGCTGAAGTTCCACTTCTTATTTGTCTCTCAACCCACAGTAGTTAGCAAGCACACAGCATTTGGTGTGTGTTTGAAAGCAGTCTGTTCATGAGTTGTATTTCACAGCTGCACACTCTTCAGTGCTGTGTTTTGCTCTTACTCTTTTCCAGTGTGGGATGCTGGTTGCTTTGCTGCTGTTGCCAGTCCCTGAAACACAGTGGTGTAACATCTGCTTCAAAATAACCCTGCCTCCAGTTTTTTTTCTTGTGTGTTTTCTTGTTTTAAAGAATTACTGATCTAAAGGCCTTAAATCTCCCCTCTGTCCCACAAACTCTGCTTTATTTTCATGCAGTTAAAGCTGAGTTTTCTTTCACCTGGATTTTTTTTCCTCCATGAGGGGCTGTCACCTTAGCAGCTACCAGGAATGTTGAACAGCAGAGAGGGGAATATAAGCCATGGGATATTTTCCATTGGGCTTTCTCAGCTTGGGGGAATTGCTGCCTGTTTAGTCCCTAGGGCGATTCAACAGGAGACAGGTTCAGGAAAGAGCATGGGAGGTGATGTGTTGCTGCTCCTGAGAAGAGAGGATAATTTTGATAGGACTGAGCCTGATAGGCCTACACACGAGGAGTGAATTGAAAGTACTACTTGTCCACTGCTGTGGTCAGAGGGCACTTGGGGAGGCAGAGGGAACAAGTTGAACTGCAGCAAATCAGAAATGTCCTTTAGAATTTCATGGAATTAACCTGGGGAACTTCTGCCAATAATGTGGAGATCAAACATTGCATGAGATTAAATGAATCAACCTATAGTTGAGAAGGTTAAATTAGATAGGATTTAAAGAAAGGATTATGAACTCTCCTAGTTTAAAGCATAAGCCAACTGTTAACTGCCCAGGCTTAGTCAGAAGTCTCCCCTCTGGGCAGATAATTGTGTAACTGCTTTTTATGGGGTTTTTACACCTTCTTTTGAAGACTTGGACAGGATATTGAGCTGCCTTTGGTCTGACAGAGCAGTTCCTACAAGTGGATTAACCGGACTGTAAGGGTGTTGGGAACAAAGCAACAGACTGCTGTAGAAGTTGTACAGACCTTTCATCCATGTCTGTCATCTGATGGAAATTGCCATTATAATTTCATTTCCAGGCCTGAGGACCTTTACATTTGCTCCAGGGGAAAAGGTCCCTAAGTGTCAGTGTCAGGGAGTCTGATGCATAATACGTGGCTTCTGCATGGCCATTTGGTATGCCATGTTACGTGTTCCTTGAATGATGGGATTGCAGCTTTTCACAGGACTTCAACCTACACTGGATACAGCTTGGTTGTACCACTTTTCAAAGCAGCAACAACAGCAATTGTAATTGCTGGGCTGGTTGAAGATTTTTTTTTTTTGTAGCGAAGTTCAGTATGAACATCAGGATTAATGGTGAGTGAGATCCTGAATGCAGAATTTCTTCCTTCACTTGGACTGGATAAGCATGATATGGTGTATGCAAAGAACTTCAGAGACTTTGCAGTTGTCTATGGGGACTAATCACAGGTTTAAAGCTTTGTTGAGCTGTAAGCAATGGATATTGATCTGAACAACAGTAAGGGTCAGTGATAGGTTAGTTGGTGATGTGAGTAATGCTGTCTCTGAGTCAGTCACTTGCCCGTTTGTTTTGTGGCTGAAACCAATAAAAAATGGCTGTGTATGAGTTGCTAGACCACAACAGTTCTAAATGTCTAGTTCCTTCAGTAAGTTGTCACTAATACTGAAGACTTTGAAAGAGGGAGCTAATGATCTGCTCAGTGATGCTGTAGAGTAACCATTGAAATGGGCAACTGCTGAATGACTTGCCATGGCAGTGTTTTGTTCCCATCACCTAAGATTAATTCATACATGAAGTCTCTTTATCCCTTTCAGAATTGTTTCTTTTCCACTGTTGTTCTAGGGCTAATCTAACCCCTTTTTACTCATGCCAGTCTAGCTCCTGTAGTCACAACTTGAGGTAAGGAGTTGAGCTGGATAATCCAAGGAGTGGAAGTTGAATCAAAATCTTTGATTTTGTACTTTGTGCTTTTTTCCCCATCTCCTTTAAAAAAATAGACTTGATTGTGGTAGAAAAACATGCTTGTTTTTCTTTTTTCTTTTTTTTTTTTTTATGCTGATGTTTAGAAAGAGGAGTGTATTAATATTCTCAATTTTTCAACCTTTTTACTAAACCATTAGAATTTCAATGGGAGCAAAATATGAACAGTTATGGCTGCCTGTAGGACTGGAGCTATAAATCCTGCTTTAACAGGATGAAAAGGAGCTTTAATGCCTTATCTTTCAGCTGAAATCATGGTATAAGTTCTTTGCCAGCCATAGTAGAAGCATTGGTGTTTTCAAGGGGTGATCACATCTGACCTCCTTTGATTTCTCCCCTGGCTGGCTGTGCTTTTCCCTCCCCAATTCTCTTATGGTCATGACTGCCTTGGAATAGGGCAGCCAAGCTGACAGCTTTCTGGATTCCTATGAAGTTGCAGGTAGCCACATGAAAGCATTCTGCTGCTGTGCTATCTCTTGAGTTCATGTCAACATGTAGGAAGTAAAAGTAAATAAAGCACGATTTTTATCCTTGTATTTGATAGCCAAGTGTCTTTGAAGTAAACCTCAGGGGCAGATAAACACAAAGAAGTAGATGTGAACAGAAAACACCATTAAGAGAGTTGAGCTGGTAGCTAAAACAGCCTTACCTACTCCTATTAGCTCAAACTTCAGTTGTGTATCGGTGGGCAAATAAACCCTCTTCCAGAATAGCAGATCTCTAGAAGTATGCCTGACTTGCAGGAGACTAATAGGTTTCTTATGATTCTAAATTATACTTCACAGCAGTTTTATTACTGTTTTGCAAGCCTTGAAATGTTTCTTTTATTGCCCATAGAAGTACTGAAAACATTTGTCAGAACCCTTAGTGGAAGCCATGGAGGCATTTAGAGCTAATCCCAGTCTATTTGCTTTTGGTATTTGACAATACAGATATTTTTAATATCTTGCCCAGGGTGAGCATGTAACCATTTCCAAACCATTGCCTGCGTCTAGACATGTTTTTGTTGGTAATTCATTCTCTATAGCTGAGCAGAAAGCAGAGCACTTTATGGGAATTGGCAGGAAGGCTGTCTCTCATCACTGGAGCCATGGAGTGGAAGGGGTGTTGGAGGGAAGAGCTGCCTATCACCCACCGCATCTGCACATGGCTTGAGGAGGTCTGTATCAAGTGACCCATGACTGCTGGCAGAGAGGGAGTAAAGCAGCATTTCCAGCTTAAAGCTTGTATAAAGCAGCTCAGATAAATGCTGATGTTTAGCCCTGATGATATTACAGAGGTGTGGAAGTCGCTGAGGTTTTAATTAGGAGTCTTCCAATATAATTTTGATGCTGGGGAAGATGAGGGAAGCATACTTGTAACTCAGGTTATATGGTGATAACAGTCTGGTTAAGGGGATAGGGAGGGAAAACCTTTTCCTGCTTTGACTTTGTTGTGTTTGAAGAGCAGCAAGCTCTCAGAAAAGCTTTGGAAATAGTATTAAAGCTGTGCTTTCTACTCACAGAGGGGCTGTTGCTGCATTTTATCCCCTCCTGTTCCCTCTTTCTGTGAGTGTGCATTTGAACAGAGCTGCCCAGTGATCCTTGACTGGGATTCCTGCTTTAACTCCAGCGCTTCAGCCCTTGCATTTGTACTGCTGGAGCACAGACTGTGCATGCATGACAGAATTGGCTGGGTTTCAATTATGCCAGGAAGCATTTTAACACAAATCCTGCTGTGATTTGCCACCATCACTTAAAACAATGGTATGTGCTGAGTCCTCAGGATGTTGGTACCCTCCTTGGGGTGAAGAGAAACCAAGCTTTGATGCAGGTGTGAGATTAGCCTGGAAAACTGCTGAAAATGAGGTGGGGGTCTGTGGGTGGGAGGAAGAGTCAGCCTGACTGCTGCTCCTTCTGATTGGTAATAATGCAAAAACACTGAAAAATCATGGGCTATGATGCAATTAATTATTCAGAGCTGTGCTACACTGTGTGAGAAATGGATTAGTCTGCCTGTGTTACACATCCCTTGGCTGACAGAGGTGTTTAATTGCATAGATCAGGTTTGTGATTATTTATTTTCCTTCTTTGTGCACCAAAGCATATGACAGGCAAGAGTTTTGGGGTTTTTTAAAATTTATTTTGTTAACTGTGCTTCCCAGCCCAGGGAGCAGATTGTGGTAGTGAATGAGAGAGGAAGTTCTTAAAAAATAATAAAATAGTAACTAAGTGTTACGGAATGCCTGAAAAGTGCCATTGTACAGTGTTGCACAAATGGCAAAGATCTGATCCAGGTTTAGCTCTTAAGTAAACTTGGTGCAGACTTTATCTCATTGCCTCCCAAATTCCAGTGGGATACACTAATATATATATATAAAATATGCAATGTTTGTGTATGTTTCTTGTATTACTCTCTTGATCTCCCAGGGAGCTGCTTCAAAATATTTTGAATGGTGTCGGTAAAAAGAGATAAAAACAGATCCTCGAGGTCATTTCTGAGAGTGGTGAATTTGGGGCAGTTCTGGAACACCAGTCCTACTAACTGCTTTCTACCTCAGTTTGTTCTGGTGCTGCTTCTGCACATGTGGTATTTTTTAATTGTCAGAGAGAGAACTATAGAAAGCCACAGAAATCCCAAAGCTACTGATTTATTTCCTTTTTGAAAAATAGCTTGATGCAAGTGAATGTTTGCAAGGAAGGGACCTGTAGCTCTCAGAGTAAGCAGAGGATATTGTTTTCGGCTGTATTTATTTTCACAGAGTGGTTTTTTGTCAAAGAATATGCTACATGGAGATGAATAGCCTATTCCCCACTCTTCAAATATCCTTTCCTGTTTAGAAGGATTCTTCTTTAATCTGCTTGTTGAAGTTTCCTGGAAAGTTGGTGCCTCTTCTGGGGAAGCAGAAAGAGGAACCAATTGCTTTGGATTCCTCAAATGCACCTACTCCTTGAAAAACAGTATTAAGTGGATAAATCAACATGAGCCTGTTTCTTTAGAGCTGTGATTGCCAGCTAAACCCTTGCCAAGGGGAAGCAGTTTGCCTTTATGCTGTACTTGGTCACAAGCAGAGCTTTGTACATGAGCAGGAGAATGTGCTGCATTTGTGGGGTGCCCTAGACACCAGTGAATTCTTCAGAGCTTTCCCTTGTACTTAAGTACCAGGGAGGTCTTGTGCTTTGAGGGAGGAAAGGATTAGGTTGTGGAGGATCCTTGCTCTCCTCCTTCCCTATGAGTTTGGGATTATGGAGTCAGCTAAGTCTGTGTCTTGGGGAAGAGGCTGACAGTGAGCAGTGACTAAACCTTTGAAAAGTGAGTGATGTCCATGCCTTCAGTGAAGGAATGTCTTAGTTGAGAGCAAAAGTTCAGGGTATGAGGGTCTGGTGTGGGTGATACTGAAGAGAACAACTTGACAGGTTGGGGAACTTGGCTGAAAGTACCAACTTGGCTAAAGCACAAAGGCTCAGCTGGGTGCAGTGCAGGGTGCCAGGCTGGGCTTAATGGATGGCTTTTGTCTATGGACAGCCAAGAAACTGTGAGGCTTTCTGTCCAAACTGGTGATTTGTGCTTGCATAATGAAATCAGTCAATGCTTTCTGTGGTGGTGTTCCTGCCCAAAACCTGGAAAACCTTGACCCTTAACCCATAACCAAATCTAAGACTAAGCGTGGTCAAAACTCAAAACAGTTTTAATATCTGGACATATTTTGTATTGTCCTCCATCTGTAGTAGCTAATGACTTTCTAATCTCAAAGTGATTTCCCTCTTCTTTCAGTATGACAAAGGATACAGCTGTCCTTTGTGCCTTCAACCTGATTGAGCTAAGCCATCTGCTTTCCTGCTGGGAAGAAACATTAGGAATAAGAGGCCTTTTTTTCCCAGAGGCAGATATTTCCCTTTCTCATCCAAATGATAGTCTTCAACAGATTAAGCATCTGTTCTGTAATGTCTTAATGAAAGGTGAAGTCAACATGAACTTTGTGGGTCAGAGATGTGTGAATTCTTGGGACTTTTCTGTTGTAGCTGCATGCAGGTGTTTTGCTTGCCACCTCTTTGTTGTCCTTGCCAAAGGTTTTTTGGTCAATTTTTTCTTCCTGCTAGACAGACAGGCAGAGCACCCTGAAATACCTTTGAGCCAAAGTCTGACACAGTCTGAGTGTTTAGAGTATTTCTGCATTTTCTTTGTTTAGCTTCTAGGTACCCTTTTCCTTTGCACTGTCTTTGTGTCTCGAGGAAGATGAAGGTGACTTCTGTGCCCGAGGAGTAATAATCACTGGGTTCAACTGCTAATGCTTTATTTTTCTCTACAGAAAGAAATTCAAGCCATGAGTCAGTGCCATCACCCCAACATTGTATCTTACTACACATCGTTCGTGGTGAAAGATGAGCTTTGGCTGGTGATGAAGTTACTTAGTGGAGGTGAGTGGTCCAGTTTCTTTACCCTAAAAGGCAAAAAAAAAAAATAAACCTGTCTTCCTGTAGTACCCCTTCCCTTGTTTACCTCCTAAGCTTCCTGCTTCTGAATTAAGACATTTCGTAGACTCGTAGAGTTTAGGTTGGAAAAGACCTTTAAGATCATCAAGTCCAACCATTAACCCAACACTGCCAAGTCCATCACTAAACCATATCTGTAAGTGCCACATCTACATGTCTTTATAATACCTTCAGGGATGGTAACCACCACCTCCCTGGGCAGCCTCTTTCAGTGCTTAACAACCCTTTCCATGAAGACATTTTCCCTAACATCCAATTAAACCTCTACTGTGCAACTTGAGGCCATTTCCTCTTGTGTTATCACTTGTTACGTGGGAGAAGAGGCTGATCCCCCCCTGGCTACAACCTCCTTGAAGATGGTTGTAGAGAGTGGTAAGGTCTCCCCTGGGCTTCCCTTTCTCCAGGCTCAACACTGCCAGCTCCTTTTGCTGCTCCTCATCAGACTTGTGCTCCAGATTTTTTCCAGCTCCACTGCCCTTCTTTGGACCTGCTCCAGCACCTCGGTGTCTTTCTTCTCGTGAGGGACCCAGAACTGCACACAGTACTTGAGGTGCCTCACCAGTGGCCAGTCACCAGGAGGACAATGACTTCCCTAGTCTTGCTGGCCACACTATTCCTGACACAGGCCAGGATGCCTTTGGCCTTCTTGCCCACCTGGGCACAAGCTGGCTCATGTTCAGCTGCTGTCAACCACCACCCCCAGGTCCTTTCTCACTGGGCAGCTTCCCAGCTACTCATTCCCCACACTGTAGCACTGCCTGAGGTTGTTGNTAAACCTCTACTGTGCAACTTGAGGCCATTTCCTCTTGTGTTATCACTTGTTACGTGGGAGAAGAGGCTGATCGCCCCCTGGCTACAACCTCCTTTAAGATGGTTGTAGAGAGTGGTAAGGTCTCCCCTGGGCTTCCCTTTCTCCAGGCTCAACACTGCCAGCTCCTTTTGCTGCTCCTCATCAGACTTGTGCTCCAGATTTTTTCCAGCTCCACTGCCCTTCTTTGGACCTGCTCCAGCACCTCGGTGTCTTTCTTCTCGTGAGGGACCCAGAACTGCACACAGTACTTGAGGTGCCTCACCAGTGGCCAGTCACCAGGAGGACAATGACTTCCCTAGTCTTGCTGGCCACACTATTCCTGACACAGGCCAGGATGCCTTTGGCCTTCTTGCCCACCTGGGCACACGCTGGCTCATGTTCAGCTGCTGTCAACCACCACCCCCAGGTCCTTTCTCACTGGGCAGCTTCCCAGCTACTCATTCCCCAGCCTGTAGCACTGCCTGAGGTTGTTGTGACTCAAGGGCAGGATCTGACATTTGGCCTTGTTGAACCTCATCCAACTGCCCTCAACCCATCGGTCCAGCCTGTCAGATCCTTCTGTAGAGTCTTCCTATGCTTCAGCAGATCCACACTCCTGCCCAGCTGGATGTCATCTGCAAACTGACTGAGGGTGTGCTTGGTCCCCTTGTTCAGATCATCAGTGAAGGTGTTAAACAGGACTGGCTCCAATGATGAGCCCTGGAGGACAGGCTGCCAAATGGATGTAGGGCTTTTCATCACCACTCTTTCAGCTTGTCCAGCCAGTTTCTCTAGCAGAATGTGGTGGGAAATGGTGTCAAAGACTTGACTAAAGTCCAGGAGACAACATACACAGCTTTTCCTTCATCCATAGCCTGTGCCACCTTGTCATAGAAGAAGATCAGGTTGATCAAGCAGGACCTGCCTTTCAGAAACTCTTGCTGGCTGGTCCTGATCACCTGGTTGTCCTGTAGGTATTGTGTGATGGCACTCAAGATGATCTGTTCCATGATCTTCCCTGGCACTGAGGTCAGACTGACAAGCCTGTAGTTTCCTGGATCCTCCAGCCCTTCTTGTAGATGGGTATCATATTTGCTACCCTCCAGATGACTGAGACATCCCTGGTGAGCTAGGAGAGCTGGTAAATCATGGAAAGTGGCTCCCTCAGTACTCTTGGGTTAATCCCATCCAAACATAGTCTTGTGTGTGTCGTAAGTGGTGTGGCAGGTTGCTAACCTTGGATTTCCCCTTGGATTTCCCCTTGGATTATGGGGGCTTCATTCTGCTTCTCCATTCCTGTCTTTCAGCTCAGGGGGATGGGTAAATATTAATAAAATAGATAAATATTTAAAATACATGAATAGCAATATTTAACTTATTTCTGCATTTGTTCTCTCAGACACTGGAGAAACAGCTTTTATTGAGAGAGTTTGAAAAGTTCTTATCAGTAATGTTTTATTTGATGACATAATATTTTCCAGGATCCCTGTTCAAGTTACAGTTGAGACAAGAAATGGGATCAAGTTCTGGATAATAACACAAAGAACTGTTGCTAAATCTTAGGCCTGTGTTTAGGAAGATTTCATTTTCCTGGCACCTTAGTGAAAAGGAATTGAAAACTGAAAAAAAAAAAATCCCTGTATCCCTATTTTTTTGCTTTCATACAAAAACTTCTTGGCTTCTCTATTCTTGGCTTAATTCTGAAGACTGTAAAATGCCAGAAGATGATGTGGAAAAATCTGGCTAAACCTGTTGGCTTTTTCCACAAGAGCTCAACGGTGACCATAAAATATGTGTCTTTGAAGATGTTCTTTAGAGGATTTTAGCAGTTCTCTTGGGGGAAATCAAATTTCATACCAATTTAAGTCTGTCTTAAAGGGTTTGTAATGTCCCATGTGCTCATGTGTCATTAAGCAATAGCCTCTCTTTTCTTGAAGGGACATGTAACAGGTCATTAAAGATATGATGGCTGTTTGCATGGGGAAAAGAATCCCCTGCCAGCTTACAGCAAGTTTTGGTGTGTGTATATAAAGTGTATCTATGGGAAAGTTTCCACAACATGAGGAAATGGCATTTCAGGGGTACTGGAGAGGCAGCAGCAATGGGCTTGGCCTTTTCCAGGAGAGTATTGAAGAAAATACACAGCTGCCTCAGTCATTTCACTGAAGTTTTCTGTCAGAATCAAGTCATGAAGAGGCTCATCCTTGAACCTCCAAATATTGTTTCTGTTTGTTCTCAGTTTTGTTTGGAGGTGTGGGTTTTTTTTTGTTTTTTTTTTTCTTTTTTTGTGTAAAGCTGGGAAAAAGGCTCTTCAGGGGCCATCACTTCATCATCAAAGCAGCACAGATGTAGAGACTATACTGGAAAATTTCTGTAAAAATAATCACTGCTTTGGAACCAGCCTCTTGGAGGTGTGAATGAAGACCTGCTTCTCATTTCATATTCCCTTTGAATGGGCTTTTATGTTATACACCCTTTTTCAGCTCTGGCATTCATGGGGGGGGCTTCCAGTAAAACACTGCTAGAAAATCTCACTGCTTCTTACTCTGTTGCATGTGTTGAAGACTAGGGTCAGAGAATAAAAGACAGACTAGTAACAGTGTAATTCTTCCCCCTCCCCAAAATTTCTGTGAGTCTGTTAAATTTTCCTCACTTAAAATCAGTCATTTGAGGGCTGGAGGAATTGCTAAAGTAAATGGAAAGAGTTTGAGAATGACCTCTCAGTTTCTAAGCAACAAGGTACCTTGAGAGCTATTTTTCAGCTGTTTTCACTTTCTAATTTTTTTAAGTCTTTGCTTCAGAAATCTCATATTGCATTTCATAGGCAAATTCTACGGGACAATTTTAAGGTTGGGGAAAGAAACGTGTGTTTGGAGCTTTCTGGCTGAAGAGCTTTTTTATTCACTTTTAATGAGTCTGTTTTCACTTGGCTTTAGGCTGAGTGATTTATGTAATAAGAGACACTTTGAAAGCTGCTTCTCATTCCTTTGAGCTTAGTCCTTATCAGTAATAAAGTGTCTCATTTTGCTATCATCTGTCATCCAATGGGAAACATAATCTGGATTTCTCAACAGGAAAAAACTTTGGGCTGGTTTATTAGTCAGAAAGCAAAAAAAACCCCATCACCACGAGCAAACAAAACCAAAACAAAATCCCCAATCAAACAAAAACTACAAACAGGGTGCAGCCTAAGTCATTCCATCTAACTCTTCAGGAAGTGTGGACTGAGATTTGTACATCCCAGTAAGCACATGTGAAATAATGTTTTGATGTCCATTCTATATCTTGATTGTGGCATTTGTACTTGAGAATTTATTCTGGGTAAAAGTTCAGAATCTAATTGTCTCTTTTCTGTCAGTGTATGCTGGCATGCGTTTTCAGGCTGAAACTAGTTTTAATTTCAGCCTAATTACTCTGACCTTATTACTTTGATAAACAGCCCACAAGACAGCCCAGACTGTAATGCAAGCCTTTTTTGTTGTTGTTGTAAGTGCAGTTTAATTTATTTTCTGGCTGCAGTCTTTTTGTTGAAATCCTAAACTAGCTATGCATTTAAGTGTTTCAGAAATGTCTCAAAGGGAAAATACTCTACATCCATGAAGTGCTCCTTTCTAACAGTGCCTGGCACCTCTGAGCAGGCAGATGGTGCATCAAAGGTACCTTAATTACCTGACTGACATTATCATTGAAACCAAACAGTTTGTCTCCTCAAGTGCTGTGTTGGTGGGAGATGCTGTTTTCTGTCTTTGAAACTCTCCAGCAGTGAAGAGGTCAGGTGTTGGGGTGCAACACAGCACTGCTAATGTGCATCAGAGCCCAGCCAGCCTGGTTGGAGTCACTGCTGGGAGCAGTTGGAACTGGCAGGGTTGACACTGAAGCAGGTGTGGAGTTGCTGATGGCAGAAACGTGGCTGTGATGAGATCCAGCTGGTCCTGACAAGAGGTGCTGGTGTGTCCAGTTACTCTGACACCCTCTTTCAGGTCTGGTGACGTGTGTCTGTGTCAGGTTTGTGAAGTATCTGCTGTTTCTGTTCCCTTCAGTAGAAATTAAGGACCCTTTTCTCTAATTACTGAAATTTGGTAGGGATCTAAGCTTAGCAGTGTCAACTTGACACTTAGTGGAGCCTTTGTGTCCAGTGTTGCTCCAAACTAAAGTCCAATGGCTATTTCTAGACAACTGCTGACCTGCTCTTTGCCTCCCTGGCATTCCTCTGTCATGAATTTTACTCGTGCCTTTTAAAGCCAGCTGAAGCCCAGTCCTGCTCTCAAACTCCTGTGGCTTTTTAGTAGGAAGAGGAACAGCTGTCCTTTTGTTCTTGTGCTTTACTGAGTGTGACCTGCTTGCTCTTCTAAATTCTTGCTGCTTTTAACAAGAGCTCTCATTTCACAGGTGTCCCAAGGCTGTAGATAACTCTATAAAACAGTTGCTTCTGTGAAGCAGGCAGCTCTGGTGACTTGCTACACCACACAACAGTTTTTACTGTCCTAGCCTACAGCCCATGAGATCTCCAAAATATTTTTAAACTGTATGCAAATCCTTTAAATATTGAAACATTTCCAGATAGGGCTCTTGGATATTCTGCCTTCTTGAAGGCTGCTAATTAAATCTGCTAAGGAGATTACTGTATTGAAATAGTTAAACTTTCTATTTTCCAAAAGTTTTTAAGATTATCTAATCAACTTCTTACTTCAACCTTTGATCTGAAGTTCAGCAAGCGAAACCAAAAAGGAGGTAAGCAAGTGTTAGGTCTCTCCCAGGACATAGGACATCTTGTTCCATTTCTGCTCTGTTAATCTCTGATCTGGCCTCTCCTAAGTCCAACAGAGTTATGGTCAGCCAGAGTTACTTAGAAATTCTTGTGTTCATGTTGAATTATTTTCTTAGGAGAGAGCTATGCTATTTTTAATTCATCCTGAGGGTGTTTAATGTTATTTGTAGAAACACAACTT
Organism: Campylorhamphus procurvoides; assembly: GCA_013396655.1. Taxonomy (NCBI): domain Eukaryota; kingdom Metazoa; phylum Chordata; class Aves; order Passeriformes; family Dendrocolaptidae; genus Campylorhamphus; species Campylorhamphus procurvoides. The sequence continues at coordinate 112,915 of WBMV01007385.1, forward strand.
AATTTCAAACAATTAAGGATAGGGTAAGTCAGAAGCAGGCGATGGCAGGGACTGTACATGATTGCAGAATGCAGAGTGTGTAGATACATCACCATTCCCAGCTGTATTATGAATAGCATTGAGAAATACATTGTTTGTCTTCAGATTTTCTCCCATAAATGTTTTGATCTCAACTGCAATAGGCTGTTTTGCTCCCTTTATTTTATTATCTTGTTTTCTGCCTTGATCTTGTCATATTAGTTACTCATCAGTGCAAGTGCTCTAGAGGGAAAGGAGGCAAGAAATGGAGGTTTCCTTAACTTCCTCTCAGAAGGTTTAATGAGGATTAAGAAGGAACATTAAAACTAGAAACCCCAGTAATCTACTTAAGTATCTTTTCCTTTGTGTAACTTGTTCTTCGCTTTTGGTGTTCTCTTGCTGTATCTGTATTTCTCAGCCCCAGAAGTACTAAATCCAAGCAGCTCTTTCTTTCGCATTTTCTTCATCTCTTTGCCAGAGACTGACAAGGTGCAGATTTAATTCTTGGCTCTGGTGACAGTCAGGCTCACTGAAACCACTGGCTAATGCTGAAATGTCTTAAAAGAAGCAGCGATGAATCTGCCAAGTCCCAGTTCTCAAAGATGCAGTCTGTTCAGCATCAGCGTTCATCACGTTTGGTGCAGATTGTGGTTCTCACAAAGTTGTGTAGTGATCCCCAGCACATTTTCCAGCCTATTTGTGCCAGGCCTCTAAATGGCAAATCAATGCAGGTACTGTTACCTGCCTTTTTTTTTTTTTTAGGTTGGATATTAAATTAAGGTATTAAATTTTCCTGTTCTTCTTTCCAGACAAAGTTAAAGGAGGAGTTTTCTTTGTATTTAACTTATCCTGTATCTTTATTCTGTCACTTAAGTTATAGTATAACATGCAAGATATGGTTCCCACAGCAACCAGCTCTGCTGTACATTTCTTTTGCCGCTGGGGACATGTAAAATTCCAACTGGAATACTCCTGCATTTATCTGTATTCTTGTTCCAAACCAGCTTTCCTTTCTGCTCAGGTTTTTGTACCTTTCTTTGCTTCAATTAAGCAGTGTCACTGATGACTGTCGTGTGGATACTTTCTTTCTCCCTTGAGGAAGAATGTCAGAAACAGTCTTCCTAAATGCCATTCCACAGGCTTGCTGGTGTAGGTGAGGTCAAAGAAAGGTGCTCTGGATTTGGAACAGGAAGGCTGATGGTGGTGGTTTGCTGTTGAAAGTGAATCAGTGGAACAATTAGGACTTCTTGCCCTGAGGGTGTGATTACACAGAGTTTTCTCCAGCAGCAAAGCTGGTTTAAGGAGTTCCTGGCTGTTTGGTCTCCACCCTGCCTGGAAAACTGGATTACTAGTCACTGCAGTGATCCAATTTACAGTGTGGCTTCCTAAGCTGGTGCTTGGACACATCAGGGAGGTGGTGAATGGTGGGGCTCTGTCATCTCATTTTGCTGCCTTAGAAAACCCAGAATCTTTGGAGCAGCACATGCTACAGGGTGTTGAAAGGGACAATTTTACAGGGTATGTGTGTGTGGTGCAAGACAGGACTGAATTTGTTGGGATCCAAGACAATCCATTGCAAATGATCTGTTTGATTTCAATATACAAAAATTGAATATCTCTCTTTTACAAATTCAGGATATTAATCTGCTTGTGGATTACTTGTCATCATTGTTTAGATACTGGTGTCAGGGGTGGAAATCAAGTACTTGCTTCTGAAAAGTTGGAGCTGGCATTGGTGGATCAAGTCAGGCCTAATCAGATTTTCTCTGGCCTTGCCTAAATGGGAAGAGAGAACTGTGGGGCTTCTTGCTCTTCACTCCTGGGGGAAACTGGAGGGAGCAATGGGATATCTGTTCCTATTGTACAGTCTGTCTGTCTGCAGAGCTGGTGTGAGCAAGGACTCCAGAAAAGTCACTCACTGCATGTTTGCCTTTGACCTGCAGGAGTTACAGGTTGGGCTCTATCAGGTGAGGGTAAGTCTGTGTACAGGTAGTTCCCAGTGACTGCTGCTGTCATTGGGAGCTATTGCATTAGCAACTTTCTGAGCAGACTGGGAAACAAAAATTTTGAGTTTGAGCAGAAAACCACTTACCTTTTAATTGCTGTACAGACTGCACTGAGAGACTGTGCTTTACCAAGCAGATGTATTCCATGGCCATTGGTGTCAAAGTGTGCTGAGACACTTCGATGATGAATGGCAAATCATGCTAAATGCTTTATCAGATTGCACAACATCTCGTAGGCTTCCTGTTGATGTGCTGCACAGTGGACATTTGATGGGCAGAAATTTGTTTATAGCTGCATTTTTCCCTCATCAGTCTCTAAATGTTGTGTCCTTTCTTTTGTCTTCTGTCAGGCTTTGAGATCAGCTGCTCACCACCAGGTTTCTTTAAACATCCATGTTAATGACAGCATTATTTATATTTATGGTTAGACTCCAGTTCTGGCCCTTTTCTCTGTGTCTTGTTTTGTCTTTTCCTGATACGCTTCCCTTCTGGGCTTGGAAGAGCTTTCCAGTCAGCTTCAGCCAAACTTAATTTCTTTTCTTCTCTCTCATTTACAATTGACAGTCCTGTACTGTGAGTCTGTACTTGCTACTTGTGCATTTTTAATGAAGAAAATCATGAGGGAATTGTTGTAATCAAACCTGATACCACATGTGATACACACCAGAGTGCTTCATAGTGTTATCTAAAATAAAAGTTTTATTTTAGAGAGGAATCAAATAATGGTTTTTTCTCTTTTAGAGGCATTGCAATGGATTTTTTTTCTCCTTGAAAATCTTGTGTCATTTAATACAGAGTTGGGTGCCTTACTTCCAATGTGACCCTCATTTTCTGGCCACTAGATTATGGGAGACTTCTGTCTTACACAGTGAGGTTGAACAGTTTGTGCATGGAGCACAAATCCATAGTGAAACTACATTTAATCAGAGATCCATCTGCATTTGGATATACTCTCACTTCCCCAGTTACTCCTAAACTGGTTTGGAAGCTGGCTCAGGAGCTGGCAGTGCCTGCAGTCACGCCAGTGTTTTCAAGCAGGATGGTCAGTTTGTAAAACTCGTGTTCTTGTGTGGTTTAGATCATGGTTCCAGTTCATCTGAGTTAGTTTCCACTTAATTTTAGTAGTTATTGTATTGCTGGATCAGGAACAGGCCACTCTGTACAAAACACTCTGGTTTTCCCCTTTGACTGAGGATGGGGCTCTGATCCACTGAACTCTTGGTGGAGTGTAGTGGAGTTGGTGTGAGAATTTGTCTGCAACCTCAGGCAGCAGAGGTCTTACCCTGGTGGGTGTGTCCCATGGTTAACTGAGACCCCTAGGAACAACTTTGCATTGAGTTTATCAGCCTGGTTCTAAAATCCAATCCCCATCTAGCAGAAGGTGTTTTTCCTAACAGCAAAATTCCCATGACTTCTGCTTTCAGAGTAGCTTCTTGCTTGGCTGTGGGTTTCTGTTTGGAGATCTGGGTATTCCATTGGTCCATGCCAGGCTTCCTGAGCCAGAATGCTGGAAGTTTTTGAACATGAAGCAGTGCTTGGAAATGCAGCTTGGCTTCCTTCTTTGAATTCCATGATGCCATGCTTTATGAAGTTGCAGTTGAGTTTGGAGGCAGGACCAACTCCCAAATGTATTGATTTGTGAGATGGAAAAATCCCAACATCATGTTGTGGTGCCCATAGCCAAACCCTGAGCAGACAAAATGGGGATGATCCTAATTATACTTTCTCTAACAGAAAGGTGGCTCTTGAGTTGCTTTTCTTGCTGTTTCCTGCACTAAGCATTTTGCTGCTCCCTTTTTGCTGTTCTCCTTGCTGTAGACGGCTGGCAAATCCCCCCACTTCTATGAACATCTCAATGTGAAAGTGGTTTCTAAATAAATTGTGCTTAAAAAGTGGCAGGCGGGACTGGGAGCAGATACAGCCTGGGTGTGAATCAGCCCTTTCACAACCAAGGCAGGCTCTGTGCATGCCCTCTTGTCTGTCTGCCCTCCACCCCCTTTTCAGGGTTAAATACAACCTCTGACTTGGCTAAATAGAGGATTTTTTTGACCAAATGAATTTAAGCACCATATGATCTGCCTCCTCATGTTCCCTGAGCCCTTTGCAGGAGAAGGGAAATGCTTGTGAACAAAGTCTGCTAACAGAGTTGTGGGTGGAAAGAGGACAAAACGAGTACGTGAAGAACCACATATTTTCACTGGACTTCCAAAACAAGTGGCAGTTTGTTCTCCAGATAAAGACACATTTGAGAGGAAAAACCTGAACAGTGAAAGTAGAGGGGATTTTGGTGGGTTTTTTTCTCGGTGTCCCAAAAATTCTTGTCCTAAATAAGAAGCATTGAGGTTTGTAAGCATGAACTCTTTAAATATGAAGACGTGACGGGCTGAAGCCTGTGTGAGTCCTTGTGACACACAGCAGAAGACTCTTTTCTCAGAACATAAAGGTGAAATTTCAGTGAAGGGGAACATGCTCTGACATCTGGGGTTTTGCAGTTTCCTTCAGCAGAGATAATCTTACTCCCATACAGGAAGTCCAATGTATATCAAAACAACCTGAGCTATGTCTGGGTGAAACCTTTGACTGAAACCCATGTCCAAACTCATGGAACATGAGTGTGCTTCCTTGCTGGGATGGGGTAAAGGAAGGCTGAAGAGTATTCTTGCATTAAATGTTGATGGGATCTTATATAACTTCATTTCTGTATTTTTTTTTAATTTTCCTTTGGTTTTTTTACTATTTTTGTTGGTGTCTGCAGTGTTGAGTTTCCATCCTCTGCAAATATCCTGAACCAAGCCAGGAGTTGTTGTGAAGAGAAAGCTGGAGATGCCATTCAGAGCAGCCAGGGAGTTGGTCTATTCACTTGCTGCTGACAAAAGGGATTTACTCCCCCATTGGCAAAGGTTTCTCCCTCTTTTCTGCCTTCTTTTTCCTCTTTGTTGACTCAAAAAACTCTCCTGTTCACAGGTTATTCTCACTACGAACCAACTTCTCCCTCAGTTTCTTTTTTAGTGGATTTAATGGGTATTTTGGTGTACAACATGAGGACTGGTGCTGCTTCCAGAGAAGATGGAAGGTGGGAATAGTGGCTTGCCTGGCTGCAACAAGCTGTTAAATGAGCTTAGCACATACGGCTTTGCACAAACTAAGGGACACTGTGCACCCATGTAATTGTTTCCTGTGCAGTTGGAATTGTGCACAATGTGTCTTTCCACGTGGTGTTTGTATTCAAACCTTGCAGCCTTTTTGCTTTTGTGGGAGAATCGAAAAGGAAAATACTTTTCTAAGCGAAAATGATCTGCACGATTATTTTGGCCTAGAAATTCAAATAGGATAGTTAATAAAATTGATGTTGAAGGGTGAAGGGTTTTTGGGTATTTGAACCTGGAGGGTGAGAAGAAAATCAAACCAAAAGCCTCCATTGTATTTTTTTCACTTTCTTCAAGAATTCAGGGTGGAACTTTTAATTTCCCTGATGACCAAACTCATGAAAATAAGTTTCTGTTCTTCAGATACAAAAGAAAAATTATCTTTTTTTTGGTTTTTTGTTTGTGAGTTAGGAAGAATGAACTCTTCTAAACTTTTCTAAAGCTGAACTCAGCTCTTCTAAACTAGCAGAGTTAGTACTGGGATGTTCTTTCGCTGTAAGCTCCCTGTTCAAAGACAAGCAAAGCTGGAATTTGTGCTGTGCAGTTGTGCCTGCTTTTCTCATCCTTTAAGAACTTCCAAGTACCACTGGCATTGCTTTGTGCCCATGGCTGTAAAATCTTACTAGTCCCTATTCAGTCATTAAACCATAGAAACCCAAGTTTGAAGGGGCTAAATAGCATAGACCTTGGAAAAAAGGCTTAGACAACCCATACTGGAGCAATAAAAAGTTCTGAGAAAACTGTCTTTAGTCCAGATGGAAATACAAAGAGTACAGTACCCAGTGTATCATGAAAACAGGACCTTGCACAAGAGGCATGTAAGGAGTCATTGGTTCTGTTTATTCCTGGGTGCAATTCAAAGAGGTGGTTTGCTCTGTAAAGTGTGGTTTGTCATGGAAGATGATGTCATTCACACCATGCCTGGGAGAGAGACTAAACATGATGCTTCTAGGGAAGGATCTAAACCATTCCAATTTTGTACACAGTGAAGAAGTGACTTATTGTCAGAATTCAGCCTCATTTGTTGTAGATTTTTCCTCCTATTTCTCTCCCTAGGGTTTGTAGGAGCTGAGAGTTTAATTCTATCAAGCTTGTTACCTTCAGCTTGTGAATCCTGGCAGCCCCCTGCTTTTTCCATTTCCCTGCTCCAGCTTCTCCAGTATTCAGCACTAAACCAGCTGTAGCATCAGGATCTACTTAAAAACCTTCTGAGAGTCCTGTGTATGTACATGTCACATTTTGGCTTGTTCAAATAACTTCTCAATTACTTGTGATCACAGGGATTTTATAGCCCACCTTGAGGATCTGCACCCAGGTGTACATGGTTGCCTCTGCTTTCCTGCAGCAAAGGCTTCAAGCTGCTGGCTTTGATCCTGATCATCATCAGTGAATTCCTTGGACTTGTACATTAAATGATTATAAACTACACTTAGCTGTGAATCAGTTCTTCTAACTTAAACTAAGGTGTTTAACTCTCTTCCCTAGGCTCTGTTTTGGATATTATCAAGCACATTGTGGCCAAAGGAGAACACAAGACTGGTGTACTGGATGAACCCTGTATAGCCACAATCCTTAAGGAGGTGCTGGAGGGGCTGGACTACCTGCATAAAAACGGGCAAATCCACAGGTATTTTTCTCACCTTTGTCATAAAGTGTTCTTGAAACAGTAGCTGAACACACACAGTGTTATCCCACAACTCTGTGTGGGCACAGAGATAGGAAAGTAAGGGTGGAAGCTTAATCAAAGTGCAGAATTCAAATATCTGTCATCTATATACTACATCTATATACTATGACTAGGCTAAATTTGGGTGGACTTTGGGATATTGAAAGTTCTGTTACAGATAATCTTTCCAAATGTCAGCATCCAGCTGCAAAGTGTAGTTGTTGGAGCTGGAAAACTTCAACTCATTTTGTTTCTTGCTGAGTTACAAATCACCAGAGCACTGCATAAGCAGTGTTGAGCAATTTAATAAGGAGCCCTTCAAGCCCTGGTATTTTTTTAAGGTTAACTTCAAGATCAAAATAATAATATTTGAATTTGAGTAATTTCATTAAAAAAAGAAAATGGAAACAAAATTAATGGAAAAACTACTTGTGTAGGCAAAGCCCTGTTAACTAATGGACTGTGATTTGACAGATCATTGAAACGTGTGGATTTCTGTGCTGCTTTTGTTTGGGACATACTTTTAAATCATATTTTCCTCTCCCCTGGCATCACTGTGTGGTGTAGTTCAGCAAGAGAAGATTCTAAGTCAGTCTGTTCTGCAGTAAAAAGACTGAGATTTGCAATCCTAAATATGTGCTGAAAATAGAATATACTGCTTCTGGGTAATATTCACCATCGTAGCCACAGACTGCTGCTGGAACAGCCTCTTTCTTGGGAATTTTGTGAGCTTGGCTGTCTTCTGGTACAATGCCATTACAAGCATTGCTGCTGCTGTGCTGGAATAAGGGTCTGTCCTCTTATAACTGCACAAGAAGAGGTTGCTCTTTGCCAAAATTTTATTTTAGTTAGAAAATCCAAGAAGTATTTATTTCATATTTTTAATCAAACTGGCTGACTTTTGTAGGTTATTTTGGGTTGAAAGAATTCCAAATGAAGGAAGTGTCAAATTTCAGTTTTCTGTCGCCATTCAAATCCCTTAACAAGAATTGTTGTCTTCATTGAAGATAGTTTTGGTTTCATCACTGGTTGCTTAACTTTGTTTTTTACAGGTAATACATTAGGCAGCTCTGGGAATTTAGAGTAAAATAATAAACCACCTTACTTGCCAAGTGTGTGGTAACTTTTCACTTTGCCATAACTAATTGATAGAACTGTGTTCATCTGTGACTTGCAGTTGGTTTGCTTGGCTGATTTAGTTCATCTTCTGGTCTAGTGAAATTAAAACATATATGTTAAAGCAGCAGTAACTTGTTAAATTTCAGTTTTCTGAAGATATGTAATGTTTTCTGTATTGAAAGAGTGGTGGTTCTTCATTTGGCTGGTTGGGGTGGAAAAGCAAAAGTAGTAAATGTGGTAAAGATTAGAGAGAATATATTCATGTGTGGTGTGGGGTTTTTTACTGCTCTCAGCAAAAATACCACGTTCACAAAGTTCAAACTGCTTGGTCTGAAGAAAATGTGATTCACGTTGAATCATGTGGAAGCAAACTGGACCAAACCTGCTCTGGCCATTCCCATCTTGCTCGTTGGAGCATTTTGCCCATATTTAGGGAACTTCAGCAAGAAAATCAAAGCTATGTCATTGCTGCAGCTTAAGGTTGTGGTTATGCATCAGTGGCTTTGCATGTGTTGCATCCCTGTATTTTGGGGCTGCTCCAGCAATTGTGTAGTGTTTTCACAGAGAAAAATGTTTGGATTACTTCAATGTGTTGGGCACAGCGGTCTGGGGAACGTGGAGAAGTGGGATACACAAGGAAAGTTGTGTGGTTTCCTGCCTGTGATGCAAAGGATGGATTCTGACTGTTGGCAGAAAGCAAGCTGACATGCCTTTGAGGGATGAAGCATGTTTCCTTAATGGAGTTCATCATGCTGTGTTCCATTTTATCCAGATGTGTGTGTGCTGCTGAGGAAAACACAGTTCAAAGATGTAGCGCAGATGGGACCTTTCCTTAGCTATAAGGATGTCTGTATGGTTTTCCCATTTTGCTTAATGCTAGGGGTCATAATACCGGTCGTGCCTGATGGGAAAGGCAGGTGGAAATCTTACAGCTGTGCCAGAGATGCTCTGAGAGGAAGTGTTTAAAATAACTAAACTTCAGTCCCCTGGGTCAGCTTAAAGTATCTGGCTCTAAAGGAAGCCACGTCAGGTGATGGCTGAACTGTGAGTGTGGTGTCTGCAGTGTGGGGCAGCTGCACTTGGGTTGAACTTGAGGCCGGAGCAAGATCAGCTGTGAAGGATCAAAACTGAAGGGCTTTGGCCAGACCTGAATCAACCAACCCAAAGCAAGTAGCCATTGAGCAGAGCAAAGTGTTCAGCTGGGTGCACTAAATACCCCAACTCTGTTCATCTTACACCTAGGAGAAAACAACTTGATAAAATTAGAGACCTAGTATGAGTGAATGGCTGTAATTAGCACACCCAAAGATGGACAGCCTGGCTGGTGGCAAGGCCCAAAGGATGAATATCAGGACTCAAATGTAATTTTGTGGGCACTGCTGACTTGAGCTGGGGCTGTAAATCATTGCTGAGATCAGAGAACATATGTCTGATAGCAGAGCTGCTCGATGCTTCTAAATTATTCATCATCTTAAATGGGTAAATGAAGTTAACATGTGAAAAACTGGCTTAATGAAATTCTGCTGCTGAATCTTACTCTGCATAAGCCCGCCTTGAACTTAATGCCACTTCCAATTAAGGTTTGGGAAACTGGGTTGGCGTGGAAGTGTAAATCCCTGCTCTGGACAGGAGAGAAGTTTGACAGTACTCTCTAGAGGAGATTAGAAAGCCAAATATCTAGTGAAGACTTAAATTATAAATTTTTTTTGTTTACTTTCCTAATTAACAGCAAGAGCGAGTCCAAGACTTGAATAGGCACCATTGTTCAGCAACAAATGCTGAAGTCTCCCACATTGCCCAAAGTGATGGTTTTTTTGCTTTCATCTTCCAAGGGCTGCTGGGAAACATCTGAGGCCTTACAAGAAAGACAAAGAAAAAGGCAAAATCAGTTTTATTTTCATGAAACACTCTATCCCAAAGTAACAATTACAAATGGTCCCCATCTTCCTCCAGAATCACCGCTGCCTGTGTATCAGAGTTGGCAGCTGCCTGCCTTCACTGCCGTGTGCCCATTCCTGGCCATCTCTCCTGTGCCAGCTGCTGCTGCTGCCCCTGTTGTGGTTTGCTGCATATCACGGTGATCCCAGTGAGGATTTGAAATCCCAGTGATCCGGCTCATGTTGAGTGAGTTAAGTACCTGGGCACCAGCCAGTGTGCTGAGGACGGAGGGCCAGACTCTGAAGCCTTTGGATGAAGCTGTCCTGCAGGAATCTCACAGGCCCATTTTTTTATGGAAGTCAAGCAAGACTGACTTGCTGTGAGGGGTCACTGCCGGGCTAATCTTGTCTGGGTGACACTCAGGGTATGTTGTACCTCTTCCCCATTTGGACTCTGATTCCTCTGTGTGTTTGGGGATTAGCAGGAGTTTGATGAACGACTGAGAAATAAAAGTAAAGTAAAACCAACCCAAGAGGTTTTATTGCTTAAAAAGATTTATTGGAGGGGAGTTCAAGGCTCTCTCAGGTGGTGCTCCGTATGGCAAGCTGACAAATGAATCATGCTGATTAACTGTTACAAGGTCTCTCTGTCTTTCTCCCTATTTTTATCTCAGAGCTTATCTTCTGTTCATGATTAGCTGTTGTGTAACTGAATATTTTAGTTAGTCCAGGTGAAATGATACGCTGCTCAAATATAACCAGACTCCTATTGCAGTGCAATAAATGTGATACCTGACTGCTTTTTTTGTAAAAACAAAAGCCTGGGAAATGGTTTAGGTTTGTATGCACTTGAATATTGGCATGGCAGCAATCCAGCTATTCGTTTGTTTGCTACTCTGTTTCTTGCAGGATGAGAGGTGCAGCAGCACATTGGAGCTGCTGGGTTAGATCAACCTCCGCTGCCATACAGAATGTTTTGGGGTTTTTTGATAACCAGAATGTGGGCAAGAGGATGCTGGGGCAATTGTTTGAATATTGCTTTGAAGGAGACCCTGGAAACAATATTCTTGCTGTGCTTCTATGCTAACTATATTCACTTATTTTTTGGACCTTAGGATGGTTTTGACAGAGGATCAAAATTTAGCTGTTTGCCTCTTTACCTATACTGAGAGTAAATAACTTCTGAAAAAAGGACACCTGTATGTGAGCACATCACCAAGACTTGCATGTGGGATTTTGCAGGAACGCTGCTCCAGTAGCAAGTTTTGGATTTAAGATGAAGGAGTTGATGGATATATTTCAGCAGAACTTGGCTGTCCCAGAGGATTCGAGCTTAATTTTCATGTAGCTGATTAATGCATTGATAGCTGTGCTGGCAGATCCTGTGGTTAAACTGGATTCCAGTATGCCTCTGATTATTTCGATGAGTGAAATACTATACTTTTTTGTTTCTGTAGCAATACTGTGGGAGAACTTCAAGCCCATTTGTCTACAGTGCTGTAATCTTACTTTGAGGAGTGTGTTTTGGAAGTGAAGTTTGGTAGGGGAGGAATGGAGCCTGTCCACCTCTAATTGCCAGTTTGAGTTTTAAGTCATGATGCTAGTAATTTGAAAGTTGGCTATTGCCCAGCTGTGGGAAGTGGAATATTTTCATTCAGAGAGGTATCCTTTGGTCTCTTATAGTATGGCATGGGTAGAAATTACCTTTAGAGGTGGTAGTTAATATAAATTTTAGAGCTTTAATTTGTAAACAGTTCAGTAGCCAGAACAATAGAAATGTTACTATTGGGTGTCTCAGTGGGAAGGAGGACAAGATGCTGCTCTAGGTTGTGCTAGGTGATTTGTTCCCTGAAACAAACACCTTGCTGTGATGTGTCAAGGACACAAGGACTACTGAATTCCACTTTCTGTACAGGCCAACTGGGATATATTGTGGTGGTTTGGCAAACCAGCATGTTCTGGTGGTTGTTTCTTCCACTGCATCATCCAGCAATTCATTGTTTAAAAAAACCCCTCCGAAACAAGAAAAATGCCCCACTGTGGTTGGAGGGAGAAAATATGAACCAGATGTAAATCCCAAATCTGCAGACAGCCAGAAACAGTAACTCTTGTGGAGACAATTTTCCTCAAAGTGGATAAAGAACAGTCTCTTCTCTGAAGCCTAAAAACCTGGGATTTAAAGCTCTGCTGGTAAATATGGTTGCTGCTGAAATCACAGGGGTGCTGGGGCTGCAATCCTTCAGGACTGTGTTACGAGGGCCCATGTGGGCTCACAGGTGATGCCTGAAGGTGTGGCTGCTGCAATCAGGTGTTTGCCCCATGTCCTTCTCCTCAGACCCAGGTGCTACCTCTGAACTTTGTCACTTGCTCAAGGTAACTTTGGTTTAGTCTAAGGGAAAACTACTTTTTGGTAGAACTCCTATGTAGGAAGGGAGTTTTTTAGTTTTTTCCCCTCTGCTTTGCTCCATGGAGATGAGAAGCAGGAAAAGTACCCCAAAAAGCAGGAGATGGAGTTTGGGGTGATCTCCAAAAGGTTCAGCAGTTGACAGGTTTTGGTCAGTGATCCATGACTAAGTTGCATGCTCAACTAATTTGGTTTCTAGCTGTTATTGAATTGTCAGGAGCATTTGGATTTGATGTGTTTCCAGGGGAAATAACCATTTGATGTCTGCAGCATTAAGTGTATCAGGTGAAAATGTAACAGATTCTCTTGGCTTTCTCCTCTGAAGAAACCAAGTGCCGTTCACAGGTGTGCACAGCACTGTGACATCTGTCTCATGTCACTGCATTTATCTGGTGTGGATTACTGGGACTGCGTCACCCAGTACGGGCTCTTGCAGCATCTCCCCAGCTGCACAGTGACTGTTTAAACCATCTTGTTCATCTTTTCCACTGTGGTATATGAAGTGAATAAATCACTTCAAAACGATGGCTTTGGGTATTGTCCCCTGTTGTAATGCAGCAGATTTTCTGGCCTTCATAGATCCTGAAAGCTGCATTTGTAGAGATGCCTTAAGCATTTTTTCAGACCACTGCAGTATTTCCATTCATGTCTTATGCTAAAGCGTGAGAAAAGGGTCACTTGCTAAATGTGTGGTAACATATTAAGTGCAGTTGAAAACTTTGTAAGGCTGCATCAGAAGTTATTTTCATGTTTGCTAAAGGAAATTCTATCCTGCTTAGCGGAGTTCTAATAAAACTTTGATATTAAAAAGTAAAGTTATACTTAAAGTAAGACAAAACCCATTCACTTTTAGGACAACAAATAGGGAACTGCCACAAAGAAATCTATCACTTCGTGCTAGCCTGGAAAGCATCACCAAGTGAGGCTGGGAGTGCAGAGAGGACTCTTTCTATTGTACAGATACCCAATTTTGTAACTGCTTTCTCTGTTTTGTAGAAATAACTGGATGAAATATAGAAATTTTTCTTCTTCCTATGCTGGTCATGCTTGAAACTGTTGTTTCCTAGATTTTGGAGAAGGACGTTGAGCCGACAGGGCTCTGGTTGTCTTGAATTTCTCCTCCTGTGTCCTGTTGCAGACATGGCTGAGCAGGAACTGTGGGTGGCTTTGTAGATAGGGATGGCTTTTGGCTGCATAGGGGAATGCCTTGGACCTTGTGTGTGTATAGATATACATACTGTTTCTCCAGAAGAGGGGTGCTTTTAGCCTTTTGAAAATTAACACCTCTATCAGCCACTCTACATGAATTTTGGGTCTTTCTTATCCAAGTTGTTTCTGTGTGTACTGGAATGACCTTTCGTCTTTTCATTGTGCCAAGAAGTTGTGTGAATCAATGACACTCCCATTTCTTCTGCTACCTGATGCATCTTGTACTCAAACTGGGGTGACCTACATGTGGTAATTTTGGGGAAATTCCTGTTTCTAAGCACACTGGGAACACGTTACAACATGCAGGAGATACTGCAGCATGGTGATGAGCATCACTGGTATGGCCATGTGAAGCAAATGTACCTCCTTGAACATTAAATAATCTGACATGAAATATTGAAATAAGACCATGTTATAACTTGACTATTTTTCTGTGTTACCAATGACTGAGGCAGGGCATCCCAAAATATCTGGGCCTTCAGGGGTAGGAACAGACCTTGTGACTCCACAGCTTGCTGTGTGTGTTGCTTTTCATGCAGCAGCTGTTAAAGGATCTTTGTGCCTTGCCCCCACTGCAGTCCTTAGGATCAGGAAATGGAAGGGCTGAATAGATGAATTTGTGGAAGAAATGCTGGTACATTTTTAGCTGCTCTTCAGTGGTATGAAAACTTGATTTTAAAGTCTGCTGGGCAGGGTCTTTTCCTTATACAAGAGAAAAAACCCTGAAGTTCTGGCAGACTAGGGGAAACTTTAACAGTAGCGTATGAAGTTGGAGATGTAGCTTCTCTTGTGCTGACTGCCAAAGGGCTGAAGGTTGTCAGAAGCCCTGGCTGCTTGGCAAATCCTCCCTGCTTTGAGCTGCTGTTGCAGCAGTGATATGCATTGGGGTGAACGTGTGAAACAACAGCCTCTTTTGCAGGAGGAAGAAGTGGGTCTGGGAAGCTTGTGATTAAATTGTCTTCATGTTACGAGGTAGGGCTAAGTCCTGTTTTTGTAGCACTTTATTTTCTGGCTGAAGGAGCTGATCTGTCTGAAAACTGTTTTTTAAGGTTTTGTATTTAGCTGGAGCAATTTCTCCACACTCATGTGCATTTGAGGTTACTTTAGCACTGGTGCTGGGCTGGATGCTTGGTGATGGATGGGCAGTGGAGCCCATGGCAAACAGGATCTATTGTTGAACCGCACCACCCTCTCATCTGTGTTAGGCTGTAACCACGTGGGAAGATAAGGAATTAATGAGAGTATGAAACCATCAAAGGCAAAGTTAGCACAGGAAAGAAAAGTGTAAGTTGGGCATAATTTGCTCAGGTAAAGGGAAGTTGCAGGACCTGCGATAACAGTGACAGACAGGGACACAGTGAGGGATGTGACACTTCATAACAGAGACTCACAGTGGGTTAGCCCAGGGTCTGCAACTCTCTCTGTTACTGCCTCAGCATCTTCCCAGCCCCTGGAGCTATTCAGACAAGGAATATGACAGTGAATTTCAGGCAGATCTCCTGCAGCTTTCCTTGGTGAGCCATCCCTTGTCTGAGCTGACACAGTGACTTAACCTAAGAGAAATCCAATTTGCATCATGGTTTCTTGGACCCCAAACCCTCTACTTAAAGCAGCAGTCCATTTCTGCTGCATTGGAGGGCAAAGAATAGAGAGGGATTGTACCTAGTAAGTGCATCATGTAGCCTCTTGGAAGGTATTTTATGATTTAGCTGTAGTAAAATGCAATGGGAGATTAATTTCTCATGTAGCCCTTATTTAGTTTTCTGTTTGCCTATGCTAGGAGACAGGATGGGGTTCTCTCCCAGGAGGTCTCTTCACTACACTCAGAGTGATCTGCCTGGATCTTAAGGGTAGGGCACGGAGAAAACAAGTACTTGATGTGCTCTTACAGCTCATTTTGGTGGAAGCTGACAGTCCTTTCCACTGGGCTTTGTCTACCCATGACTGTGACAGACTATAGCTTTGCAAACAATCACTTCTACCTGCCAAAGCCTTGCTTCACACTGCTTAAAAACCCAAAAAGAACCTTTTAAATTCCTGATAACATTGGATTACTCATCTTTCTCCAGCAATTAAAATGACCGTTAATGAGCTTTTAAATATTTCTACCTGTGTATTCCCCGTGAAGTTGTGCCTCTAAAAATGCCTCTCCCATCATGAGCTGCCTTGTGCTGCTGGCATTTAGGTCCTGCATTGAGGCCCTGGTGTTTCACCACAGCCCAGCAGCTGACGGAGCAGCTCACAGAGGAGGGAAGCAGCAGTCGCTGTGCTCCCTGATCCTGAGCAATAAGGCATGGCTCTGGCTGATCCCCCGCTGTAATTTATGGCAGCCTGGCTGCTGCCGCGGGTCCCGGCTGCCAGTGGCTGCGAGGACCTGCTGCGAGGGCTGTGGATGAGCAGGGATGAAGCAAGCTGTGGACTTGGCCCTCTCCTCCCTCTGCTTATGCCTGGCTCAGCAGGGAGGCTGGAGAGGAGTATGGAACCTGCTCTGCCAGCTCTCTGCCATTGGAAAACCTTCAAGCTTTGGGAGATGTTCCTGAGCCTGGCTCTGCAGTTAAATACGGTGGTGTAACAGACAGGAATTGCACCTCACTGAAGTGTTTGGGACCTGAGGCTCAACTGTGTAGCATGAAAATATTAGTGCACACAGCTTTCCTGAGCAGGAGCAAGGGCATGTTAATGTGGACAGCACTTCCAGTGTTGTCCTGAATGCCTTCTCTCTCCCGTGTTGTTCTGAACTTGCTGACATTTGAGGGTGTAAAAATACTGATCTGCCCTGCATGCTCCAAGCCTAGTTTACATTTGGCAGCTCTAAATGGTAAAGCTCTTGCATGTCACCAGCTTTTTATATCTTGGCTTATAAGGCAAAGGAAAGAGGTGACACAGGTAACAACATATCATTGAAGGGAGAGGAAGGTTTGAATGTAGAGAGAGTAGAGTGCTCATTTGGTGTATAATGTCACAGATTGCTTCATATTTAACTGTATGTGGAGATACTGTTGAGGAAGCATTTTCTACATTACTCAGAACAGCGTCAACTCCAGCAATTGGTTGTATTCAGCATAAATATTTTGAATTATTCATTACCATTAACAGAAAATAGTAATTGTTGCATCTTGCACCTTCTCTTTTTTTAAATGAAACTTGGCAGAACCAACTACTCCTTCCTCATGCCAAATTATGCACTGTGAAGCTCAGTCCATGAAATTTTATTGTTGCAGTTGATGTAAATTGCATCTAATGGGCAGATGACTCACGGCTGTGCTGACAGCCAGCTTTGCATCCTAAAGGCACATGCCAGCAGGTTGGAAGCAAGAGGCAGAGTAAACAGGCTTATCTCAGATTCCCCTTTCCTGTGATAGTTTTCCCGCTGGGTGCTGGGCTGCAGAGCTCCTGGGATGCCACTCTTTGCTCAGGTCCCTTGTATTGTGGCTGCAGTGGCATTAACAAGCACTGTATGTTGGTGCCAAGGACTGAGGGCTATGGGTGAGGGCAGATCTAGTCATTAAAAAGTAGGATTTTAAGGACTCATGCAGGCTTTTTATATTAGGAACAAGCCATCAGAATACAGTTTCCCCCCACCCCATTGAAATTGTGGGGGATGTGGGAACACAGCACTCAAAACTGGGGACCATCATCTCATTGCCTTCCTGTGCTCCCAAGTCTCCTGTAGCTGGAAGCATGGTTGTAATTTTGTTGTTGGGAGCAGATTTGACTATACAGCACGTGATGCCCATGGCCCAGCCCCAACCTGAAGGCATTAATATGATGTAACTGGTACATTAGTGCCTGGTCAAACTGGGGAGCTAAACCAGTTTGGGATGCAGATGAGGAGGGATTTCTGCCCTGCTGCGAAACCTCTAAAGGCTGATGTGGAGAATCCAGCTTTGCACTGGAGTGAGTTCAAACCCCTCTTCCTACTTTGGTTGTAAAGTATAAGGTAAATAAAAATCCTTATTTTGTGGAAGGGCTTCTGGAGGCTTGAGAAGAAAGGAAGGTGACAGCTACAGAGTGTGAATGTCCAGAACTACTGTAGCATTTGTTAAGCTACTAACCAAGTTTAGTCCAGCCTTCTGTGACTTCATTTAAAATGTGATATAATTATTGTTTATGCTAAAGCCTAAAGCTGCTTCCTGTTTCCAGTGTAGTAATTATGCCAGAGGCATACCGTTTATTCCCAGTGTATCAGCCCAGGATATGGTCATTACCACATTAATAGGAAGTACCTTCAAATTGTTATACTTGGCAATAACTATATCCTGGAGTAACAAACTTCTTGCTGTTCAATGTGCGAGTTTATAAGCATCTCCTGATGAGAATAAACAGGAAAGCACTTATCCTCTCTCCCCCGCCCCTTTGCTTTAAATGCAATTAATTAGTCTTAAAGATCATTTTAGAGGAGTACCTGCTTTGAAGATACTGCCAGTGCACCAGTATATGCTAAAGAAAGGGATTTGTGTTCTCTCAGTGTTATGGCTGCTCTGTGTTCACCTGGTGCTGTTGCAGTGAGTGACACGGTACCAGTACACTGGAATGGGGAATGGTAAAGCTGAAATTTGTCTCTATGCTACAATAGCTCCAAAATGGAGTTGGTGTCACCAAACATCTTGGTGCCCCATTAGTTTTACTACTCCAGGGTGGAGTGTACCACGCTGGGGTGAGTAATGGCCTTTGCAGAGTGCTGGTCACTGTGAGGAAATGCCACATGTTAATTCTGCAGCTTGACTTGGATATTTGGCAGTGGCAGTTTTGGCCTCCTGGATTTTGTATTGTGGCAATGACTTGTTTTAATTTCTTGAAACAGCTTTAAGCATCATAGTTACTAACTTTTGTTTCCAACGAGGAAATATGTAAATTTTAATTATTTCAAGCTGGAATTTAAAAGAAAACAAGCCTCTGCATTGGTGGGGGAGTTTAAGGGGCTGGAGCTCTTTGACTCTTTTTTCCTATGGGATTCAATCTCAGTGCTTGTTTCACTCCTTTTTGCATTCCATGCCTGTCCAGCATGCTCTGTTGTGGTGGGATGGTTTGGTGGTATTGAATGTGTGCTATTTTCTGGCCACTGTTGCTACACCAGTGAAACCTGCTTGATTTTTTTTTTTTGACTCATCCTTAGTTTTGCTTAAAAACTTCCCTGGCACTTCCTTCATGGCTGGGTATGGTCTGCTCCAGGGGCTTGATGAGCCAGAGGGGAAGTTTGGAAAGGCTGTATGATACCAAATGGCCCAGGTTACTGGGGAAATGCTCCAGCATCCTGGGCTGCCTTGGAGTACAGATGGAAGAGGAAATTACTCTTACTCCAGTAAGAGAAATAATAACTTCAACAGGCAACCTTGGTGCATCCTATTCCTTTCCCCATAACCTGGAACTGGCAGGCATCTCTGAAAGGGCCTTGTGTATTCTGGCTATTGCAGGAGTGTCAGCTGTGGATAAACATTTCCAGTACTGTTGGGAGAGTTCCTGAACACCCTGTGTTCCCTCTGAATTAGTGCTGGTGCACAGGGGGATTCCTGGAGATGGCTGTGCCTGTGCCAAGCACATTTCACACCATGTGAGCCAGTTCCTTACCTAGGAAACAGCAGACTTGGGCACTGTGCTCTAGTGCCTCCACATGCTCATGATGTGGCATCCCAGGGGCATCATCAGCCTGAATACTGGCAGGGAGCTTTTCCATTCCTCTGTGTTATGGACCATGAACACTGTGGGAGTGCAGGGGTCACTCAGGTTTGTATATCTCATGACAGTTAGCTCTACAGCTCCAATTGTATTGGATTTGGCCGAGGGATGCTAAGGGAGTGGGGAGTGTAGCTACATGCATAATTGTGTATTTAATCCCTTCAGGTCCTTTGTCTATTTAAGCCTCCATCCACTGCAGTGTTGATGTTGTCTTGTTTCCAGTTGCTGCAGCTGTTAATTGCAGGGAGAAAACAAAATAATACTTCTTGGAGGGAAAGTCAGCTCCTTGATGCTATCATGACATATACCTGCAGAGCTGCTGTATAGATCTGTCCAGGCAATCTTGATCATTACAGCAAATGAGAATTTTTCTGTACTTGCTTTCACACTTGGGCTGCAAACCAGGATTAGGCTCTAGGATGGGCACTGCTAGCAAGAGGTGTACATTTGGCAGGACTTGAAATTCTTGTTTGAAGGGTCAAGGTGCTGCAGTTTGCTGTTTATCTTTCATGGCACTGTTTTATGGACAGTTTTCATCCACTCTGTGTTGGGAAAAACCCCTGCCATGCCATGCCAGTACCCTAGACTGGGTATAGGGAAGAGTGTGACAAATGCTAAGGCTGGAGAGGATGTGTTTAAAATTATCCTGGCCTGGAACTGGCAGTGGCCCAGCCTCCTCTTCAGAAGAGCAAAGCCAGGAAGGAGCAGACTTCCAGGGCCTGACCGGGGCTCTTTGGCCAGACCATCAAGCCAATTCTGTTCTCATGATGCACAAGGGAGGAGAGAAAAAATAGCTTTTGACTTTTTTCTCTATGTGAAAGGATTTGGAATATTTGTTGAAGGCAGTGGAGGGAAAAATCTGCTTGTTTTGGTGTTGTTTTCCTCTTTTTGCTCCGGGTCTGTGTGGGTTCCTGGGTAGTGCAGGCTTAGCAGCCGTGCTGGTAAATGCAGGTGTGAACTATAAAGGTGCTTTTCTTTGCTTGGCATGTGGAGCAGCCCATGAAAATGAACTGGAAAACTTCAAAGTATTTGGAGTGAATGTAGCATTCCCTCAAAGATGGAGAAGTGCTGCTGTAAACCTGAAAACTTACAGCTTTTTTGGTCTAGAAAGAGGATAGTACAGAACTTTCATAGCACATGCTGGATGTTCTTGTCCATTGACTTTGGTAAAAAAGATTCAAGGAAACTTTTTTGCTGAAGTTGAGGCTTCACGGGACAGTTGAGTGGCTCCACTTTCCTTTTTTCACCATCTCTTTTACCAGCTCTGGTAATGAAGTTAAGCCATGAGCAAACACTTTCCTTTTGTCTGTATTTTCACCATTGTGTGGGGCTAAACTGATTTCCTAAGGAAGCATGTGAACTTCTCCAGGGCAGGAGAGCAGCAAGACCTGGGGCTTGGGAGAGAACAGGGTGCATTCAGCAGCAGTGAGATGAGATCAACTCATTGTCTCTTGCAGTTGCTCCTGCTAAAGGGGTACATGAGGATTAGATCAGTGCTAGGTTATGTTTTCACATTTTTAGCTAACTTTAAAAACCTGGGATAAACCACTTTCCTTGCATTTTTAAGGGTACCTTCTGCTAAGTTTTCATTTTTTCTGTGCATAGTACCTAAAATGCTACTAGCTATAAATCATACAAATACTGCTTAGTATCTGTCTACGAAGATACAACTGATATGAAGTCCCTACTCTTTCTGCATGATTGGAGACAGGATGTGCTAATGTAAGAAACATAATATAAGAAATAATAACCTTTTTGTGTGTTTTTTGGTGGTTGAAGGAAAGATTTAATGACTTCCACTTATTGTTGCTTTATCTTTCTGCAGGGATGTGAAAGCAGGAAATATTCTTCTTGGAGAAGATGGCTCAGTGCAGATCGCAGGTAACTTTCCTGGTAGCTTGGAGTAAACTTTAGGCATAACTGCATATCCAAAGAAATTATTTAATGATCAAGGAGAAATCTACAAAAATGTATTGGCTTCAAAAAGTCCCACAGTTCTTCAAAAAACTAAACAAAACTGACACCACCAAAAACCCCAACAAAAACCAAAACAAAAAGCAACCCAGAATTTATTACGTCTTGTTCTCTTAAAATACTCTTATTTGGAACAATGACAATTTGCAGGAATAAAACATTTGACTGTCAAGTGCTCAGATACAATAGATCAGATAAAATTCTTGGCATAAGCTAGTCAGATTTTTAACTCAGCAAGTTTATAGGCTTGGAAGTGGAGGGCACAGACCTCACTGATTTACCAGTGATGTGTAAGGTGGTTTTCCAAAGGACTGTGACAAAGTGTGGATAGATTTGTCAGAAGGAAGTGGGCATATCTGATAGTGAAAGTCCCTTAGAAGTTCACCTTATTGAAAGATCTGCTGGTCAAACTGTTCATGTGTATGTTGCTTGGTCTGCTCCAGTTGAACTGGGTGGCAGAGAGGGTAATTAACTGGCTGCCCTGACCCGTCCCAACCTGGATTGAGCAGGAAGCCTTGGAAGCAGTCATGCAAACTTAGGAATTAAGTGTTAAAGGCAGTTGCTTTAGAGTTTCTGTTTTAGTCAGGGCTGTCATGGGCTGCAGCAACACAGGTGTGTTGGAAACAGTCCTTGGTATGAGTAGATGGTGTGTCTGTGGAAAAGGGTGTTGTATGGTCTATTTTCCCCCCCAGCCCCCTTCTGATGTTTTCCTTTCCTACAGACTTCACTCTTCTTTCCAGAAATTGAGAATTATGCCCCATCCTTGGAAACATTCAAGGCCAGGTAGAATGGGGCTCTGAGCAGCCTGTTCTGGTTGAAGGTGTCTCTGCTCACTGCAGGATGTTGGACTAGATGACATTTAAAGGTCCCTTTCAACATCAACTAGGCTGTGGTTTTGTGATTATTAGTATTGCAGGCTATTAAGTAAGAGAAGATTTTTGGAGAGTACATTTAGAACCCATAGTATTTGTTTTTCTTCCTCTTCCCAGAGTGCTGTTTTCCTATCTTGAGAACAATTCTTCTCCAACTGTCCTCTCTCTCAGGACTGTGCTCTTCCCATGGATCTTGCAGTGCCTTTCCAGTCCTTGTGCCACTGTTGGCTGGAGGGCAGAGCTCATGTCTGGTCCTGCCATCTTGGCAAACGTCCTTGTAACATGTTTAACATTTTCAATCCCATATTTAATGGAAAAGAACCATATCTGAGGTTTATAAGATCTCTTCTTTAGCTCCCTGTCCTACTGGTGGAGGGACAGCAGTGAGTCAAACTACTGTGCTGGGAGTTAAGGGACAGGGCAGTGACTCTTGTGTCAGGGAGAAGTGCCTGTTGCATTTTTTATTCCTTTGGAATATCTACACCTGGCTTTGCATCTTGGAATGAAAGCTGTAGATTTTCCACCAGGAAGCAGAACATGTTGCAATGTAGTTTTTATAGGTAGCTCTCCTCTCTCTGCACAGGACAATAATCCCTTTTACAGGACATAACACCTACTTGTGTTTAAAACCTGAAGTTGCTTTGTTTTCCTTTTCAAGTCTCCCAGTGCCCTGAGTGCCTGCTGTTATATTTCTAATGAGGTGTAAATAATTAATCTGTATGGCAACTGATGGAAGGTAGGGAGTGGCTTCTGAAATGCTCAAAGGAGCAAACTTTATACAGTCAAATCCTAGATTTTGTTCCATAATGGGACCAAAATGTAACTTTTTTGATTTGTAATTGCATGGAACTTTAGGTTCTGTTCTGGGAGGGTCTGCAAATAGCTCTTACTTTGAGTATTTCTGCCAGCCTGGAGAAAGCTCCTTGCGTTTCTCTTCCACAAGGCTGCCAAGGCTTGGCTTTTTTTATACTGAGTCTCACTGGTAATAGGTACCTGCTCGTGTATTTTTTCGGCTGAATAATTTTTAGTTGATAAGTAGCTTTAAGGTTGACTGATCCTAATTGTATGAATTCCCAAGGATTTATTTGGTCAGTAGTTTGTACATGCTCCCCTAGACTGAACTAGTGGTTTATATGTGCAAGATGTAAATGATGAAACCCACCTCTCAGCATATCCTGTGAAAGCAGTGTTGTGAGATGTGCAAAGTTCCCTCTTTACAAATTCTTCCTTTGAACATGCAAAAGGTCCAGCTCTGTGAGTTTTCATCGTCCACAGCAGGGCCACTGAACTCACCGAGGTCAGCGGGTTCACCGCAGTGGCAGGAAGCACTTTCATTTCTGTCGAGGCAGCTGATGACTTGAAAGAAATGAAAATAAATTAATGAATAATAGAGAAGAGCCTGACCTGGTCATAACACGAGATTTTGTTTCTGTGGGAATTTCTGACACTCAAACTTCCTTTCCTCCTGAACCAGCATGAAATAGCAAAATTTCTCTTGAATTTTTTCAGGGAGGAAAAAATACTGGAAGCAAACCAATCCCAATAAAATGAGACTTGTTTCAGCGAGATCAAAGCACTTGCCTGTGACTATAGTATTAATGCATATTATGAATAATTCTGTTGATTGTTGAGTGCTTCACTTACGAGCTGGATGACATCACTGTGTTCCCATGAAACAAACACGTTTAAGTTTCACTGGAAAGTTACACCAGAAGGAAAAAACTAAAAGATGCATCAGCTATGGAATGAAGCCTGAGGGTCAGAGTGAATGGGGTACCTCCCTGCGAGGAGCTGGCTTGGTGTACATGAAAAATTTAAATAATGTAGCAGGGAAGAATGACTTCCATTCTTTTATAATGACTCCTTTCCCTCTTGCCATTCCTCAATCCAAACTGCCTGTGAACAGTTGTTTAGAAGGTCTTATTCAATGTTTGGCCTTTGCAACCCTGTGTTCCTCTGTATTTCCTACTGCTTAACACAATTCCTGTTTCTTGTCTCTGAAGAAGTGCAATTCTTAAATGCAAATGAGGAATGTACATCTCTAACTGGAAATCCTTTGAGGAAAAGAAGCAAAGTGCTTTCAGGGTTTAGGAAAAAATGCTCATCCCTGTAGTGGAAGAAGTCTCACTGCTGGGCTGTACCTCCACAATGGATCAGTGAATTTAAATACTGGAAACTTTCACTGTATAGAATTCATGGCAGTAATTTTGCTGCAGGATTATGAAGTTCCAACGAGTGAAAATTAAAGCCTCCTTTGTTAATTTGGGCCATGCAATTCTGTGAAGGCTGAACAGAAAAAGCAACTTGATGAAAGTGTGTCAGACATTTCACAAGTTCTGTATGTAACTCTGAGTTGGTGGTTGTGCATCCGGTGTGAAAGCTGCTGTGAGCTGAGGTGGGAGCAGGTAAAGAGATGGAGAAGTCTGTGAGCTCAGGGGCACATGCTGGGAGTGGGAATTCTAAAAATTCCTCTAATGGTCCGCACAAATTCCCAGCTTGAAATTCCTCCCCAAGTCTTGGGACTTGATATTTTTACTTATGGCTCTATTTTTAACGCTGTAGCTCCTTTTGCTTTCAAAATGTGCTTCCACTGAACCAAGGAGAAAATTGCCTTTAATAGACCCAGCTGACCAGCGAGAACTAAACTGAGGCAGTTTGCTTCTATCTTAACAATTCTTATTTTTTTTCCAAGGGCACTGGCTAAGGCTTGTGGCTTGGCACGAAGTTTTCAGAGCCTGTTACAATTCAGTGTCACTTTCTGAGTTTGAAGTGTTTTCCTACACTCTGAATTAATCTGTCTTCTGGAGAGAGCAGGACTTTTCCCCAGATACCATTGTTCTGGGCTGTGCCGACGGTGGTTGCAATGTAAATTGAGATAGCCACGTCCTTTTGTGTTCCAACCTCTCCATGGCAATCATTTCATTTCTTTTAACCAGGGCATAAAACCTCTTTGCCTTGGCATTTATTGGCTCCCTGGAGTCTTAAAGCTGTACGGGTAAAAACACTCTTGTCAACATAAACTGCATCAGCACCAATATTGCTGCATAAAGCAGGAGATGACTTCTCACAGTAAGCAAGGCTTAGCATTTGTCAGTTTATTTAACTTTGCAGGCCCTATAAATTACTGTGAAATGAAGTGATCATCTTGATAGGTTGGGAAGGGATGGGAGAGGTTGAGGGGAAACTCTCCCAGGGTGCACCAGACTTGCTCAGTATGAGCCATGCTCTAACCATGCGACAATGTGAGCATCCCACTGAACCAGAATGCAGAATAAATATTTTTTCCCCCCTGATTTAATCCACTGGGATATTCAATAATGCTGTTGCCCACCCCTCTGTGATTCAATGTGACTATGCAAGAGCCTACTGGAGGCTGAGAGGTGCACATCCCTCCACGGGTGGGATTTTTTGGTTGCAGAGACAGTAACATGGTGTCTTCAGGATTTAAACCCAGGGAATTATTAATGTGCACTCTGAGAGGTGCCTGCAGTGCCTGCCATGGCCCGGGATGGCTGTGTTGCCAAGCGGTTGAAGTAGATTGAGATTTCACAAAGTTGTTCAGGACTTGCTAATTGATCCTGGGCAAATTGCCCAACCCCTCTCGCTTTATCTATTTATAAAATGGGGATAGTTAAGGCCAGGCAAAACTTGTGTAACTGAATTTGTGTAACTTTCCACAAATCCATGCCAGCTTGTCACCGGTTTGCTGTGTTCCTGACTGCTCTTAATTCATTGTACTAAAATAGCGCTCTACATAAACATTGAGCTATGGTGCAGGCAGTGTCATTCCCCACTTTCCCTTAGGAAACTCGAACTTTGGGGATTAAATGGCTTTAAGAGGGGGCAAGGCACAAATCTACCTTGGGAGGGAAGTGTCCACCGCAGCTGGTGTTGTATCACAGACACCAGGAGCTTCTTTTCCGTTTAAAAAAGAGGGCCAGAAGTATTGTTCTCTGTGGTTAGGGCAGAGTTTTAGTGCCTCTCTTGCAGCAGCATGATGTGAAGTAACTTTTTCTTTGCATCACTTGTACTATCTGTGTTTCCTGAAGAGAAATTGAGCAGTTTTGTTGTTGAAACCACTTCTCCAAGGGCGGTGGGGATCTTCACCCAGATGGGGCTTTGTCATCCTGAAGTTACTTTGTGAAGTAGGAGAACAAGTGTATATTTACAGATCCAGTACCGCTGTCCATCCATATAGACTTTAAAAGGAATGAAGCTTTAGATTCTTGTTCTCCACTAATATTCCTTTTTTCTGGTGTCTCACCACTTGCTGTGTTCTTAGCACAAAATTGTGATTTGCCACTGCCTTCCTCCTCTTCCTGCCAGGTTTATTCATCTTCAGTGCTCTAAAAGCTGTGAGGTTTGCAGGAAAACACTAAGTACAACTGCAGATTTTTCCTGATGGAGAACAGCTGAACAAAAAGGAAGGTGACTGGTGAAAAAACCACTTAGGGCTGTCTTTTGAAATACTTTTGTTTCAAAACAACTCTGAGTGGTTTGAAGTCAAGATTGGTTTACTCAGTTTTTCAGCCCCTGTTGAAGCTGGGAACTGATGTAGGGTTAGATTGAAACCCACCAAACTCTGTAGGAGCCCTTCTGATATCAGCAGGCTTTTGGCCTGCCTCTCAGTTAGTGCACATTCTTCTTTCTTTCCCTTCTATGTACCTTGGAGGTAGCTACGTGCACTATGTGGACTTTTTGGGATTAATATAATGTTACAATATGAGATGGCCAAGGAGAATTATTTTAAAATCTGAGTTTTAGATTTGGATAAGACAGTATACAATGGTAGAAATGTATTTTCCTGTGGTACACAGTAGTTGTTACCCCTTGTGATGTGGTCCTGCCACAGCATTCTTGCATTGGTGAGCTGTTCAGATGGAGTGTTTCCTCTCAGCTTTTATGTTTTTTGAGTGGCCAGAATAGTTTTCAAATTTGATAATTTGGATACCTTAGTACCAGGAATTGTTGCCTAATGCCATGCTTTTCAACTACTAGTCTACAAGTTCGTTGCCAGTGTAGAGTGTTGTGTAGGGTGTGTGGTTTGAAGCACATGATGTTCCTACTGAAGAAGGCAAAATTGGCCATATTTTCTGCAGAGCCAGCATCAGCAGAATTGACATGCCCATCATGGACTGATTTTTGCTGTGATACAAGAATCTGGAGATATATATATAGATATGTATATTTAAGAAGTGTTTGGTTTATATCCCTGAAACAGCTCCAGCAGATGAATCTTTTCTACAGTGCTTCAGTGAAAGGATAAAAAAGAGAGATCCTGCCACTTGCATCCAGCCATCATGGAGACTGTTATTTGCTGACAGACTGCTGGAAGTCTGCAATTTTTGGGCTTCTTTAGGGTATCTGACAGTCGGTGGATTCCCAGCGGTGGTGGTTACTGGTATTGCAAGCCAGGTCCAAACGTTTCCAAGTCCTCCCTGTGTCTGGTGATTCAGTCCTTTCCAGCTGTCACCGTAGTGAGCCAATATAAACTACCAACTGCCAAGGAAGAGTACAAATGTAAACATTTCTGAGCTATCTTGAATTTCATGGCTTTTCCCATTTTCTAGAGTTAAATTCACCTAGTTCTGTTGTAACCTTTCTGGAGGCAGAGAGGACTGAGACTCAGAAGTAAGAACTGAGCCTGTGGTTTGGATTGTATTTATTGCTTTGTAGATATTTCTTGAGAGCAGGCACATTCTTAATAGCTGGGCCTTGGATAAAGTTAGTAAGATGACATTTGAGAAGATGGTCTTAAAGTCATTCCTTACAGCAGAGTAACACAGTCTGGTTGAGGCTGTTTTAGCCCACTGGAAATGAGGAAAATTGATTGGGAAAACATTGAATAAATCAACCATGTAATGAAATAAACTTTAATTCCATTTAAGCTTTCTGCTGACCTCAGATGGCAGATGTAGGGGCCCAGTTTGCATGTGGAATTTATAAACCCATGTTTGATGTGAGATGTGGTGAATATTGTTTAAAGGACTTGTGTTTTTACTGCTGGAATGCTTTTGCTTTGAATGGCATTTCCTTTCCCCTCAAAGTGACTGCATGGAAACTTGAGGTAAGACAATACGAGCAAGTTCAAATACAGCACCACAATAAAATACTGATGGCACTTGGATAAATTTCTATTGGTATTATCTTATTTAAAAGAACTTCTAATTGCTCTTGTGTTTAGAACAATAGATCTTGCAAGATTTCCTGTAATGAGCAGTAAATGGCAAGTAACTTTGAATGTTTTAGGAAGCTCCTTCAGTTTCTGAGAAAAGCAGGGATGGCGGATACTCACATGGAAGATCTCAGAGCAAATCAGTGTTGCAAAAAGTGGGTGTCCAAAGAAATACATCTTGCAGTGGTGATGGGACAGTGGTCCATCTAGGAGTGCTAAAACTTCAAGGTTAGAAGGAAGGCAAGATGCCT
Organism: Campylorhamphus procurvoides; assembly: GCA_013396655.1. Lineage (NCBI taxonomy): Eukaryota > Metazoa > Chordata > Aves > Passeriformes > Dendrocolaptidae > Campylorhamphus > Campylorhamphus procurvoides. Next base: position 141,308 of record WBMV01007385.1, read on the forward strand.
CTGGGAACAGGGAAGAGAACAGGACAGCATGTCTCAACTGAATCCTAATGATATCATAGGCCTTTGCTAGTGCTGGTTTTAGCCCTGTGATTTCTGTGCAACTTCTGCATTGTCACCTTTCAGTTATCCATGTTTAGTACTTCAGTGAGTGCCAAGTTCCTGTCCTGGGAACCTCTAACCAAAGTGAGGTGGAAGCTTTCAGCATCTTCTGAGTGATGATTTTGGTGGTGTTTCTCAAAGACCAGACTTGCAGTGAGAAGGGACTCATTGCACTGCTGGTGTGGGGCAGAGGGAAGCTTGGGACTGTCCTCACAGGGACAAATTGCAAATTGTAAAGAGGAATCTTTTGATGCCTCAGTGTAACATCCTTAAGCCACAGAGTAGCTCTGGCTCCTCTGGCCGCAGAGACTTTGGCATTTACAGTTAACTGTCAACAGAGTTTCAGGAATTTTCAAACCAGTTGTGGTCAATAATATTCTGGGTTTATGTGAAATAGCCCTGGAATTCCAGAGACTTGCTCTCCAAGCCTGTCATCAGTCTTAAAAATGGCATTCAAGATTTTGTTTGCATGTACTGTGTTTAAAAAAAAGGTGTGTGTGGATAAAGTTGAGTTATGGGGAGTGCCCCATTATAGGCCTGTAATTCAGTAGTACATAAGCAGTGTAGTTTGAAAAAATTTGGGAAGAAATACACAGTTCTGTGTTTAGTTTCTCTGTCACGTGGTTTATTTATTTTTTCTCTAAATGCCAGCCTCTGCTGAATGACTTGATTGCCAAATCTTTTGTAATTGCTCTTCTCTCAACAAACATACTGTATCCCATAGCTATCCCTACACACTGCTGCTACTGGTTACAGATCTCATTTTCCATACAAGATCAGGTTACCTTTGGCAGCATAGTTTTCACGTGAAAGTGATTTGCTCTAAGAAATACAATTGCCAGCGAGTGCAGAGGGCATGCTTGACCATCCTTCTGCTTGTGAAAGATGGTCCAGGTGGGGGTGATGCTGTAAAGGGTGTGAATATTTGCCTGTGATGCTTCCCTGGAATAGCTGGGCTGGTTGGGGGGGCATGTGCAGTAACACTGTTGTATCACCAGGAACTGGCCCAAGGTTCTATTAAAGGAGCATTTTGACCATGGAAGATTATCAAGCAAAGCATATTCTGGTAATAAAACATCCTGCATAAGGGGTTGATACCTCATCTGCAGGATGCAGTTAGGCCAGTGATATGTTATTGAGTGACTTTAACGCACCCACTTTGCTGCTGGGAACGTTACCAGGATGTCCATGGAGGGTCAGTTCTCATTATGAATGTATGCAAATGTAAATAAACTCTGGCTGGCAGAGGCAGGTTTGGACAGCAGCAGGTCTGCTGGGGGAGTGCAGGCAGACTCTAATGTGGCCAGTGGGCTGTAATGGAAAGTGGAATTTTCCTCTCTGCCAGCCGGGGCTGAAAGCTCTGCTGTCCCCAGGAATTGAATGGCCAATTGCTGGATGGCAGTTCATGTCCCAGCACTCTTAGTAAACTGTTAGTAAACTGTTGATCATTCCTCCTTTATTAGGAAACTCCTCATGCGTGACTGCATGGTCTGGTACTTAATAGGTGGCTGGGAATATGAGGGAAAAGAGGGGACAGCCCTTCAGTTTGCTTGGGATGTGTTGTTAATAAATTCGTACTAAATTCTGCCTTTATTTTCTTTTCAGACTTTGGTGTTAGCGCGTTTCTGGCCACTGGTGGTGACATTACCAGGAATAAAGTCAGGAAAACTTTTGTGGGCACACCTTGCTGGATGGCACCAGAAGTTATGGAACAGGTGAAATGTTTTTTCTAATGTCCTCTGAGCTGATCTGCACCTGGAATTCCCTGTTATCAGCAATGGCTGTATTTGCTTCTAACTAAGATGGTAGTTTGGCATCCTGTAAGGTTTTCCTAAAACCACAGGATTTTCTTCCGTTTGCCTGTTGCAGACAGGCTTGTACTGGGACATGTTAAATGTTCAGTAGATTTTTGCCCAATTGCTTCTCTTCAGGCTCTTACCTAAGATGAGGAGGAGACAGCTCAGCTGTTGCATAAAGAAGATTAACCTGCCCCTCCCTCTTGCATAAATCAGAGGTAGAATATAAATAGTTTCACACGTGGTAAATATGCACATACACAGCTCATTAATGTGCTCTTCTGCATTTGCAAACATGAATTTGAGGTAGTTAATCATGACATGTCAAAGTAGAGAGTAACTACAGTAAAATGGCACGCAGTTGACTTTATTCAAGTTTTTAGCTTCTCTTGGCTGATGAGTGTCCAGACTGTAAAAGCTGAGGAATGCTTGCATTTCCCCACTCCTCCACTGCTCTTTCTGACTCGCTAAAAGATGTCATGCTTCTTCCCCTTGGGTGGTGATATGTCACTTTTTGTCCTCTGCTGCTTCTAGACTAAACTACAGAAGCATTTTCTGTGTGACTTTTGACGAATGCGACCTGGAAACTTTGTTTAATATAAAATATCATTGACCATTTCTGAGCAAGATTCACAAAGTTACACCACAGTCCTCACAGGGTGTTTGCAGTAGCTGTCGATGGCATTGATGTTCAGTGCCATGAACGTCCTGAACATATCCCTTATTCCCTTAAAATCAGTTTGACAGAGGGCTGGACTCAGGGTTTTTGAGAGGTGTGCTAAGCAGAAATATAACTGGCCATATATGGTTTTCCATTTCTCCTTCCAAATTCTTTTTTAACAAAAAAATTTTGGGAAAATATTGTTTTATTAAAGTAAACTCACCCTGGTACTTTTTTCCCTGCTGTTGTTCACCATAAAATATTTTGAAGTTTAGGAGGAACTTGAATAATACCCCCATGTATATCCATAAAATGAAATGGAGGTAAAACCGTGGTAGCACTTTAATGCATCTTTTCCTGTATCCAAAACTTCTTGAGGAATGGAGATAACTTTGGAGCAGCTTAAATGTATTATTGATTAAAGGCTTTTTCAGTGTTTGGCCTTTTCAGTGGCTCCCCATGGTGGCACTGTGGGGCTGGTGCACTACAGCACTCCTGCAACATCCTCAGAGTGCAAGTCTAACACTACAGAGTAAGGACACACTTTCCAAGTCAGAATCTGTACCTACAGACTTGATTCTGAACTGCTTCACTGTCATTCTTCAGGACAAAATGAAAAAAAATCCTAAGGAGGGAGCTGAAAAGGAGAAATAAACGTTTCAGTGACAGAGTGGGGGGCAGTCCCCCACAAATGTGTTGCCAAAGGAGTTTTCTAAGGAGTGCAATACCTCCATCAGGGCTGTGCACATCGAACTGGTTGCAAATATCAGATGTTAAAGCAGTATTTTGGATCTTGATGTGAAATCCTTCAATGTCCATTCAATCATCTTGCTGCCTTCCAGCAGGTGTCACCCTGAGCCACTAGATCCAGCCTGCAAAAGGGACAAAGGGCTTGCTGTAGCTTGGCCTTAGATATGTAGATATTATTGACCCAATTCCATCTGGTTTACTTCAGCAGTGTTAATTTCTTTTACCATGTTAATACATGATAGCCCAGCATTGTCTTTTAATGTATATTCACTGGACAGATTTATGGCAAGAAAAGACAAAAGTTGATGAGAAAAATAGATGTTGTTGATGTAAACTAACTGCAGGGTGGCGACTGATATGTATTGGACAGATGTCAAGATGAACTGCTGTAGACAGTTTTGAACTTCATAGCTTTCATTTGCAAGCAGGATTATGTGAAATAATTAACTCCCCACACACACTAAACAGTTAAAATCCCATGGGGGAATGGGGAGTTGTGCATTGCATCGATGTGCTGCAAGAGTAACTGAAAGACAGAGCTAAGAAATGTCCCACAGTTATTCTCAAAGCCTGAAAATAGTGTGAGGGATAAAAAACAGCCTTACAACATATTTCTTCTTGCCCTGTACTCTTTTAAATTATATCTGGGCTTGTTTAGTTAACTGACTTGAAATCTGTTCAAAATCATGGCATCCATAAACTGAGGCACTTCAAGAGACATTTCAGACCTTTAAGCCTCATAAAAATGATGCTTACAGTGTTGGAGAAATTGGTGCAAGATGTAAATTCGTGTTGCTGTAATAAGTTTCAATTCATGTATTACATGGCAAATAGTGCAGCAGGGTCTTGTGTTTGCTTGCCAAAATTCAAGATTATCCTAAAGGTAGTTTGGGGGATGTTGTTTGGTTTCATCACAATGAGTGTCTTTCTTAAGCTTGTTGTGTTAGCTGAGTGCAATATCCCTGTTAGCTTTGCTCTGATTCAATTTTCATTTTTCCATAGTTTAGTGAGAAGGAATACAAACCATCCTAAGCAACCAAAACGCTTTGATTTTTGTAGCTGCTCTTGAAGTTAGTACATAATGTCTCTCCCCTGCAGCGGAGAAAGCAAGTGCCAAAATATTACCTAATGATAATGAGGAAGTAACTGCTTTGGCATATGAAATATTTTTTCCTGTGCAGGACGGGGAAGTAAATGCTATAAATTTTCCTAAACAAGCCTGTGTTTAATGTCAAGTGCAGAAGTTACTGTTAATTAGTGGAGGGAAATATTAGTCTGCAGGCAGGAGTGAGGGGCTTTTACTGAGCTGGTGTGTCCTGGAGTTCCAGGATGGAGCATGTTTGCAGTCAGATTGATTAAGCGGTTGACTAAAAGTGTAGTGAGCCGTGTGTCCCGAGGGGTAACAGCCCAGCTATTAACTATGAGGGTTTCATTATGCTGTTTAATGACTCTCTGTGTCTTTGTGTAGAAGTCAGAGCCTGGATTAGCCCACTGCCCCTTTATGATCTGCACATGTAGAGGTTTATAGCAGAGTTCTACAGTCCAAAACCATGATTTTTCTCAGACTGACTTCTAAAACAGCTCTTCATGGTACAAGAAGCTGGGGGAGAGGAGGGAGTAAGCATTGCTTCCATCTCTGTAGGGTTGGTCTCAAAATTTGAGGGGAATAGAAGGGTGAAAGGGATTGTACTGTAAGACAATAAGAGGCACAGACTAACATCCTCTTAATATTTTTCAGGTCAGAGGATACGATTTCAAGGCAGACATCTGGAGCTTTGGGATCACTGCTATTGAACTGGCTACGGGGGCAGCTCCTTACCATAAATACCCCCCGATGAAGGTGAGCAGGTCTCCAGGTACTTTTGCAGGATAAAGGATCAGTGTGTTCTGTGGGTGTTCCCAAGAATTTGGCCATCATGTTGCATAGAAGAGTTTGTCCTCTCAAGTTGCACTTGTGGATCATGATGTTCTTACATTTATCTGAAGTCGCTTTTAAAAAATATGCTGCTTAATCAGCATTGTCTGAAACTGCAGTTTTTATTTAGATCCTGAGCCTCACTATGATTGATGAAAGTGCTATGTGTTTTAATCCTGGAACCTCTGAAGGCATCAGATGTTTTTAGGACTATAAAGAATGATCCAGAGCATGTTATCTGGCAGCCAGTGACACTAGGATGGCGAGCCATTCTTTCTTTGGCACTGGTAATCCTTCTTGATACCTCGCAGAAATTCTCTTGATACTTCTAATGTTACCCATTATCCAAAATAATCCTGAAACTTCAAAAATCTTTTTCAAGTATCTTGAACTTCAGAATGCCTTATAGTTTGGATAACTTTCCCTATTTTCTGACTCTTGAACCAGGAGCTACTTCCAACATGCTTCCCTTTCAGGGGGAGGGTACATCTTAATTTTAAGAGCTGACACCCATCAGCTGAGGTCTGAAACATTCTGTCCTTCTCCTGAGCTTTGAGATCTTTTTCCTTACTTTGTGATATCTGATGAGGCCTTGCCTCAATGGCAAAACTTTAAGGCCCTTTGGTGCACCTTATTGAAGATCATTTTGCTTCTGTTATTGGGATGAATGCTCCCTTGGATCAAACAGGAGGGGCTGGAGACCCTTCTTGCTTATGGTTAGAGTAATTACCTGGCCTCTGCGTGTCAAGTCCCTCAGTTTTTGCCATTGGGAGAGTGACTTTTTACGTGGACATACAGTGATAAGACAAGGGGGAATGGCTTTAAACTAAAAGAGGAGAGATTTATATTAGATGTGAGGAAAAAAATTCTTTCCTGTGAGAGTGATGAGGCAGGAATAGGTTGCCCAGAGAAACTGTGGAAGCCCCATCCTTGGAAGTATTCAAAGCCAGGTTGGATGAGGCTTAGAACAACCTGGTCTAGTGGAAGGTGTCCCTGCCCAAGGCAGGGGGTTGGAATGAGATAAACTTTGAAGTCCCTTCCAACCCAAACCATTCAATAACAGCATGAGGCAAGCTTTCCTTTTCTGAGTCTCTTCTGCTGGAGTGCTGTATGAGTTGTGTGTCCTCTCTTCAGGACCTGGGTGAGTCCCCTCCCACCCCACAATTACAATAGCATTTGGAAATCTGGTAACTCCTAACTCAGAGCAGGCGCATCCATGTATCCCTTAAAATGTCAGGACTTTGCACAGGCTTAACTCTTGTAGAACAGAATTAATTTTAGGACTTGTCATGTCTGTGCAGGGACTGTTGAGTAGCTGAGTGGTTCAGAAATGCCATTAAAGTTCCTACAATGTCAGTGACTGTGACAGGGCAGTGAGGAGTTCAGGGACATGTGTTGCTGATTTAGCTGTTGCTGGTTTCACTGATATTTCCTTCTGTGCTGTGATTATTGGTAGTCTTTTGCAGCAGCTTCTGCAAGTTGTACTTCTGTTTACTGTGGTTTTGAATGCCTGGGATGAAGCTTTGAATACCAACATTACCTATTTAGTCTCATGTGCTGTATATGGTAGATAGAATTGAGTCCCTAATTCTGTTAGGTTTGAGTTCCAGTTGCGCAGCCTGCAAAGAAGACTCCTCTGTTTTATTTATTGAATAATTTTATTGCACTTCAGATTAATGTTGTTATGTGGCAAAATTACCTGTGCATTCAGTGACCCTCCAAGGAGTGGTGAAAAAAACCAGGGAGTTCTGTCATAGACTGTAATTCCATCTAGATTGACAGATTTTTGCTGCCCTAAGCAATATAGCTGTGGAAAGCTGTTTAAATATGCTATGTGCTGCTTCCTTTTCTAAAAATAGATATTCATCTGTATGTAGGTGACAAGTGGAAATGGAAATGAGTAACTTTCTTATTTTCCCTCAGAATATCTAAGCAATGTGAAGGAAATAATTACTTTGGCTTGATGGGTGCTTATGTGAGAAATGTCTTCACCTGTTGTTGCACAGGGACATGGAACTAAACCTTTGTATTTTTTTAGGTTGCCTTTCTGCCTTTACATTAATTTGATTTCTAGCTAAGAAATACCCCAAGGGAGTATTCAATATGCCCAAGGGAGGCATATTGAATCAAATGCCTTGCACAACTGCTGATCTCAAAGGAGGAAGGCTGGTAGAAGTTCTGCTCTGCTTGCACCTTTAATCACACCAAACAGGCCTGAAATCACATCCCAGTCTTGTGTTTGGTCCACAGACTTCCCTGTGGGCCAGGAGACGAGATGGAAAAGAGTAACTTAAGTTGCTGGGTGTTTGTTGTTAACACATCCTTCTGGACTCAGATGCTTGATGAAATGCGTGTCTAAAAACACATTTTTCCCAAGATCTGTCTCTGACAAAGGCCAAGAAAAATCTCATTGCCAATAGACATAATTCTTTCAGGTTTTAATGCTGACACTACAGAATGATCCTCCGTCTTTGGAAACTGGTGTACAAGATAAGGAGATGCTGAAAAAGTATGGGAAATCGTTTAGAAAGATGATTTCATCATGCCTACAAAAAGACCCTGAAAAAAGGTAAGAACAGGTAACACTGAAATAAATTACCACCCCCCACACAACACACTCACAAACCTCACTGTGTTCCCTATTTGTTTGAAGTTGATACAAACTCTGCCCCTCCAGCCTTTCAGTCACAATGAACACAGCAGTCTTGCTGTGTGGCAGCAAATTCTCTTGGCTGTCCTTATTTTTATGGATAAATGTCTGGCATGGTGCCTGGCCAGGGCACACATCTCCCGTTTGGGTTAATGAGAGTGCATCCCAGTCCACTGCGTGGGTAGGGCTGTTCTCCCCTTGCCACCTCCAGCAGGTGACTGCAGTTCATGTTTTGTTCCCAGTCAAAACTGCTCTGTGTTTATAAATCAGAAATTGCAGGTTGGGCAATGTGTGTCTGCTTACAAAAGTACATAAATAAACTTTAAAAAAATTTGCCAGTGCAAAGAAGGCTTTCAGTGCAGTTTTTGACATGTTTAATTACAAGTAATATTTAGTTTGGAGGGGAAAAACACTGGCAAATTTTACCAGCATGTTTTCATCAATGCAGATTGCTTAAGTGACCTGAAGACGCTTTCAACCTTCCTTGGACAGTATCTTGACTACTCAGTGATATAGGAAATAGCACTGAGGGAGTGGTGTGTGTGTTGTGTCATTTTTAATATCTCTTAGGTTTGGGGTTTTTTTTCCTCCTCAGTAAGCAAACTGAATTCTGGAAAGGAAAAAGTGCTTTCATAAAATAATAATAATGAAGACATTTTTCAGTTCCCTCTTGTGTCAGATGCAGGAACACAGGCTTCTCACGCATCGTGTGATACACTTGAAATGCTTAATGAATCCAGTGGAGTGCTTGATAAATGCTGATAGCTGGTTTTTTTCACAGCATGGTATTTTTTCACCTTTCTAAAGCACATCCCATCCCTGCAGGTTAGGATGTGTGCTGATCAGATTATACATAATCACTCTGGATAGTGGCACACCCTTTCTCTCTGCTCAAGCACCACTAACAGCCACTGGCATCACCCTGACTGTGGGAGCAGGAGGCAAATTGCATGGGTTCTCAAAGAGGATAATTTAGTGCAATTGCTTTTTAATTATTTTAGGGACTGCCTTGCTATGAGGTGGATGGTTTTTGTTAGAGTAGTCTGAGGTGAAATAAAACCTGGGATGAATGGCCTTTGCAAATTACTGATTAAACTCTGTTAGTGTTTAAGCACCATTTGCAGTGTGGGAATTGCTCTAAGCTGCTACTTACACATTTAGGCTTGAGTCTTTAGAAAACTCCTCTTAAACTGACCAAGGGATGTATCTTATTTTCCAGTATATTTATTCTAAAGTCTGACTTAAAATAGTTTGTAAGCTCCTTTTCTATTAGATAAAGATTGATTACCCCACCCGTGTTTAATAGAACTAATTACATTTAATCAGGTATCTCTGAAATAACTGATACTTGCACACAGTAAGTACTGTACTCCTGTGGCAGGTGATGATTCTGTGATTCCAGTTTTGAGCAAATTGTTTCTCTGATCCTGCCCTAAACTAAGAGTCTCAAGCTCAGCATCAAAACAGGGACAACTTCTCCACTCCAGTCCTAAGTATTTCTCTGCTTTGGAACAAGATAGGCTTTGCTCAGGATACACTGAGTGTTTCAAAGACTTCTGGTTGGTGTAAAATTCACTTGGAATGCATTGACTAATTTTTAGGGAATTGTGCAGGAGAAGCTGATGCCCTTAAGGAGATGCCATGTTACAACAAGCTGCAGCAACCTGGAAGACCATTGTGTTGAAAGGGAGCATTTATAATTGTCTTTTCTACATCTGTTTTTATTGACAGACCGACAGCAGCAGAACTCTTAAGACACAAATTTTTCACAAAAGCAAAGGTAAGCATGTTCTTCCTAAACTGTGCACAGGCTGTGGAGAGCACTTTTCAGAAGCATGATAGGTGTGGTGACAGCTTTATTGGCAGCAGTGTGGGCTGTTTCACTTGAGGCCAGCATAGCTGAGTGACTTGAATGGGTCATTGTGAAGAAACAGAATGAACACCCCCCCTTCTGTACCTCCTGTGTATGCTGTCATTAAGAGAAATTATCTAAAAATTCTTGAGCATTTAAATGTCTTTCAGTGCCTTTTGAGTTTGTTCTTCCTCTTGTAACGGTTCCATTCTGGCTGCCTGTCCAACCATAAAAGTCTCTGGGGCATATGTAACTTATATTTTAATAAACTCTATAATCAGTCTGTATGCAATGGGGTGAATGAGGCCCACTGTGCGAGGGCTACCTAAATCTCTTTCACCCTGTGTTGCCATATGGAAAGTGAGGATTCTGTGATACAAAACAGTAGGAAACTCCCATTTCTAGCCTTGAAGTGAACTGCCAGCAAGCATTATGTAATTACTGCCTGGAGATTACTGCATATGCAACGTGCAAGGTCTTACTGAGGGAGGCAGGAATAATGCAAGGGAGAATTTGTACTTCCACAGGCATGAGAAGATGTTTTCTCCTTCCTTATTTTTTCTGTGGCATGTTTGTGATGAAAATGTACAGGGTTTGTTTCAGAATACAGATTAAAGTGTCAAAAAGAGATTCAATACTTGTGATAGCACAGCAGCATCATCAATTAATCAAAGTAGTTTTCAGCTCCCAAATTAAGATGCTTAAATGGAAGTGGCCACATCCAGGTGTGTTGTCAGGAGCTGGATGTCCTATTAAAGCTGAGAGAAATCTAACAGGTAAAACCATGGGAAAGTTGCACTTTTTCCTCTTGAGAGGAAGTGGAAGAGCAGGTACTGATGTCTTGTCTCTGGTGACCAGTGACAGGACCTGAGGAAACAGCATGAACTGAGTCATGGGAGGTTTAGGCTGAATATTAGTGAAAGATTCTTCACCCAGAGGGTGGCTGGACATTGGAACAGGCTCCTCAGGGAGGTGGTCCTGGCACCAAGCCTGCTAGAGTTCAGGAAGTGTTTGGACAACACTCTCAGGCACATGGAGGGATTATTGGGGTTGTCCTGTGCAGGACCAGGAGCTAGACTTGATAATCCCTGTGGGTCCCTTCCAATTCAGGATATTCTGTGGTTTGATAATTCTATGTGATCCAGTTTGCAGTTTGCTCTAGGGCAAGTTTAATTGATGTCTGGGCTCTTGACAGTATTAACTGGGTTTTCACAGTCCATGATGAGATTTTGGGCATCTGAACAGTCTGCATCTGTGTGCTGGATGCACGCTTGGTGTCCAAAGTGACAGGATGGCTTACACATTACTGACCTTTCTCCATTTGGTTATGTGAGTTCTAGATCATGTTACACTTCATTGTGTGTTAAATCTCCTTCGTGCTTTCATTAAGCTGCCATAGAGTAACGTATTAGCATGTGTGGTGATAGAAAATTAACATTATTGTAAATGAGGCAATACTTAACCCAGCATCTGAAGGGAACACGTGTTCCAGTTCACACTCAGGGTTCAATTACTGTCATACATCAGCCACTGCCAAACTGACAGCTGGAACTCGAGGGCTGAAGAATCCAACTTCTACACATCTATACTGAGGCATGTATTTAAATACAGTCTATATTATGTAAAAGTATGGTTTGATAATGCTGAGAGCCTCTTATCAGGAATGACAGAGTGTTTCTTGAGACTCCCCATCCTGTGTGCAAGCATCCATTTCAGGGAAGTTCTGGGAGCACTGCATGGGCAGAGACAACAGGGATTTCCAACCTCTCTTGTGTGCTGTGGAATACCCAGGTAAATCCCAGCACCAATGCCAAGGTGCATGCCTGGCTTGGTCTGCCTTCCCTTAAGCCACAAATCTGGCCCTGAAGTCCAGCAGTTAGAAAATTATACTACCAGGAGTCCCTGTTCCAGTCCTGGAGCATCTTGCTGAAGAGGAAATTTAATACAGTAAAGCATCACAGCAGTTTCCCAGTATTTAATCTATCGTGATCACTGCATTTACTTCTCTCAACATAAATGCTATACATTTTTCAGCCACTTTAAATCTTGCTGCCCTAATTCCTTGATCTTGTTACTCCAGCATAGAGGGATTCCTGCATCCCAGCCTGCCTGACATCTGAGGTTTGCCTTTGACAGTTGGACAGGCATAAATTTAGGAGTAAGATAAAGCAAAGGGATTGGATCCAGGTGGTGTAGTATCTGCTGATGGAAGAGTGCCAAATGCCTCAGCAGGGTATCAGATGCTGCGGTATAGTAAGTATATTTCCCAGTAAATCAGAATAATACCCAGCTCCTCAGTTGTTAATTATCACTTTGCAAAAGGAAAGTGTCGCTGCTAACTGAAAAGGTATTTAGGATGGAACACCATATACTGTGGTGCAAAGTAAGGAAGTGGTTAATGCCTTTGGGGGAATGGGGGTGAAATGTGAACCACTTTGTGCTAGAAATAGCTTAACAGTTACTTTATCAGAGGCACTAAAGGAATCAAAGGGCATTTTCAGCAAAGCAAATGTAAGGTATTTTTTTCTTTTGCAGAATAAAGAATTTTTACAAGAGAAGATGTTGCAGAGAGCACCAACAATCACTGAAAGATCTAAAAAGGTACTGAAAACCTCCCAGGTTCTTGCTGTTATGTTGTGCTAGTATTTTTAGGCTCATGTTCACATTTTTAATGATAATTAGTGTAATACAGCATTTTATAGATACAGGACTATCCATTGCAGTAAAATACTCAGGTACCCAGGCAGGTGATGCAACCTGAAGATACTCTGGTGCTATTTCCCCTAAAAAAAAGACCAACTGTAGAAACTTGTTTCCTTGATACAAGTTCTCTGTCTTTGTTCTGAGCAGGTCCGGAGGGTCCCAGGCTCCAGTGGACGTCTTCATAAGACTGAAGATGGTGGCTGGGAATGGAGTGATGATGAACTAGATGAAGAAAGTGAGGAAGGCAGAGCAGCAATTTCACAGCTCAGGGTGAGTCCTCAAGCTTCACTGTCTCTGTTTTGGTTTTCAGCTGTAGTACATCTAAATATATTTGGGAAGCACGTGGCCTGAAGAATGATACACAGAAAATTATAATCCCTTCCCTGGAGTTTGGACCTGAAGCAGACTGAAGGTTGAAAAAATTGCGTAGATCTTTTCTGTCATCATTGTGAGGCACAGCTGGTCTCATTCAGGGATGTTCAGCATAATTGGGAACGTGATTTCAGACCGTCTGCTCCCAGCTCAGCATACTAATTCACTAGAGCTAGGATATTCCTTTTAGTGGTGCTGACTGTTGGAGATGCTTTCTTCTGGAAATACCGGGAGAGATTTTGTCCTGCTGCCCTCTCCAGGATGGAGCTGAAATCAATAAGGCCTGTGCTTATGGCTGTTTCCTGAAACACACAGGGCCTGGTTCCATCCCATCACTTACACTGAAATCAATCAGTCCTACTAGAAAACCTTACAGCATCCCTGAAGTCACAGAGTGATCTAGCACCTGAAAATACCCAAAACATCACCACTTTCCCCTCTCACAAGACACACACAAAGCTCCTCAAACCCAGACTAATCCCAAGGAACACAGAGGGATAATGCATGATGATCAGCTAAAAGATTACAATGAATTTTCAGGCTGTCTTGCCCCAGCAGTCAGCAGTGTGGGTTTTGACTGTGATGCTTTCCCTGGTGCCTTTTCACTACAGCAGGTGGCTTGAAGTAGGCTGTGTGTTTTAATCATCCTGTAATTGAATTAGTGATACAGTGAAGGATTTCAGAGGAAGCTTTTCAATATGAAAGGGAGAAAGAGCAGTATTGGTTTGAAGCATTTATCACTGCACAACTTTTTTCATTTCTCTTTCATTTCTTCCTTCTGCTGGTGCTCTGAATAGGCACTTAAACATTAAACGTAGGATTTTGCATCTTCTCAGCATCTTTTGAAATGCTTGGGTTTTTAAAAGCTACTATTGATACAGTAATTCCATCCTTTGTGACAACAGTTAGCATGACTTTTTAAAGAGTTTACTGTATCCAACTTCATATTACATGTTCAAAGAAGATCTCTTGGTACCAGGTGGCTACTACTTTGATGCTTTGTAAGCCAAATTCTTCTAAATTCCTTTTGTAGGCTTAAGCATGATCAAATTTAAGGAGGCAATATTGTAAGAGACCCTAATTCTCTTTCAGAAATTGCATAGAACTTGTTGCATCTTGTCTCTAAGCTCAGGGTACTCTGACTTAACCCTGTTTACTGTGTTTTGAACAGTACTTAGTTGTTTCATTCCTCTTAGGCAGAAAAAAGCAGATTGACACACGTTTACAGGCTCCTTTTCAAACCAGTTTTTTCTTGATGCTTTGGCATATTTCCTTGTATTGCTCTCTGTTCTGATTGCTCTGATTTGGGCTGTGCTTGGCCTTTACTTGTGGGTCTCCTGTTCAAGAAACCTTTAGGATGTGTGCTGGAGTAGGTTTCAATTGAGTTACCTAAATGTAGATCTGTATTACCATTTTGAAGGCACCCTGTGCATATGCATCACAGAACCTTGGGAAACTCATGTGTTTCAGGATGTCAGGAAGGGCATCATGGCATCTTAGACCTCACTATATGTCTACCTGGATGCTTGAATTTGATCCCTTTTCAAGCAGTTCTACGACTTGTATCCAAACTGCCAATTTTTGCCATGAATATGGTGGTGCTGTTGACAATTGGTGTTTGTCCTGTGTTTTTGGCCATATTTCAAACACAGGGTGTAAATTCCACCTGTCTGTAAATCCCTCTGCAATTTTAACTAAGTTGTTGGATAGAATAACTTGTGTTAACCTGGTGTCACCTTTTATTCCTGCCCATTGCAACGAGGGTAGAGTAGATGGTCTTTAGAGGTCTTTTTCCAACCCACTTGGTGATTCTATGATTCTGTCTGTACCTCTATTTTATTGCTGTCAGCCTTTAAGTAAAAGGAGGCCTTGCAGACTGAGTTAACTTGCCAAAACACTGAAATATTAACTTGCATAAAAGCATCTACATAAATGAAAAGTGTTTGTATTTTTCACTTGTTGACACTTTACAGAAAGAATAGAGTGAATTTAATGTGTACAAACGCATATTTTACAAGTCTCTTGCTAGGACTGCACCCGAAAGCAGGCAAATATTTATTACACCCAGAGCCAGGAGTATCTCTCCAATTCATTGAATATGGTGACTTGTTGACTCAACATTACCTTTTGGATATAAAGTCTTACTGAACTTCCTTCCTCTCTACATTTAAAACCTTGAACTCAAATTAAAGTAGTTATGCTCTCTGGGCTCTTAAATTGTTTGCCTTCCATTGCCCAGTAAATCTGTGCAGTGATGAGTTGTGTGGTCACATTTCACTGCTTGCTCACATCATGCATTACGCAAACAAAAATTAGCTAGAACTAATCCCCCAAGTCATGCTATTTGTGCCTTAGGTAAATGTCTTTTAATGTTTGTCCTGTTTTCTTTCTGTTCATGTTTTTCATAGAATCATGGAATTGTTAAGGTTGGAAAAGACTTCCAAGGTTGTCAAGTCTAACTGTTAACCCAGAACTACCATGTTCACCACTAAACTCTGTCCCCAAGAGGCACATCTACATGTTTTCTGAACACTTCCAGGGATGGTGACTCTACACTTCCCTGGTCAGCCTGTCTCAGTGTCTGACCACCCTACCAATGAAGAAATATTTTCCAATACCCAATCTCAACCTCCCNGTCAAGTCTAACTGTTAACCCAGAACTACCATGTTCACCACTAAACTCTGTCCCCAAGAGGCACATCTACATGTTTTCTGAACACTTCCAGGGATGGTGACTCTACACTTCCCTGGTCAGCCTGTCTCAGTGTCTGACCACCCTACCAATGAAGAAATATTTTCCAATACCCAATCTCAACCTCCCCTGGTGTAACTTGAGACCATTTCCTCTTGTGTTACCACGTATTACCTGGGAGAAGAGACGGACCCCCACCTACCTATAATCTCCTTTCAGGTAGTTGTAGAAAGCAATAAAGTCTCTTCTGAGCATCCTTTTCTCCAGCCTAAATACCCCCTCATAAACACTCAGCTGTTCCTCACAGCACATGTGCTCCAGACCTGTGCTCCAGACCCTTGCCCAGCTCCATTTCCCTTCCCTGGACCTGCTCCAGCACCTCAGTGACCTTCTTGTAGTGAGGGGCCCAAAACTGGAGTCGAGGTGCAGCCTCACCAGTGCGCAGCACAGGGGGACAATCACTGCCCTGATCCTGCTGGCCACATTATTGCTGATACAGGCCAGGTGCCATTGGCCTTCTTGGCCACCTGGGCACTCACTGGCTCATGTTCAACCAGCTCTCAACACTTCTGCTTGTCATTTATCTGGGTTAGTTGTTAGCTGAGGGGCAGGACCAGTGTTTCTGTACTTGTCTGTTCAGTGTTTAGCACACTGTGATCTTTCAGACAAGTTCCTTTTACGTAATTCCTTGAGGCATCCAGGTACTCCTGGATATGAGCTTTGTGCCTGGAAGAACAGTGCAGCAGCTGTGGCCTGCAGATGTGAAGCATGGCTGTTTCTCTGGGAGTAATGCCATGTTTTCATCTTGCCTGGTAGCTGTCAAATGAAGGCTGAGCACATTTAGATGGATTTCAGCTGTACCTTTCCAGCTGCATGACTTTTTTCCTGACACTGTCTGCACATAGTCATCATGAGGGAAATATTTTTTCTCCTGTCAGAGGGCTTTTTGCAACTTGCTGTTCTGAGAATAAGACTTTTTAACCTTTTCTCATGAGAAGCTTCTGAGCCGTATGTTACAAATTGCTCTGATCTGCACTTGTTAAGGTAGTGGCTTTGGTTACTGCACAGACTGGCTCAGGACAGGGACATGATGAGATTTAATGTTATGCTCTTGAGCTTGTACTCTCCAAATAGCAACCTGTCTGTTAAATGATTATATGGAGAAGGAATATCTATTTTATTAATTCCAGCATGGACCAAACCATCCTATGTATCTCAATATAGTAATTGGACCTGTTGGAAGCCAAAGCTGCAGGCTCTCTTAATTGCAGGGCTTTCCTACTTGGCAGTTCCTTACTGCTCATGTGAAACAGCTAATGCTGTTATCTTCGTTTTACTGATAAGCAAAGGTTGGTCACATCACTTTGTCTTCACTTTCCCCTTTGTTCCACTATCTCTTTGTTTCACTGCTGAACTCTCTACACCTGTCAGTTCTCTACTGTCTCTCACAGCATAAAGAGCCCAGCATAATGCAGAGTCTGAGGGCACGGAGAGCAGGCCAGGGATTTCCTTTTTGTAAAGCAGCACCAGCAAGGCTGATTTTCTACCCCCTCCCACTCTGCAAAAGTTCTATATGTTTTAAGCAAGCAGGTTTGCAAACTGCTTCTCTAAGTATATGAAGAGGATTTGTTTTCTAGCAGAATTCTGCCAGGCAGATTTGTGTGGTGTGTCTTTTTCTGCCAGACTTGGGTAGGTTAAAATGGATTTTTCCATCTTGGTGCATAAGTAATTTGATCCAATCTGAGTGATCTTCCAGAGTCCTGGATTTTGCTAATGGATAACAATGGTAGCAGCTTAGAGTATTGTGTGCCACTGTGGAAGTATCCACTGCAAATTCTGAAACATTGACTGATGTGTTTCTGGGTGGTACAACATCACAACAAATTGTGTGACACTCCTTTTATTATGCATCCTAATACACATATCTAACTTGAAACAGTTTTGTAGGTTTCTCATGTTCAGTGTGGTTCTCACAAGTCCTAGTCAATACGTTTCACTTTCAACAAAGCATTGACAACTTTTTCTCTGTTTTTCAGTCTCCCAGGGTGAAAGAACCTGTACAGAATTCCGAGGTAAGTTGTAATGGACAATGGCTTCCTGAAATGATGCCTCCTAGTTACTGCTGTTGTTTCAAGGAACATGCTTTCTTAGCCTTTGAAAGCAGTATTGTGTGAAATAGAAGCTAGTATCTAACTGAGCTCTGTTTGAAGAGCTCCCTATGAAAGGAATTCTTGGCTGTGTAATGCCAGGAGCTCTTCTTGAGGTAAATTTGGTGTATGTCTTGTCTACTTTACTTGCTGTGGCAAAAGTCTATATGTTGTAACGTAATGAATTGGTCACAAGAATAATTCAAGCAAAAGAGCAAAAGATTGTTTCCATTTCCTCTTTTATAAAAACCCAACACAAACTCAACAGAACACAATTTTGAGATATCTGGTTTGCATAGTCCAGTTCTCTGATTTGGAACCAGAGAACTCAGAATCTGCTCAGAACTGTGACAGAAATCTGTAGTAATATTTGATACCAAACAAAACTTCAGTTCCAATTTATAGTCTTGCTTCAGTTCTGAACTGTTTCTTACAGTTCTTACATTGGGAATATGGGTATATCTTATCTTTCAGTGATAGGGACCGCTTATCTTCCAGAGACTGTGCTATGTCTGTCTTTTCCCTACCTGTGTGGAAAGATAAACAGAGTTGTCTCCTAGAAATTAGTCTTGGGTTGGGCTCTCGTGTTCTTCTTTCATTTCCCAGAAATGTTTATAAAGGGAGATCTTAAGAAAGACTATGGTTCTGGCACTGTAATTTGACATAAATTCTAAATTCAAAGAAAAAGCTGTAAGCCAGAATCCATTTGGGATAAATTTTCCCATTGTAATATGTTCTTTAATATATATGTGATTTGGAGTTCTCCTGGCAAGGTTTTCAATAATCAAGGTGATTTGTATTTCCTACAACCCATCAGAGTAAGCTGGAGGGCACACTGAAGTGCCATCAAGCTGACAGTTCTTTGGCTCTCATGCCAAAATTCGTTTCTCTGTTCTGAATAACAAGAAGTAAAAAAGATTAAACTTTCATTTAGCTCTTTTCCTCACCCTCAAATTACTATTTTGTTATTCCCCCCACCTCCCCCAGGAGACTAACTTTAGTAAAGTCCAGTCCTAAACCTTGTCTGGTGTGTTTTGAAGAACTCTGAATTCACTTTTCGTTGAATATCCAAATTGCTCTGACTCTGACTTTTGTGAATGGATCAGTTGTCGATAGTTATCTTACTGCTTTGCTAGGTTTTGTTCTCTGAAGGGAATGACAAGTCAAAGCAGGGTTGCTCTGCTGTGACTGCATGGCTGCTTGGAACTGTAAGTAGGACTCGGATTCCGAGAAAGAGGGAAACTGAAGGATAGGGTGCTCTCGTCCAAGCTGGGATACGATCTGTGTGCATCCAGCCTTGCCACACAGTGTAATGTTTGTCCAAGATCCACACTCATGCTGGTATCTTGGTTTCTTATCCTTCTTTACTGATGAGTAAAACTTGCAAATGTCAGGACACATGAAGTCCCTTGAAGGCCAACTTGGGATCAGCGTTAGCCTCCTGGAGGCCTGAGAATGCCCCTGGCATTGAACTTCTCCAAGTGATTTATGTGGCAGAGAAGCATTTCTGGGAAAGCTGGTACTTGAATCAGAACTCTTGAGTTCCTTTTCTCATTAAAACTACTTTTTACTTTCAGCTCTTTCCATCATCTGAACCTCCAGGTCCTTCATACAGTGCTCCAGCACAGGCACCTACTCAACTACCTCAGGCTGCAGGACAGGCACCTGCACAACCTCAAACTGCTGTACCTCCACCTAGTCAGGCTCCTCCAGCAGCCCCAGCAGCAGCCCAGGTAAGAGCAGAAACCCTTCCTACCAGCTTCCAGCTGCTATCCTATTCCACACATTCTAGAATTATCTGAAA
The DNA here is from genome assembly GCA_013396655.1 of Campylorhamphus procurvoides. Lineage (NCBI taxonomy): Eukaryota > Metazoa > Chordata > Aves > Passeriformes > Dendrocolaptidae > Campylorhamphus > Campylorhamphus procurvoides. The sequence goes on from WBMV01007385.1 coordinate 160,749, forward strand.
GCATGGAAGTTGCTTTTCTGAAGTTGGTTTAGTGCTGCAGCTTCCGTGGAAGGACAGATGGCACTTGCAAGAGGAAGATGGTCAGTGTGGGTGTGGTGATTTTTCATTATTATTCTGTGGGTGAGCAGTGACTTTTTATGCTGTTCAGAGAGTAGACTCTGCCTTGAGGCAAGGTTAAAGGTAAGAAAAAAAGATGGTCTCATTTAAGTGGCAGTTCCTTGGTCCTGGTGTTTAAGGTAAAGCACAAACAGGGTCTCACTCTGTCTCAGCATTGTTGGCACCATGGGTAAGAGTGGAGAGAAAAGTGAGGAAGAAACTAGAACCTAAATTCTCCAGATTTCAGGGAAAAATGGCCAACCCAAATCATTCCTGAGACACTTAGAACATGTCTTGTGGTTTGCTGTAGTAAACCACTGCAGAACTTCCTTGGCTCCTGAATGATGGCACATGTTTTATAAAAGACACTGATGTTCATATTTTTTGGGTTGTTTGTTTATTTTTTGTGTGGAGAGCCTGTCACTGTTGGAGGGGCCACCTTGGCAGACCCAAAGGGAAGAGACTTGACAGTGCTGATCAGAAAAATAAACCTTAGACTTATTTCTTTCTAGAAATGTTTCATTAATTTTATTTTAAAGAATATGGAAAGTTTTGTGTATCACTGCAGTCAGCTCTGTTAGGAAGAAATTTTCCATTCTGAGTGTGGTGAGACACTGGCACAGGTTGCCCAGAGGGGTTGTGGGCTCCCTATCCTTGGAATTGTTCAAGACCAGGTTGGATGGGGCCCTGAGTAACCTAGTCTAGTGAAAGATGTCCCTGCCTGTGGCAGGGACAGGTGGCACTAAATGATCTTCAAGGTCCCTTTAAAACCCAAACCATTCTGTGATTCTGTATTCCTGTTTACAAACCCATTAAAGACAGTCCATTAGTCATTACACAAAAACAGTGGAGTTGGGGTCTGACATGTTCTTGGCTACATTAAAAGTAGCTTTAATACTTAAAGCCCTTCAGATATCTTGAAAAAAGCCCGGTGTTTAATCACTGAATTTTATGCAGCAGTTGGAACACCAGCAGCAGGGAAGGCTGGGACTCTCAGCAGAACAAAGTAGCAGTGTTGGTCTTGGTGGCAGTGTTTTGGTTTGCAGCAGCAGAATATCTTCCTCCCTGCCTGGTGCCCAATTACTTATTTGTTGGTAGCTTGTCCTAGGGTGAACTTCATGAACTTGTATCAGTGTGTTCTTCCTTATAGCTCTTAGTGTCACTATGCCCTTTTTTTATATCTCTTCATTGTCAATATGCTCTTCTTTACAGCCTTTGTGTCAGTGTGTTGTTCTTTATACCTCTGCTCTGGTTCTTGTCACTTGCTGGTTACTGTTTTGCAGAGTTCTGGGCTTCTCCATGAACCCTTGTTTGTTTTCACTGACCTGGTAAAGCTTCAACAGAAACCAGGTTGTGATCAGAAGTCCCAAACTGCATTGCTGGCCCAAGAGCACCATGGAGTAAAATACTAGTCTTACACAAAGGGATTTTTTTTGATTCTTATGGAAGAGCAAGTGATCTAGATGAAAAAAACTCAGTCAAGACTTCTATGCTTAAATTACCAGCCTGGTGTTATGTCTGTCTTGTTACTGCAGATGTAAAATATCTGCCTCAGCATGTGCAGTACAGGTGGCTTGTGCAGCTGGGAGAGTGACCAACACTTCTCTGTTTTGTTTCAGTTTTTTGGTGGATGTTGATTAACAGTTAGTTCTTTACTGCAACTATTAAAAGTGCTATAAAGATGGGCAACTCCTGGATCTTTCCTAGTGGAAATCTGCTGCTGACCAATATGAAATGTTTTGATTACACATTGCAAATATAATTATTCAGAAGTAAGATAGAAGTGAGACTAGGCAACTATAAAATTGCTGTTAGATGCTCTTAAAGGCTTTGATTTCACACAAAAAAAAATAAAAGGAACTGAGAGTTACGCTAATCTGGCAATTAAATTATTTCCTAGGTGCTCTTCACAATTATATCAGGTTTTTAAATCAGATATTTGGGGCAGGGTTTAAAGCACAGGAGGTCTTGAATACCCCAAAGCCCTGAGTTTTAATGCAAAGCAAGCCATCTTTTTACAATTAGCACTTCTGTAGTCTCCTGCCCTTTTGTCATTTCTCAAAGTTGTGTAGCTTTTAGTCTTTTCAAGACAATTGCAGAGACCCTCCTTGGATACTCCTTAAGCATGAAGTTCTGTTTCATTAATCTGTCATCTTTTTCACTGTAGTGTCACAATTCCAACAGTGAGTTAAACTTTTATTTGTATCTGTAGTTAATCAAGGTTATTTCTAGTTTTAAAACCAGATCAAGGAATTATTAATCTGCCTTTAAATGATGTAATTCTATCGCAGGCCCCCACTGCTGCTGCTGCTGCAGCAGCAGCTCCGGTACAGGAAGACACGAAAGTCCCCATCAGCCTTGTACTAAGGTTAAGGTAAGGACACCAAACTGACCTGTTCTGTCAAAGTGAGCCTTTGTGGAGAGGGACACTGGCAGACTTTTGTACCTCTTAATTGATAGGGTGGTGGTTATATGTTGTCTCAGCTTGGATTTCAATGGCCATTCTGAAACCAGGTTCCAGAAAAGCAGTTCATCACAGTCACTTCAGTATGGCAAAACCTGTAGATTGAAAGAGGTTTTGATATTTGTATAAACATCGCCAAACTCTAATGTGGTGGGAAGGAGGGATTAGCTGGGTTCCCTAAAGGGGATCAGAGGTGCAGGGGTTCTGGCCTTGTGCTGGACTGTTGGGCACAACTTCAGACTGCAGCCAGTTCTGAGAGTAAAGAGCTTTTACCCACTTCAAGGAGTGGATTCTGGTCTGTGTCTCCAGAAAAGGCGGAAGCTTTCTACGTTCATTTCACATACTGATGTTTCTCACTAGAGGAACCTGGTTCCCATCCCTGGTTGTTGGTAGACAGGGGCCTGGAGACTGAGCATCACCTCTGAGTCAGTTCTGTAATGTGTGTGCATCTGCAGGCAGTGGGTGCTTCCCCCCTCTGGTGCATATGCTCTAGGGGTATGGCTGCTGATGGATGTGAGCTGCTGAGACAGTGCAACAACAAGGCCTTACACTAGAGAAGGGGCACTCACCTATCCTGGACTTGATCAGGCTCTGTTGGGTTGGAGGCAGACTGTGCTGCTTCCATATGCAAACCGAAGTGATTAGTTTCTGCCTTTGAGGGGGAAGGATGCAATGAATTAATTTCACAGACTGATTATTCATTGACAGCACTTTCTTTTGGGCACTGATCGTAAAATGGTCTTTTCTATATAAAATTCTCTTCTTTCCTCAGGAATTCAAAAAAAGAGCTCAATGATATTCGATTTGAATTCACCCCAGGGAGAGGTAAGCAGGTGAAGGGGAAGCTTTGTGCTTGGCATTGTGCAGTTGTGTATATGGAAACCTTGTCTGTCCATGGTGCCTTCCTAAAGGGTTTGTTGTAGCTGTGCTTGGAGCACTGCTGTTGAGAAGACCCTTCCAGTTCATGGATATGGCCAAAGTGCAGCCCTTCAATGAATTCCAGTGAATTCACAGCCTAACTCAGTGCTGTCTGACTGCACCTGCTGTGCAGCCTATTATCTGTGTTTTGTAAAGAACTGCTGTTTGGTTTGTGCAAACTTCTTTAGGTTTCTGTGTGGTGCCTTCATCAGCTGGACAATTTCTGCTCTGTGGTGATGGCTCTTGGGTTTCTCCCCAACAGATACTGCGGACGGCGTGTCCCAGGAGCTCATTTCAGCAGGTCTTGTTGATGGCAGAGATCTGGTAATAGGTAATTACATACTATTTTTTTCTGCTCTAATCATTTCAGTCGTTTTTGCATGTTTAAAATGACCTGGTCAGTGGGTTCTAGGAGAATTTGCTGTGGCCTTGATTCTGTACCCCATTGGCTCTACACAACTGCTGTCAATTCCAGGGACAGTTCTGTGCCAGTACATGTAGACAACTCCCAGTTCACAAGAATAAGATTTAGTTGGAAACATTATGAAACAAATGTTCCTTGTAATGCAAAATGAAGTTTAATTGATGCATTAGCTTAATCATTATCATCTCACACAGGTGCATTGCCAAGTTGCTGCACAAGCCTGTCCTGCTCACAGGTCCTGCCCAAGAGAGGCCTGGGACTGGAATCAGCCAGGCTTTTGGGTTTTAATTAGGGCTGGGGAAGGAAGTGTGAGGTGCACATGCACTGAGGCAGCAGCACGAGTTGTGTGGGGCTGAACAGCTGCCTCAAACAGCAGTTTGCTAAACAAATATGTCCCATGCCTCGGGTGAGGCTTTTAAACTGTCGGCACTGCCCGTGTGTTTCAGCTACAGCAAGCAAAACTTCCTCAGACACAGGCAGCAGGATCTGGAAAGGCTGCTCAGTGCAAAATTAACTGCATTTCCAGGTGCAGCTGGGCAGCTTATTAGTACTAATCCCACCACATCCAGGGCAAAATAACTTCTGAAAAAGTAGCAGAGTAACAATGACAGCATTTTCACAGTTTAAAGCTTTAGATGTAGGTAGATTTGAGTCTAGTTGAGACCTAAACATTTTTTCAATAATTGTAAAATTTCAACGTTTGCTAAGTAATACAAAGAGGATTAATGAGTTTGGGATGTTTTTCTCTAGCCTGTCCTAATATTTGCCCATTTTCTTTGTGTGTTTGATTTCAGTTGCAGCTAATTTACAGAAAATTGTGGAAGAGCCCCAAGCAAATAGATCTGTCACTTTCAAACTGGTATTTATTCCTGTTCCCTGACTGAAAATGTTGTCCCCTGCAAGGAGGAGGCATTGCATATAGGTGTCTGCTGCAGACATCTGATGTATGCACTCCAAATCCTCCCTTCTTTCCCAAAGCTTCCCACTGGTTGTCTCACTGTAGGCAGTGTAGGCTCCCTGCTTGTATCCTCTGAGCAGCACCTGGGTTAAAGAAGTGTGAGATGATGTGCTAATACAATCATTGCCTTATCCTGGCTATTAAACAAATCCAAATGTTACAAAGGGGTGTTTTGGGGTATTGGAATGTACAATTGCAGAAATACTTCAGGGCAGGTAGATGGGCTAAGAATTGCATGGACTCCTTTCTTGGAGGAGGAGAATGAGGAGGGTCCAGAGACATTGTCCCTGAGGAGGAAATGGGGAGAATGAAGAAGAAAAAAGGAAAATAAAGGAGTAGGGGACAAAACTGAGAGCATATAGGCTTGGAGGGCTGAGGGAACAGCAGGTGAATCTCTCAGAGGAGATGAAATTCAGAAGTAGTTACAGTGGCAAAGAGAAGGTGGAACCCAGGGTATTGGGAGTGAAGCAGTAAGTGCCTTTTTTTTCCTCTTTCTGCAAGGAATTTTCACTTGTTTTGACCCAGTTATGGCACGTAGCCCTAGTCAGAGAAAGCACTGGCAAAACTTCAGCCTCAGCCCTTTGTAGCTTCAAAAAAAAGCCAAAAAATGAGAGCACTCAACTTTAAGTTTGGGTAGTGTGAGTTGCTGAACACAGTGCAAAGCTGTCCCATGTCTGCTCCCTCCCCACATCGTGTCTGATACACCTTCTTGTGCTTTGTATTGGAGGGTGGAGGATGTGTGTTGCTATTTGGGTCTCTGTTCCTTGTTTCAGGCATCTGGTGTTGAAGGCTCAGAAATTCCGGATGATGGCAAACTTATAGGATTTGCACAGCTCAGCATCAGCTAAACAATGGTCCCAGGAGATGTTTCCCAAATGAGAACCCACATGTGCATATTCGTAATGCTTCTGTTAGCCTAAAAAAACAAAAAAAAAACCACTACTGCCAAAGAATTGAACTACAGCCCCCTTCCTAGAAGCTTTAACATTTTCCTTGATAGGATCACAAACCTTCCTGAAATTACCGATGACGTTTACACCTTTTGTAAACAACTCTCATGTTTTTGTATCTGTCATCTCAAACATGCAGACCCAACACATCATTGCCTGCATGTTCATTTTATTATTGCCTTACTTTAAAGAAAAATACTACTGAGTACGAAGCAGGGGGTTCCACTGCTCTGATGATCTTGCCTAAATGTTTGCTTACATGTGGTTTCATTTTTTTTCACTTGCTATTTTTGCACAAGTTTTAATACTGAACGGATCTTTTTTTTGTTCTTTATCTGCTTCTCCTTCTATTCGAAACACCAATGTACATGTTGTTTGGGTCACCTGGAGTGCTGAGAAATCTGCTTCTCTTTGGCTGTGTGTTTTTAAAACTGCTTGTTTGAGTGCTTGCACCTGAGAAGGCAAGCTGAGTCTTAACCCACAGGAGGGAGAGTCGCCTTCCCTTGTGTTTGTATTTTTGAGAAGTTCCTTGACTTTGAAGTGTTAGAAGTCAGCTTCCCTTTGTAAACTGCCTTAATTTTATTTTGGGTTTTTTTTTTTTTTTTTACCATTTTGGTTCTCTCCACATGAGTGCCAGGTGTGGCATGAGGGCTGAACCTTTTAATTTACATTAAGCAGTCCTTCCTCAAAAGGTCTTTTAATCTGCATCTTAGATGTAGTCTATTCTTGAAGCCGGCCAGTGAGGCATTGCTGCTGGTCTTTCAGATTGATGAACACGAT
>WBMV01007386.1:0-113708 GCA_013396655.1 Campylorhamphus procurvoides
AATCCCAAAGCAACCCCAAAAGGAAAAAAAAGGGGAAAAGGGAAAGGGAAATGGGATAAAAATGGGTAAAACCAAACAAAACAGATACACACATTTGTAAACTCAGGGAAAAGCTCAATAAGTAACTAATACAATAAATTCTCACCAAAACGCCCTTCAAGAGAAGCAGTAGAAATCTCCACGTCCATATGGCTGGGACACAGCTTCTCAGATAGGTCTCAGCTCATACAGATAAGAGCTAAGCTGACACAGAGGCCTGCTGTCTTCCCAGCAGACAAAAGGAAGAGAGCGAGAAGTCTTTCTCCTTGGTCTATATACAGCTGATTACGTGAAGGAATGGTGTGGAATACTTCTTAGTTATGACCCTGTTACCAGGGAAGGCCTAGACCAAACCGAAGAAAACTAAACCACCACACTTCCTTCTCCAAATGATAGAGTAGCCATTGAGGACAAGTTCTGTGCTTTTCCTTGTTTTTGCTGTCAAAAACATGCTGATGGGGAATGTGAAGCATGAGGGCAGCACTGGCTGCAGTAACCATGAAATAGAGTTCAAGATCCATAGGGCAGCAAGAAGGGGGTAGAGCAAGCTCACTGCCCTGGACTTCAAGAGATCAGATTTTGGGCCCTCCAGGGATCTGCTTGGTAGAGTAATATAGGTTGAAGCCCTGGAGGGAAGTTGCTTAATATTCAAGCATCACCTTCTCCAAACTCAGGAGCAATGCATCCCCAAAAAAGGAATTCAGGTTGTATGAATAGTATAATTTCTTTACTGCCAACAGCTCTTGTGTGAACCTCAAATGCTAAATTCTGTGAGCAAAATAATACTACTACAACTGTGTATAAAAAGAAAAACATAAACTAAAAAAAAAAAACAACCCCACCCTGTTTGGTAGACATTCATGTATTTGGTCTCCTATGCAATCTCTCTGACTCCTTGCCTTTCACAGTGTTTCCAGATCTCTCCATGTCCTGTGTGACAATTCAAGGTAGCAAGAGATTCATTTTGGGTAGTCTTGACTTACGCACCAGCTGGGCACAACTAGTTAATATGGTCAGGCTGGTTGGGCTGCCAGTTGTTGCTGTAGAGAAGGTAGAGTTCCTGACTTGATCCTTGCTTCCTCAGAAGCAGCATTAGTTGATGGAAGAGTTGTTATTTGTAAAGAATAACATATGTACTCTAGTATAAAACAACACCAGGAAATGTCAATATGCATGTAATACAAGGCAGTATAGGTTACCACTAATAACTGAGAGCAGCAGAACTCTCATGGACTAAATTACTCTTTGTGACATAAGAACAAAACTATCACATGAATAACAACATTAGAAACAGAACAGAGCTGAAAGGACTCTTTGTTTTCTCTTTTACAGACCTAATTAAAGCAGAAGAGTAAACTCTTTTCCACAGAAAAGACTCTTAATGGTGAAATTAGAATAAGAAAATACTTCTTGACTTTCTGTATGAGAGACTTCTACTGTGATCTAAGGATAAATCCTTTTTTAAATGTTGAATTGAAAGTTTACTATTACTTATTTTGATACAAAGGCATGACACAACTAGTGTTTTATTATTATTATGTTGTTCTTGACCAAACTGAACATGACAACAATTCCAGTGACGCTAGTATTTGTCAGATGCTTTAGAAAATTCGTTTTAGCTATATTGCATTTGCAGAGACGGTTCTTTTTGTAGCAAGTGGCCAGTATGAAAAAAAACTTAACAAACAAAACCACTGTCGGGATGCCAGCTTCCTTCAAGGCTTATGAAGATGGTAACTTTGTATAAATATTCAGCTCAAAGTTACAGGTATTTCCACAGAAAGGAATGGTAGTAAAAGTTGGATGAAGCAGGACACTATGGATTTATGAGAGCATATATTGAAGGTGTATCCTTTGTGCCTATGTGGCAGCCTTCCTTGGAGTTTAATTGTATCTTTCTAACTGACTGTACAATTTAACTTCTTGGTCTTACCCAAAATATATATACCAGAAAGTCTGAGATTTGCTCAGACTTCTCAACATTGGAAATGTGAGGCCCTGCATGAAGCCTGCACATGACATCCTAAAGAGAGTCAGCTGTGGTGGAAAACCTCATGATAGCAGACATAGTCACTGTATGTGTGGGCGTAGCTCAAAGCAGGATCCAGGGGATGTGCATCCCACGTGTGACTGTTCACCACAGACCTCCTCGCAGGTGCACATCATAGGTACAGCTCAGTGCCAGTGGTGAGTGAGGTTCTAATTACAGTAAGAGATTGTGAGGCCAGGATCACTGTTACTGAGAAATATCAAAGGAGCATGGCATTTGGGACTTCACTGGTCTGAAACTGTCTGAAAATAATACAGACAGATAAATAATAGATATGTTTACTCTGAGGGGTGAGAATAGAATTGTACAGATGAGGTGGGTTCAAATTCTTTAACATATTTTGGTGGTACATTTTCAGTCACTTTTGACTACTTAAACTGAGTTTTCTAAAACTGTATATATATTTATTACTTTTTTATATATATTTTGTATCTATTGCTGTATATATGTACGTATTATCTTTGAAGAGGTTTTGAGTAAAAGGCTACTTAAATTAGAGCTTTTCAATTCTTATTTGGAGTTCTAAGTTGTAGTACAAGTTTAGGCCTCTGAACTGTATTGGACTCTCTAGGACTAAATTTTTGTAACAGTGCAGCTTGTTTTTACAAGGTAAAGAGAAGAATAATCTGCTTTTATTTGGATTTTCTTGTTCATAGTAATTAGAAAAAATAATAATAATATTATTATTTAGTTAAATAAACCACAGGATAGCTTAATTTCTTATAAATAATATTAATTACTTTGACAGTATTGGCGAGTCATCAGAAACAGATTACTCTGTGTGCAGATATTCTTTTAAACTAATGCTACATTTGCCTCACTTGTACCTGACAAAGAAAGCCTGTATTGTTTCATTAAAGAGTAAAAATAAAAAATAGTACATTTGTAATGCTGAAATAAAAATAATTCCTTCTGCTGCAGATTTTTTTTTACCCTGAGTAATGATTGCTGTTTGATAGTACCAAATTACTGGAGGATGCTCAAAGAAGCTGCCATTATGAAGAAAAAGATCTATTTGTTAATTGGAGTGTTTAGATTTCTTCATTTTGTTTAGAGACTCTACCCAAACTACGTGTTCTTTCCACTTATCAGACCTAATTAGCTAAAGAAGGAAGAATGTGTTACAGTTTTTCTGCTTCTAGTCACCAGTAAGCCTGATTCTAGCTCAGGGATTTCTGTATGCTGCTACTTCGTCATTGCAGAGAACCTCTTAGGGGCTCATGGAAGCTATTTCATTTTTTCCCATATTGGAAACTTCTATGTGTTGCCTAGATTATATATTTATTAATGTAAGCTTTGTTTTACAAGAATGTTAGTCTTCTGAAAGCTAATTTGCATTTTAGTATTATGGGGGCTTGTTTTTTTCAGGTTTCTGTCTAGCCAGTGCTTTACCACTTGGTATGTAATCTGTAGGCTTGGTTGTTTTTCTTTTAAGTAACTGGCTGGACTGCCAAAACTGTTTACAAGAGAATTGTAGCTACATGTTTAGAACTAAACTACTTAGTGAGGGCTCATAAATCCTGCCTGTCACTGATAGGATAAATTGTTTCCTGGAGGGGTTTATTCTTTCTGATGTCCATCAAGGCACTTTTTTTAATTATTTTTCTCTCTCTCTCTCTTTTTTTTTTTTAGGGGCCTGATTAGGTTATGCTTAGTTCTTTGCTCCGTAGATCTTTGTTATATTTCCAGTATTGCACAGCAAATATTTACATCTGTGAATGATTCGATTGATTTCAGGCTGTTCCTAGTAATGTAATGTGTAGTATATGAGAAGATAGAAATCTCCCTTTGAGTATAATTAGGGGTTAAACCACTTTCAGAAGAATGAGTCACTGATGTGTAGGAAAACAAACCAACTATGAAATAGTTAGGGATGTGAAATCTGGAGCCTGGACTTGGAGTTGTCCCTAGTTGTCACATTTCTTCTCATGAAATTATTATTTTGCAGGTTTCCAGTTGATTTGAATGAGTGCTTTATGCACTCATTCTTTGTTATCTGACTTTCATTGCTCTGTGACTCTTCCTGATGCCTTTGAATATAGTATAAACTATGAAAATATTCCACCATGACTACTTGTATGAAGTTTGCTCAAATGATTCCCTTTCAATTGTGTCTCTCACAGGATCCTTATGAACAAAATGTCCAGTACACAGGTAGATAAACACATCATGTGGTGGGTGAGCAATCAGCTCATTGGTCAACAGAGGGTAATAGTGAATAGTGAATGAACATCAGACTGCTGACCTGTCACTAGTGGGATTCTACAGGGCTCTATTTGTGCTCTTCAAAATCTTCATAAATGACTTGGAGGCAGGACTGGGAGGGATGGGTGTTGGACTCAAAGATCCTTGTGAGTCTGTTCCAACTGGCCATATTCTGTTTCTGTGATTCTGTGATTTCCAGTTCTATTCCTGCCCTCCAGGCAACGCAACTACTTTATACGATATCAGATATAGCCTGGTTATTCAATTGTGTGTACTACTACTTTGATTAAATTGTCCAGGACTTCAAAAGTAAACTTGACAGCAACTTTTGGCCCACAGCCATCACACTGTTTCCAGAATGAATTCCCAAGGGAACAGGTTGGAAACTAGTGAATTGCAGTGTGGTCTGATGTAACTAGGGAAAAAAAAAGAAGGTAGCCAGAAACAAGCACTTTTTTCTTTGTGCATGACATTAGGGAGTCATAAAGATCTTACTGGAGGTTTCATGAAGACATGGTTCATTTTTTTCATTACTTGGACTGTTAATTCAGCTCCTCTTAGTCTGACATAGTGTCTGCTTTCTACACATTCTCTTCTAGTCATATATAGCAAGTATGGAAAGGGATTTTAATGCTGCAGCTGTTAAGGGTTTCTTCTATGAGCATGTCATGCATTTTCTGTTATTAAAAAATATAAGCATATTTTTAGCATGTATAAGCAAGGAAACATACTGTATACATACTTATGGTTTGTCATTCTAGCAGTATTTTTAGAATAAATATGACAGTCACCCCAACAGGTCTTGCGGCAAAGCTCACATTAGGTTTCATTCTGCTCAGGGTAAAGCAAGGATTAAATAACCTGTTTGCCTCTCTGCTACTTGTTGACTTTTTTAGAGCTTTTAGTACCCAAAAGCACACAGTTATGTGCACATGCAATAGAATCCATTTCAGGAAAGAGCAGATACTAAATTTAATGAGGTTTGAGGAGACAAGATTTTAATGTACTAAATTTTTCCTTTTGCGGTTCATTTTTCCTAAGCTTCTGGAGACCTACTTTTTCCCCAATGCTGTCTTATTTCAGCAAATGGTTACAACAAAACAGTCACCATCTCACTCCATCTACAAAAAACAATGATATTTTATGTGGAAACAGACATATTGTTTCATAATGTTAATGAATGTAATCTGTACCTATGCTAAAATCAGATGTTGTTTTTGCTGCCTTTCTGAAGATGCATTTCTACAAGTGCAATAAGCAGTGAGGTTGTCATGTTTTAAAAAGGGATTAGGACTACCGTATTTCAGCAGTGAAAATATTGACAATGTAATGATTTGGGATAAATCATGGTGAAAAGAGTATATCTATGGCATTCAAGACAGTAAATTGTGTTACACAAAAAAATGTGCGGTGGGGTCAAAAGTCTATGAGACTGCAACTTTTAAAGGGATTATTACATTCCACCTGGCTCTGCCCACCTGTACTTAATTTTCAATTTCAGTTGTATTTGGCCTTGTGGTTAGTTTGCATATATATGAATGTGACTATAAACATATATATGTGAAGCTGTATATCAGTAAATATATATATATATTTAACTACTCAGAAATTATATTTTTATGCCAGGGTACATAATTTTGCCAATGACTTCTCTTGTGTGTGACAAACTGCTCCAGATTTTATTCTGCTACACTCTACTTATTCCTTAATAGCAGAAGCCTGATTATTTTAATTTAGCTTGTCATGTCATGAATCTTTCCTGCTTGGGTGCAGGAAGAACATAGTACTTTTCACTAAGGAGGTAGAAAATTCCAGAATAAATTGTGTTACTGATTTTAAGGAAATGTAGATATTTTAGCATAAGACTTAGAGCAAGTTCATCCATAAACCTAAACTCTTCCTTTAAAGGCTTTACATAATCTATAAAGGAAGCTTTTTTCAGTTTGCTTTATGTTTATGAGATTCTGACCAGATTCAGAGTGCTTAGAAACATTCTTGCTTTAGAAAAGAATGCGTCTTTGCTGCATTCAATGATACGAATATTTATTTATGGCTAGATTTTGCCTTTAGGCAAAACCTTGAGTGAAAGCTGATTCATAATTAGCATTGTCCCAGAAGGAACCCTGGAAGGTATAGTTATCCCTTCTTGCTTCAGGGATTTAGCTACAGCATCTAAAGATTGTATTCTCCATGTAAACCTACCCATATTAATTCAATTACTCTGCCTGCACCTCTGTATTTACATTGGATTTTGGAGGGTTTTTTCCCTCATTAGAATGGATCATTTCAGATGTGATGTTTTATTCTTATTCCATTTTCAGTACAACTGACTCCAAATTGACCTAATTTTGAAGAGGTTATATGTCTGATACATGCATAGACTTCTCTGAAGTACCAGAATCAAGATTCCATTTCAGAAATGTGTTTGTCTTTCTTCTGTCAATCATAGTTAGTCACTTTGACTGTATTGTGATCTGATTCCAAGCACTTAATTAATTTTATTTTACTGTAGGGGGATTTGATTTGTCTTGTCATTAAATGTGAAGGTCTATGAAGAGAACTGAGATTAAATATTTCTTTTGCAATTTGGAGTCACATATTTTTGAGAAACAGTTGTATTGAGTGTCTTGAGATTTGTCATTCATTGGCATCTGCTTCTTTATCCGTTGTGGCTCCTGCTTCCGGATGACATAATACCACTCTGCTTTCCAACTTCATTCTGAGTTTGAATTAGTGTTTATCTTTCTCCAGTAAATTCTTAATCCATCCTTCTCTGCCAATCACTTCTCACCTGCTTAAGTATTTTAGATAAGTGGATACATCCTTTTCATTTTGCAGCTGTGCCAGCAAAGAAAGTCACTGCTTGTCACCCTCCAAGATAGCAATTGCTGCCTTTGCTTGTGAATCTAGTCAGATGATTGTCTCCTAACCTATTTCAGTCAGAGTGTTTAAGCTTAATCAGTTTAAAGAGTCGTTCTTTGTTAACTTGTCACATTTTTGTCTGAGTTGAGCTCTGGAGAAATCACATGTGCAGTTGAATTAGCTTCTAGCAAGAAGACAGTAATAAGCAGATGACAGAAAGGGTGGGATTTAGTCAAGAAATGGTAAATGCTTTCATGACTATAACTGCCAATGAAAGAGGATGCATATTCACATCTAAATTGAAGACCAACCTTAAAATATATTCCATTTATGATCAGTTCTTCAGCAGAAAGTGATATTATCTGTTTTGTGGGGTTTTTTGCATCCTACACTATTGGCTATTTCTCCACCTAAACTTGAATATTAAGGAATATGGGATTATTAAAAAAAGATAATGGTTTTCTGAATATGCTGTTCATCTTCCCTGTGTTTAAGCATTTAGAAAAAAGAGTGCTTCCTAAGGGATATGTGAATAAACAATGTGGAAAATAGCAAACTTACTGTATTCTATGACAGGGAAAAGCTACAACTGTGCATTCAAGTATCTGTCATATTTTCAAATTGAAGATATTTGTAAAAGTTACCCATAGCTAAGTCCTGATGCTTCTGCTCAAGCACTAGTGATTAGCATTAAGGCTAGACTAAGAAGAAAAAAAGAAGGAATAAGTTGAGACAAAGATTCGGTTTGTTTGGTGTTAGTCTTAAAAAATTACGCAAATGATTGCAGTTACTGGGCAATATTTGTCTCTAATCACAGCTTATGATGCTGTTGCAGCTATTTGGATACTCTGCTGGGTGCCAGCTCCATCATCAACCACAGTTTAGCTGCTACAGACTCCAGTATGTTTATTGGAGGCACTGGCAATTACATCGTTTTGATACCTTCAACATCTCCATGGAAATAGTTTCTTCACCTAGAGCTGAAGCCTGGTTTGGTAGTGCAGGAGCACTACATCCATGACATACAGTAAAAACTTACACATAAGCTATATGTTCTATATAACACATTCCATGGAGGGGGGGAAAAAAAAAAAGGAAAGAAAAAAAAAGAAACTGACTGAACAGATAGATGTATTTTATCTTTAAAGAGGAAACATGCTTATAGTGAGAGTGATGCATCTGGCATTTCTCCCCCGATTTATTTGCTCCTAAGTTTACTATATAATACATTCATGTGGGTGGCTTTTCGTATCATCATCAGACCAAGCCTATCTACATGTTCTATATATTTGCTTTATATATTTAGAATACATTTTAGTTCTGTTTTTCTTCCTGCTTTTTCTTAAACCAAGATGATTTCTATTCATGAACAACCATAAAGATCATAGAAATACAATGATTTTAATTAACACAACCAAACCTCTCTTGGCCACGGTGATCATGTGGGCAAGCTGAAAAAGTGCTGACTGAATGCGATGTGTGCATTGCATTGCGACGGGTTACATCACTAGTCCTAACATGATGTAACCCAACGCAGCATGATGTAAGCGTCGTGATACATTGGAGATTTAAAGAAACATCAGCATTCTCTTCTGTCCCTCTGCCCATTTCCAGAAATGTGCTGTTGTTCATCGTCTAGTAGTTAATAGCCAATCCCTCATGCAAGTCCGTGATTGCTCATGGCTTATTTTAATTCTTATTCTCACTCTCATTCCTATCCTTACTTATAATAAGTCCCCCTTCTAATTATGGAAAATACAGACTCAAACCTTTAAACAGAATCTACTTTTTTTCTATGTACACCTAGACACAGTTGCTCTCTGTCAGTTATCATATATTTCTGAAGAAAATTAAAAAAAAAATCATGCTATGTTTAAAAGTGTTTCACAGGTCTGAAGGGTACAAATAATTTATTCCAGTTTTATAATTGTGTAGCTAAATCCATAGGATTGAAATACTTTTGTTTTCTGTTGCCACTGGCATGTGGGAAGCAGTGCAGCCTCACAGCTTTAAAAAAAAATAAATTATTGCAACTTGATGTATTTTTTATGATGTCAATGCAGCTCTGAATCAGTTCAGCCTGTCTTCTTTGTGGATGTTAAGGTGATTTGCCTTGTGCTTCCTATTGCCATTGCTGCTTTCAAGACAGATCTTGATGCATTCCTTTTATTACTATATCCATTCTGAAACTAAATTAGTGGGCAATACCCTCAAATTTGAATTAACCATAGAAACTAAGATGCCCTTCCTTTGTGTACTTGGGTATAACTACTTGTGTGGCTGGCTTTTATGTGTTGAGAAAGTCTATTTTAAGACAATTAGGAAGCCCACATTTTATCCTCTAACTAATTAGTATTTCTTTTATGCTCATAAAGATGAAAGAAAGTATAACCAAATAGTGTAGTAAATTTTAAAGGTGGGATAAAAAAAAACCGAAAAAACAAACAAAAAAAACCAACAAACCAGCTAAAAACCCCTTTTGGAAACAATTCTATCATTCCATGATTCCTTGTGAGGACTAAGGACAGTACAAAGACCTTTGATCCTAATACCAATTTAGCACTTGCTTTTGATTTCACTGCTGCCACATCTTAAGTAATTCTGGTGTTACAAATGTTGATTTTCTCTGTGATATCACTAAAAACTGGAGTTGGAAGTGCTTTAGGATCACACAAAAAAAAAATCCTGTTCCTTTCTTTCAAACTGGCAGTTCTCATGCATTAGAGTAAGGAATCCTGATGGTGCAAGAGATTTCTGTGTGAACTAAACTTCACTGTGATTTTCTTCCCAGAGAATCTGGGGGTTGATCTATGCCATGAAACACACAATTCATGATCTTTGCCCCATAACCTTTATTTTTAACATAAATCAGTCCCACTTTTCTCAATAAAATTAAACATAAGCGGCTCTTTTGCCTTTTGTTGAGTTGTTGGTGTCACTTACATGGAGTGACATACTTAAATGCTAATACAAAATGCTAATAAATGTTTGGTGGTTATTTGCATTAAGACTTCATCATTTTTTTAAAGCATTTATCATTGGCAAGCTGTTGAAAATTAATAGCTTTTGAATATATTCAATTCTTTAGGGGAATTCAGCACACAGTTTTCACAGAAAAGTTGTCTCACTTCATACATGCTGTAAGGGAACAATTCAACAATGGTATTTCTGTTATTTTTCTGTCTCTGGCTGTATTGAGTGTTCTGACTAAATCTGTTCCCATACAAAACTGTTTTTCTCTTCCAGCAATGCAGAGTACTAATGGAAGACTTTCTATTTCTGCTATATTCTGTGAGAAAATGAAACTGGATATGAATGTATCATTCCTGATAAGGCCTGTCATACCTTGTGATTATACATTGATGTGCAAAATTTCATTATTTTCAGAATTACTTCATACTATGCTTTGATATTCTGAGTGTTGCATTTGACAATTTTTTAAAGGTTCTCATTGCTAAGACTAGAGTAATGCCCAAGCCTTTTTCTTTGGGACTTGTGGATAATTTGGAATCTACCCACTGTGTATCTGGCTCAAGTTATTGCTTCCGCTGAGCCTGATTATTAAAGACACTACTTTAGACGTACCTCCAGCTCTGTGCTGTTTATTTTTTATCAGAGAAAAAGAGAAATACATCTTGTTTGAAATTTATCTTAACCTGGCATAGATACTGTTTATCTCCGTTGACTGCAGAATGAATAGCTTGTATTTAGATATTTGTGTGACTTAAGTTTAAAAACTTAGCTCCGTAAGTGTCATCCATCATTTATCTAGCTTTGTAATCTCTCTTTGAAGATACTCATATTCTCTCTAGCCTTGGCTTATGTAGTTTCTGTTACTGGAAAATTGTACAATGTCATAATTCATTCTTTTTTCCAGATCATTAAGAGAATGTTAAACACTGTCATATTAATATAGAGAATATTTCACTAGACAGTTAATCTTTTGCTGCATTGAAAATTGACCTCTGGTTACAATTTAACATACTCTGTGTGACTTCTTTTTAATCCATGACATGACTTCACCTCTTTCTCTGTGAATAATTATCTTCTCAATATCTCACAGAAAAAGGTTTATCAAAGGCTTTTTTGAAAACCAAAATAATTTTATAAACAAGTTTCCTTCATCAAGATTTCTAGCAGATCAAAGTGTGATGTTTGGTCTTTAAAGATAGCTGTGGCTTATTTTCTATGTATATAAATGCTTTATGATGCTTCTAACTGCTCTTTTCCTTGGGCTATAGTAACATTTTTTTCTTTATTTTAATACACATATTATATGTTCCTATTAATCTATTACAATAACTTATTGATTAGACACTGAAGCATTTCACTGGCAAATCAGTAATTTTATTCTCAGCCCCTTTTGGAACATATAATACTGGTTTATAATTAATGCATCTAAGCATATAGGTGCTGGTGATTATTCTCCTGACAGTTCAGTTTATCAAAATATGACTTGTTTTAACTCTGTTTTATGCATTATGTATCCTAAGTACTCTAAGAGAAATACACATTATCTTGTGTCTTCTTGCAAAACTAATACCTAGAGAAGGAAAAGAGCATAGAACAAAGTGAGATTAAGAAGAGTGAAATCAGAGAAACTGAAGTACCATTCAGTTATTACCAAATGCTGAATATGGTAATAAATAAAATATTTAAAATAAAATAAAATAAAAGCATGGGATTTAATTGATTTTGATATTCAAGGGTAGTGTTGAGGTTTAACCCCAGCCAACAACTCAGCACCACACAGCTGCTCACTTACTCCTCCCCCAGTGTGCTGGAGGATTGGATTGGATTGAATTGGATTGGATTGGAAGGGTAAGAATGGGAAAACCTCTGGTTGAGATAAAGACAGTATAATAGATAAAGCAAAAACTGTGCACAAGCAAAAGAAAGCAAGACAAGGAATTCATTCACAGCTTCCCATGGTCAGGCAGTTGTTCAGCTGTTTCCTGGAAAGCAGGGATCTATCACATGTTACAGTGACCTTGGAGGATAAATGTCACCACTCTGAACAAATCCCCTTTTCCTCCTTCATCCCCTGCTTTACATTCTGACCACGATGGCATATGGTGTGGGATATCCCTTGGGTCAGTTGGGGATCAGCTGTCCTGGCTGTGTCCCCTTCCAGCTCCTTATGTATCCCCCAGTCCACTCACTGGTGAGGTGGGTGAGAGGCAAAAAGCCTTGGCTTTGTGCAAGTCCTGCTCAGCAGTATCCAAAACATCCCTGTGTTACCAACACTGTTTCCAGAACAAATCCAAAACATAACGCATACTAGCTATTTTGAAAAAAATTATCTCTACCCCAGCCAAAACCAGCAGAGGTAGTAAAGTGTATATTATCGGTAGTTAAGTATGACCCGAGTAAAGTTAAGTGACAAAACATCATGAAATAAAATACACAAGGAAAAAGAAGGACCAAAGTCTTGTAAGGAAGAAGTAAGAAAATCATTTTAGAAAGATAACCAGTGTGAAGAAAAAGGATAATAACATGAACAGGAAAGAAGAAAGAGTTGGAAGAAAATAACTTGTCAGATGATGTCAGTTTCTTGGTGTGGGAATCTGTGAGCTACTCTTGAGAGAGGGAACATTATCAATTACTTTAATGATCTGGTTTGTACCATAATGCTGATATGAATGGATTTGAAACCTATTTCCAGAGGCAAGTCTGAATCACAAATTAAGGGTTGTTACTGGAATTGCTGCTTTTTACAACAGAAATCT
Source organism: Campylorhamphus procurvoides (assembly GCA_013396655.1). Taxonomy (NCBI): domain Eukaryota; kingdom Metazoa; phylum Chordata; class Aves; order Passeriformes; family Dendrocolaptidae; genus Campylorhamphus; species Campylorhamphus procurvoides. Next base: position 12,886 of record WBMV01007386.1, read on the forward strand.
GTAATAAATTTCTGAGGGAAGCCATGTAGAGACCTGTGAAATGAGATACTAAAATGAAATGTGGTAAAGTCGATATTGGACAGAAAAGGGCAATGCACTTTGATCATGAGGAAAATTATATCATCAGAGTTAAAATGTGGATGACACATTTTAGGTTTACTAAAATGCTAAAATGTGAAAAGTTGTTTGTACTGAACTCTACAAACAGATTTTGCAGAATGTCTCACTATAAACTTTTTGCCAGAATTATTAAACTTGTGCCAAACCTAGAGCGTCATAGATTTCAGAAAACATGCAAAATAAAACTACAACCCTCAGTAACGGTGGGCATGCTTGGTTTTATGCAGCCAAACATTTGATTGGCTTTCTGGGATACAAGGTCACATTGACAACTCATGTCCAGTTTATTTTCATCCACGAGTATTCCCTTCTCTGCAGGACTTCTCTCAATCCATTCATCCCCAGTCTGTATTGATACTGCAGATTACCCAGACTCAGGTGCTTGGTCTTGTGGAATTTCATGAGACTCAACAATGGCCTGCTGTTCAGGCTTTTCAAGGTCCCTCTGGATGACATCCCTTCCCTCTAGTGTGTTGACTGTACCAGACAGCTTGGTGCTGTCTGCAAACTTGCAGAGGGTGTACTCAATCCCAGTATATCATTGATGGAGATAGTAAGTAGTGCTGGTCCCAGTATGAACCCTTGGGTAACACTGCTGGTTGCTAATTTCCACTTGGACATTGAGCTGTTGACAAGTCTGAATCACAAATTAAGGGTTGTTACTGGAATTGCTGCTTCGGATAACAGCCATGGATTCAATTCCTAATCCATTCAATAGCCCATTCATGAAATGCCTATCTCCCCAGTTTATCAGCAAGATTGTTGTAGGGAACCACGCCAGAGACCTTTCAGAAGTCTAAATAGATGTCATCCATAGCTTTTATCCAGTGATGCAGTTACTGCATCATGGAAGGTCACTGGATTAGTCAGGCACGATGTGTTTCATTTGATTTTCTTTCCCTTTCCCCACTTTCTATGGCAAATTTTATCAGGGTTTGCTGGTAAGAAGTATGAAATTACCTACAGTGGTGCCTGAAAAAGAGAACACAATGCAAAGGACATTCTCAGCTTTTTCTTCTGTTGCTAAAGGATCCAGGCACGAAAGGCTAAAAAGAGTGTGAGAAGATGGCAGATGTCATGCAGACACACACATACAACCACATACACACAGAGTGAAACTAATTAAATTTGCCTTTTGGCAGCTTTCCACCTGGGGAATAACTACTACAAAAATCACCTTTCACCTGGTACTTTTGTTCCTTTCAAATTATGCCTCAGGTGAAAAACAGTTGGCAGAACTTGGGTGTTCTTTAGAGAGGAGGGGAGAGTTTAAAGGCAGAGTAAGTTCATCTGTTACACTGTGTGGTTTTTGTCAGAAGGCTTTAACTTTGGTTGATGCCAGGAGAAAGTAATACCCTGACAGATTTGATTACAGCAATGTTGTTTTGTTTTTTGGTTTTTGTTTTTTGGTGGTTTTTTTGTTATGTTTTTACATCTGATACCTTCTTTTTGTTGCTGTTAGTGACGGGAAAGTTGGCAGTGGTACCAGTATTTCTGGTTTTTTTTTCCTGTGTGCGTATTTCTGTACTGATATGACTGACAGAGTAACAACGGCATACAGGCAGTTATAATTTGGACTGACATTGTGCCAAATCTACCTTCAGACAACCTCTCTAACTCACTTTGCCAGTGACCTTCAACACACTGAAGCTCTGGCTTATTTTCCTAAGCAAAACTGCCAATTATAATTAATTTCCTCAAATAGATGGTAGGTGCTTTAAATTGTAAATTGCACTGATGGAGAAAAGGAAACACTCAGCTCTCTTCTACAACTGAATACAAATTCAGAACTATTTTTTTTTCTGTAGAAACTGAAGTACACATGACAACAAATAACATCAGCACACATAAAATAATATTGCTTAACTAAACCAGAAGTTCTCTTGACCCATTCCTTTTCACAAGAACTACTTATATTTATCCACATGACTGGAATTCGGTTGCTCCGAAGTAATTACACACCTAAGCTGTATAATTTCACATATGATTCAATGTAATTCATAAATAATTTAAATGCAAGTTTTAACTTGTCTTTCTTGTGTGGAATAGTAAATCATATTATATTTTGATTATGTAATTCTGTAATATTATATGGTATCAAATGGCACATGCCATGTAATAACTATATAATACAGGGCATTTTATTAGTTTCTTCTAATTTCCTACTTCTGTCAGATACTTATAATTGACAAGCCAGTTTTTGCTTCCTAAATTTTGACTAAAGCATGAACCCCAACACTGAAAATTTGAAACTGAAATTATGCTTGGAACATTGCAAAATGGAAAACAAAAATGAGAAACAAGTTCTCTCTGAATTTGTTCAATAGAGAAAAGATTAATCCACCAGAACAGATCTATAATTGTCAAATATTTTATGCATCAAAACCAAGTGATGGAGTTTGGATGGATCATATACTAGTATAGTGTTGAATTTGTTGAAATTTGAAAGCTTAAATAATGACTCTGACAAGCTGTTTTGAGGTTAGTTTAATATAATTAATAATTATATAGCATGTATGACTCAAAATGATCCTTGTTCAATTTGAACATTTGTAGATAAAATATCACGGCTGCTGAATAAGTGAATAATATTCTAACTTATGGTATGAAGCAGTTGGAATGTAAATATTATGGAATGCTGCAATTTTTGTCTCTGCTTTCCCATTCTTCCTCTTTCTTCCTTAATATTTTTCTGTGAAAACAGCAAAAAATCTTTCCAAGTTGATGACAGAAAGGTATTGCCAGAAATACTGTGTTTTCAAGCTTCGACTAGTATGAACCAAATGTATTTTTAAAGCTTTTTGATAACATGGATGTCTGAAAATCAAAATCCACTGATGACAACTGCCTATCCCTCTTTAACACTTCATGCACTATGCATGTCACAAGCTAAAACTTCATAGTAACATAAACATAAAAGAAATTTCTGTTCTGTTTCTAACTTTTTTTTTTGTGTTTTTTTGTTTTTTTTGTTTTTTTGTTTAAGTCTAGATCTGTTCCATTTAATTTCCAGGATCTTAGTGAGACTAGGAAGTGGTTTTGTCATGAACTCCTTGCTTGTGATAATCTAAATCATTCTTCTGATATTTCGATAGAATTGCACTTTGTCTAAGTGGTCCAATTCTAATATATTGTGGTCTTCAACTAAATTCAAAACACGGCAAGATATGGGATACTATGAAGAAAATTATCCCAATTGAAACCAGAACATAGTTTTATTACATCCACACCTTATCAAGTGCACCACTTTAGCAGAGAAATGTAAGCTATTTGAGGTCAGTGCTACACTTTCATACTGATTATGTTTTTCCTAATGCTTGCACAGAATAATAGGTACTTCTGTCTGAATTAATTTAAATTAACATGGTAGTTTTATGGTTTAATTAGTCTTTCTTTATTGGATCAGTAATCATTGCAGGCTTAGTCCTGTGTTCTGTCAAATAAAGCAGATTCAGTTACACTGGAAGTGCAAGAAACACTCCCCCTAGTTGTTGGAGGTCACTGGAAAGGATAGGCTTCACAATGCCCTTTTTCTTTTGAGCCATTATAGATTGTTTTGTCAAAGCAATGTACTGTATTTAGAAGACTAAGTTCTAGTTGTGGTGTACCTTTCATAACAAAAACCCTTATAAAAATTATTAGTGCATGTATGTATCTACCTCATTTCTATTTTCATTATTAATCTTCTAAAATAATAATAATAATTTTCCTACTAATAATATCAATAAAAACAATATGTTAAACCTTAATTCAATTGTATTAAAAATTGTTATTCTTGGTAATTTTTCTTCAAAGCAATTTTATTGGGTAAAAAATATGCCAAAATGGAATAACACAGATTGAAATACAAAATGTAATCATTTTATGGATTTTTTCCAGGATGAATAAATACCAACTAAATAAATGCAAATATTTGCAGAATAAGAAGTAACATTTAGGTGTATTTCTTTCAGTAACTGTAGCAAGTGTACACTGTAATTGCCAATGTTTATCTTTGTCATAGACAATTTTTAACAATTGTCTTAAAATGCATGGCTCACTTTTCAAAAATGAAATATATAGAAAGCTGTGAAAATTTTGACAAAAAGGAAAGAAACGTGATTTGCCCAAAGTTACATAAGTTAAGGTTTTATTCTTTACATTGTACGTGGAATAAGAGATAATATCATTTAGCTGCTGAATAGAGAGTAGTATAGTCAGAATGTAGACCGGCCAAAACTTCATGCAACGACATAGCTCCTGAGTAATAACTATTGCTGCTATTTTTGTAAGCTCTTTTTGCTCCTAACCAGTGATCAGAGTCACATATTATCTACAGAGATAGTCTGAAGCATTTTCCCTTCCCTGGGAGCTGTGTGGATATTACAGTTTCTTCACTGAGGTGAATCCATAACAAGATACTGGTGTGGAATAAACGTGAAAGGAAAGGAACTCTTATATCAATCGCAGGTCTAATAACTTAAATCATAGTAATTATATCCACAATATCCCAGTTTTTAAAAAGTGATTTTATCCTTTTGTCGAACTCTATGGGACAGTCACGCTGTGTGACAATTCATATATTCCATTGCCCTGTATTAACTTGTTGGAAGATATAACTGCATCATGTGAAACTGAGTGATGGACTAATTTAATGCACTAATTTTTCTCCAGGAAAACACTTTATGACAAGCACATAATTTGAGGCATGGAGTAATCATTATTTCTCTCTTTATTTGGATAGAATAGCATATGGTATACTGGCATTTGTAAAATACCATCCCACTTTCATTGTACATGGAACAGTTAATGCACAGAGAAATGCAAGCATTTTTTTTTTCTGAGAAAAAGTTTGTGTAATCATGTAATTGAAAACTATAGGCAACATAGATTACAGAGTTGAGGTAATATAAGAATTCCATATTTTTTATGCAACTCCTTTATCAACTTCAGAGTTTTTCTTTTTCAATAGACTTTTTTTTATTGGTTCTGTAAAACTATTTGGAAAAGCTTGTGAAACAGCATTTTCTGCTTTAGTTCTCACTAATTCATGGAGCACAGAACTGTAGAAATTTCTGCTTCATTTTCCTAGAGTTTATCCCATTTTGAATGCCATACAAGATTGTCCTTTAATTTTCTTTTCTTGAAAGGAAACATTTCCTGGCGATATAGCATCCATATGTTTGCCCTGGAATTCCAGCAGTTTTGTGTGTTGCAGCTGTAGTAATTAAGAATGTAAATTCAATTACATTGCATGTTCCTTAGTTAAATTGTTGCTGCTCTACAGAGCTAGTGGAAGGAACCCAAATGGTTTTGTATGGTTGTTGTTAATGGTATTAGAATAATGGCCACTGTAATCATGTGTCTTCTGCTATTCACTGATAATATAGGAATTAAAACAAAGTGAAATAAATTTCATTCAGTCAAATTTAAGTAAATTTCTGACCTGTCATTGACTTTCATATTGAAAACTACGTAGAACAGTGGGAATCTAAGTCTTCGTACTATTTAGCAGAGAGGTGCAAGGCATCTAGTTGAAGGCTAAGGACTGCACCGAAATCATTGAATATGGCTCTTGGCTGGAGTTATGCACACTGTTGGCAGATTACAATTTCATTTTGACACCATTATGGGAAAGGAGTGCAAGAGAATAAATCTGTGCTCTTTCTGGAAACCTATGAGCTGTACAGAGCTTTTTCATGTACATATATATGTACATACTTGCACGTATGTGTACACCTACAAACATTTGCACACTCATGTTTCCATTATTCAGTAAATAGTTAAGAAATAATGGTTAATTAAATATAGATGATATGTATATGTTTTTCTTTCTCCATTTAAATGAACAGGCATCTAAACAACAGGTATATAGATGGTAGATATTTTGCCTTTCATTGTGATCTTCCCTAATGTAGGGGATCCACGGTCAACTTTTAAGTCGCTTTAACAAGCTGTAATTCTCAAAAATCATTTTCCTCCACTTCTGTTTTAAATGTCAAATGCCTCATTTGATCTTTCTTCATCTGCCAAATTAGAACTTCTTGGTATAAATAAAAAGGTAGCTGGAGAGTATTAGTCGTGGTCATGTGCCAAGAACAGTGTTAAGACAGCCAAACTCCACACTAACAGACCTCTCTGTTGGACATGAAATTACTTAAGGCTTGTGCCCTAAGTCAAAAGTGAAGTCAAAGACTTTACAGAGAGTTGAAGTGAAGCTATTCCACCAGTCTTGGGAGAAATGCAGAAAGGAAAGTACAATTCTGCTTTCCTAATCGTCCCTTGAGACTGTAATGAACTATTGTCTTGACCTGATTGTAAAATTGTAATAGTTCTCATGGGATAGGGAAACAAGAGCTTTAGAGTTCTATTGAAATGGCTGTATAAATAAGATGTATCACTGAGAGAAAGACTATTAAATCCTGTATTAATCTGGTTTGAGCTGGAAATTTCCAGGAGGTTAAGCATGCTCTGTGTGAAACTGGGAGGTCATACAACTAATAATGTGCTGTGTGGTTTCAGAAAACTGAGCCCTTTTCCAAAATTAAATGGGGTCAAAAGGTATATTGTGTGACAGATGGAGCAATTGCATATAAAATACAAAGAAATGGCATCAGCTTAAGCAGTAGTGGATGATTTTTTGCTGCCATTAGGGGTTTCAGAGTGAATACCTAATATTCAGGCACTGGTAAACTGCGTTCATGGGACCTGCCTATATTACATGTATATGATACATATTATCTGAATGGAGCAAGATATAGCATAAATTGTGAATACATCTGGGATGACTTGCAATCCCAGAAAATCTGTTTCTGAATGAGATTTTTATTCATTATCCAAAGGAAATGCGAGCCAGAGGACATGCTTACAACAGGGTGACTTCTTCATTTGGGATATGTATGCATGGCATTGAGAATGAGTGGAAATACAAGGTGACTACATCCACAGTTAAATGAAATCAACTACTTTTTAAAAGTGTATTAACACATGGATCAGTGTTTCAAAATGAAAAACTTTTAAAGAGAGATGCTGAATTAACGTTTACAACTGCATTGTTCATAGATCTTCTTAAGGAGGAAAAATGGTAGCCCACATGAAAGCTCCTATGACTATGCTGACTGGCACCATTTGCAGAATGGGTCATGTATATGTGTGTTATTCAGTGTCTGTACTGTCACTATACACACACAAATATGAAAAAAAGAAAGTTTCTGGTGGGCAAAAGTCCTTCACAAGGATTTTTTTTTACTTACGCTTCAGTAAGGCATAGCACCATGCTTTTTTCACTCATCAGAGAATAGAATTGTAGAAAAAATGAAAAGAGGTCACCTGGCCTTTAATATATATGTTATGAAGTCACATCTTTCTCTAGTTGTCATTAACAGTAAGACCTTTTTCTAAAACAGGAACTTTTATACAAATGTATTCTTCAGCAGAGCTATGATATCTATCACATATTTAATATATGTAGTTAAATAGTTCTTAGCCTTGACTGTTTGGAAAATATTTCCCATCCTATTTATATTTCAAAATATTTTTCTTTGTTACTTTTCACTGTCATGAAAAATGAAACACAAACTTTACAAATTAAGAACTCCACTCAAACACTAAGTTGGTCAGCAGAGATGCTCAGGGAATTCAGTCTTTAGTGCACTAGTTAACCCCTGCTATCTACCCTGCTCCCGGCTCTACTGCTGGTTCATGAATTGCTGTTAAAATTGACCATCCATGTTTTATGTGAAATGACTGAGTAAACACTTGTTAGACTGGAGAAGGGCCAATACAATGATAATGTTCGCTTGGTGTATGGGAACCCAAGGCTAAAATTGTTGCTCCTGTGATTTAGGGTAAGGGGGATATGTGATGTTGGGCAAAAATTGCCCCAACTCTAAACACTGTTGAAAGTAGCCCTAAAGCAGAGGAAAGTATTGAACGACAAGCAGTCATTGCAGCAGGGAATTCTTCTGAACTGTGGGAGATTCTGAGTTACATTCCCATTGTCTCCTAGATTAATGAGCAGAAGTGTAACCTTAAGCTAACCTTAGAGGCATAGCAAGCCTTTTTTTATCTTATGACAGGGATTACCATCTTCTTACATAAGTTTTAGGCCAAATTAATTGACATTTTTAATTAAAAAAAAATGTCATGTTTGGAAAGTTGCAATTTTTGCTCCCTGTATGAGATACTATGTTTCTGGAAGATTATATTTTCTAAACAATACTGCTGAGTCTTTTTAAGTGTTTTTGGGGCTACTGAAGTAATTCCAACAATAACACTTCTGTTCTCCTCAGGCAGCTTCATACAACAGTATTAACCACCTGGCTTGTATCAGAAATAGTGTGGCCAACAGGACAAGGGCAGTGATCATCTCCCTGTACTCATGACTGGTGAGGCAACCCCTCAAATCAGTCCTGGACCCCTCACTTCAAGAAGGACATTGAGGTACTGGAGTGTGTCCAGAGAAGAGCAGTGAAGCTGGTGAAGAGTCTGGAGCCCATGTCTAATGAGGAGCATCTGAGGGAGCTGGAGTTGTTTAGCCTGGGGAAAAGGAGGCTCAGTGGAGACCTTATCAATCTCTACAACCACCTGAAAGGAGGTTGTAGTGAGATGGGAGTCAGTCTCTTTTTTCCAAGTCACAAGAGATAGAGTGAAAGGAAATGGCCTCAAGTTTCACCAGGGGAGATTAGGATTGGATATTAGGAAAAATCCCTTAATGTAAAGGATGGTCAGGCATTGGGACAGGCTGTCCAAAGGAAGTCATTGAGTCACCATCCTGAAGGTTTTTAAAACTCATGTAGATGTGACATTTAGGGGCACAGTTGAACTTGATGATCTTAGAGATATTTTTCAGCCTTAAGGATCCTATGATTCTATAACCAGTATACACAGTATGCAAAAAATCCAGTGTGATAGGAGTGTAGAAACCCAGTTTGAGAACTCATTAATGTAATCCATTTTGTCAGATCTCAAAATGAATATAAAACTCCCTCAAATCCAAAAACTTAGTTATGAAAGTGTATTCAACTTGCCAGTAGACAAATGAAAGATTGTTTCGCACCATGTAGGAGAAACAACATTTCCACTCACACTGTAATTAAAAGCAAATTATATTAAGTTGTTCTGAAAATATCTTCAAGTTTCAAAGAAGAAAAAAAAAGAAATAACGTTTCAAATATTGTAGATAACCTTATGTCATTTACCTTGTTTTGTGATATTTGTGCATCATCACATCTAGTAGCATGGTGAGATGACATTTTCGAAATTCTCATTAAACTTCTGTTGTTCTTTCAGAAGTACACTGAACCAGTCACTTCAGGGAGCACATTAGAAAGAAAATCCTTGCAATATGTTACTGATATGTGTATTGAAGATCTGGGGGGGACATAGTACCTGAACTAAAATGTTTAGGGACACAGCTACTTCTTTCACTCAAAAATACTTGAAATATGGATTACAGTCTCAATAACTGTACATATTGCTTTTGTCTACAGGGTCACATTGAATTTGGTATTTTAAATTCATAGGAATGATATGTGGTAGTTGATTCTATATTTGGCATATGATGGTATTTTTTTTAATTATTAAACAATTAGAAGACTACCTCCCTAAGGGAACTAAGATCAAAAATTTTTATGTGCTTTCAAACTTGTGCCTAGATGTATTTAATGCCTATGAATAATTATTTTAAATTAATATTTTACAAGAATGAAAAATAGTTTAGGAGTAACTTATGGGTGAAATACTTAGTTTATTTAAATACAAAATTAATTTTATTTGGGTAGCACCTGAGAAAGCACTCAACCTTCATTGAGTCATAACTAATTTGGAACTGTATTCAAGATGCTGACATTATGTGGAAATGGATCAATGACTGATGAGTCATTGCTTTTCACATTTTGACTCACTAATCAGCATCACTGCATAGATAGTGGCAGAGCGTCAGAAAATGCCTATAGAAAACCTTTATTCTTTCCATATCAAGAAGTCAAGCAAACCACTACACAGAACCTGAAACTGTATATATTAACAAATCTTAAGTACTTTAGTAACAACTACAGATATTTGGACTTACAATCATTGACTAAGCTTTACTTGAACCCTTGAATTTTGAGGGATATGAATACAGTTAAATACTGTAAGTTAAATAGTAGAATAAAAGGAGATAATAGAACAGACTTCAAAACTAGGACAATTCAGGAAAATAATGGTTAGAATGGTGACTTAGACCATTCTATTTCTTCAGTAGCTATATATAATTTCTAAGCTATAAGCTTATCAAGCAACCATTTACATTACAGAGGGCTGCTTGCTATAGGAGTAAGCATAGTATAATAGAATGTTGGGTGCAAGGACAGCTTGATATCTTTTTTGTTTTAGTCAGAAAACAGTATTGCCCAAGGAGAGGGATGGTGAAAACTGTTTATTTCCTCTTCCTCCCATAAGACCAGGCCATAGGACATGTATGAACCCAAGTCTTAATGCATGTGTGTGCCTGTATATGTGTGTGCGCCCGCACATATCTACATCTCAAAAGTGTTTTAAGAAAGTGTATTGAACACAAATTAAAAAATATTCTTTACTAAATCTTCTGATAAATAAGGGCAAGTTCTTTATCATGGTAAGTAACTGCTTTCTGTTAATTTGTAGAATTTTATAAAGAACACGAAGTGGGGTATAGCATGAACCAAGGCTGGTTTTGGACCAATTTCAAGTCCCAGTTTCATGCCTGCAGTTGACTCAGCTTTGTTTTGCTTTGGTTTACAGTCTGTTGTTTTAAATATCTTTTTGCTCAAATGGGATTCAAGACAAGATTTTAGGAGGTCTTTACAGTTTGTCTTGGTCCAATCAAGTTATATAAGACTCAATGATAATTTTATTTGCATTGGTTCCATCAAAAATTCCGATTGTGGCTAATTCTTAATAAATCTTAATGAGCATGAATAAAATGTTATGGCATTGAAGATGGTAACTGAAGGAATTATTTCTTCAAGGTTATAGAACAGAACAAAACAAATTGCATTTCTTATCTAAAACCAGAATTTGGTGATTTTTTAATATTTTTTTTGGTTTATATTCTTTTTTAATAGCACATTAATTTCAGTTTTTTGCAGAAATCACTTTTAACTGAAGTACTGCATTGTCACAAAATATGATACATTTTTTCAAATATTTTCAATTTGTTCTTCTTGGCATTTTATGTTTATGTGCAGTTTGCATCTTTTTTGTTTTTCAATTACAAATGTAACAGATTTTGACATTTTTTGTTACATTTTTTTGTACTAGTGGTTTTTTTTTATTTTTGAGAACCTGCTGGTTTTGAATTCTCTTTTTTCCCTTTATTCTCCTCCTCACTATGATCCCAGGAGCCAACACAAAGAAAAGCGCAGATGATATAACCAGTAATGATCGTGGTGAAGATGAAGGTATTTTTTGTTTTTTCAAAGCCTGACCCTGATGCATGAACATAAACTTTTCAATTTTTTGTTATAATAATAATAATTATTATTATTGTTATTGCTGTTATTTCAACATGATTTTTAGTCCCTTATTTGCAGAAGCTCACCTCAGTGTGCTTCTTTATTTTCTTCTTTAGAATTTACTTTCATTGTTTTGCTTTTTAAAATCCAAATTATCATATAGATGACTGCAGCTCCTCTGTGACACAGATGTAAAGTTTATTCCTAAATATGTATGAAGTGAGTAACATAAGTGTTATTTTAAACCACATACTTTTCCCTCTCTATTCTTTCTTAGGTTGGGAAAATGGAATTTAAAAACATGCATGTGCTCTTTTCCCTTCTACACGTTTTGTAAATTCACTTGTTTGAAATTCATGAAAAAAAATCACATATATCTTTCCTTTCACTTCCACTGTTTCCCCAGTGCACATGCTGTACATTGATGCAGTTGAATTGTGCTTTGTCTTTGCTGTTTTTATTTACTTCTTTATTCTTTTTCCTCACAGGATGTGGTTTATTTCAGGACACAAAAATAAAGGAAGCTGTTGATGTTGCTTTATTGTTTTTTTCCTGTAATCAGCTAGCCTCTGAGACACAGTTGTTCTGACTGACCACATTCCCACTGAAATCAGTAACAATCATTTTCATTGACTTCTTTTAAAGTTGGATTGGATTCCCTGGAAGGAAATGTTAAAAGTTCACAGTGAAGTACCCCAGAAAAGTTTTAGAAGGAAATACTTTTTTTCTTGTCTTGACACAGCAAATCTATTTAGGATGCACCAAAATAAAAAGAAGTCATGAAATCTTTCTCTATTCTCACCCTTCCTTTTCATTGCAGTTACATTGTCAGTTTATTCTACTTCATATATTTACCAAATTAAGAAACACTAAATGAGAAATTAACAACTCTGGGTAGTTTATTGGTCTGGTTTTGGAGCAGTATATTGCTAAATCCTCTCATGTTTGGACAATCCAAAGTGTTATTCCATATCTTTTTTCCTGTTTTCTTCTGTCTGGCATCAGGTCAAATAACTTCAAAAAAAATGTCCTCTCTGTTTCCTGTATAATCCCACATACTGCAGATACTATCACTTCTTTTCCAGGGAGTTCAGCTTGAATTTAGCTACTCTATCGACATGCAAAATACCATAATAAAATTCTCAGATCTTTGATTCATACTGATTGTCCTCTGTTGTACCACCTTTATTGCTGAATCAATGTTTATTTCTTATAACACAAAAATTCTGTGCAGAGTACTCTAAAATTACTCTGTTATTTTCTGATTATCACCGTCCTATTTCTGTGCAACCTATGCTTTTTTTTATTCAAATGATGGTTTTATCATTTCTCTACCAAATTCTGAGGTTAATTTTAAAGCAAAGAACAAATAACAAGCAAAATCAAATTGCTTAAAAATCCTAAAGATAAATATTAGATTATGAAGACATTCAGACTTCATCATAGATTGTTAGGGCTTTATCATTAAGAAGGGTATCCACTTTGGATCTGAGCACATAAAGAGTGGAGCTAATCACTTTCCCATTAAAGGGGAAGAGGAAACCTCCAATTGAGTTCAGCAGTGAAAGATTCAACCCTGAGGTAGAACTATGTAATAAAGAAAGATTACATACAACAAATCATGCCATGAGACTTTGGGGAGAGAAGGGAAAGGTAATTCAGTAACACAAGTAATTGTGTTAAATAACTGCTGCTTTCATTTTTTTGAGGGCTTAGCTGTGCCTTCAGAGAAGAAGCACTTTTTAGTGCTTTGCTGAAAATGCTGAGAATAAAAAAAATACATACATTAGAATGTGCCTCATTGCTTTGTATGATCTGTTTAATGGCTGCATTACTTTTATAGTCACAACAATTAAAAAGATTTTATCACAAAAAAACTTTTGTTCTGTTGGTCAAGTACAACACCTAAAATACAAGATGTTAAGTATGTATTTTTTCACCTAAGTGAGGCAGATTCTATGGCAAGCCTTACACTCCAACAAGTAGACGTGTACATTGGAGCCTGGACATATGTTCCTGTGGTCAACTAGACTTTTGTGATATTTAAGGTAGTGCATACACGCGAGTAAAATAAAAGTGGGAACTAGGAATTTGACCAGTCAAAATTTACCTTTAAATATGCTCAAATTAGTTCCACATATACAAAACCTTAAATATCTGGTACCTCATTTCTGATCACACTTTTTGTGTCTCAGAGTATTTCCTAGTAAACCTATACGGAAGAAAGCGTTTTGGAAGGCTTTCATATCCAGGTCCCTGACTTCTAGGTGTTTAGCTCAGCTTTTTCTTTGTCCACCTTCCTCATTCTACCCAAAAAGAACAGTGCTTTGCCCATTTTTTTTTTCCCGTACCCAAGTCCTGATGGAATAATCAGAGACTCACCTTTTTCTTCTATATTTTGCCGTGTACTTGAAAAAAGTGCTTTGAGTTCATGCAGATACATCAAATTATTTGTAGAAGATTTACATACCTAATGGCAGCTTACTAAATTATAATTTGCTGCTTTACAAAGGAGCTTAGCCCCTGTTCCTGCTGCCTTTTGTAGAGAACATAAGTTCCTAATCTAGGTATTCTGAATCAGCTCTGGCATCAGGAGCCAAACTTGTTGATTGTTAGATTAATCTGATCCTAAATATACCCCAAATCATTGATAATGCACTATGAAGTATGAAAATATTACTAACAATTTCATTTAGCTTTCTTTTAGAAATATAGACTCAGCTTTTTACTGGTCTGAAAGTAGTCGGGAATGTTTTTGCAAAAAATCAGCAGTTCAGGGATGTTCTTTGAGGCTTACTTAATGTGACAAGGAAAAGTGCAACACAAAAGACAGTTTGATTTAAATACAAAAAGATCTGGGCCAGGAATTCACATAACTCCTCTCTGTTTGTTAACTCTTAGGCTATTTGAAAGAGGGAACAGTTCGCTATGTTTCCTTCTAGCAGAACAATTTGATTTTGTGATATTATCTCTTACTGAACTAGTGGGAATATAATTTCAACAATTATGTCCCAGTGAGGAATGGGAAAGTATGGATCATTACTATAATTTTATTATTAGATGCACAGATATTTCTAAATTGGCATGTACTTGAATCAGAATATTCTGAAAAAGACAAGATTATTCCATAATTTGATTTTTCTCTTTAGGCTTTGAGACGTTTATATTCAAATAAAATTTCTTGTAATTCTGAAGGCTTTTCAAGTCTTTTAAGAACATTTCAGAGGAAATAGTATTTGAAATTATAAATACGAGGATTTTATGATGATCCTGAAGTGTGTAAGCTAGCTGATTAAAATGGTGGTGATGACATTGAAAACAGGAAATTATTAAGATTATTTTTAGCACTGTTATAAATTTCGAATGCCATTTTCCTTATGTTTTTATTACTTTATTGTGTTTTCCTTACTTGAATTTTTTTCAGACATTCATGATCAGAACAGCAAGAAACCTGTTATGGTCTACATCCATGGTGGATCTTACATGGAGGGTACTGGCAATATGATTGATGGCAGCATTCTTGCAAGTTATGGAAACGTCATTGTTGTCACTATCAATTACAGGCTGGGGGTTTTAGGTAAGTGGCTCTTCATAGAAATATTTACATCGAAGTACTTAATTACTGAATTTTTCCATTGATCTATCATAGGCCCTTGAGTCAGTTTCAATTTTAAAACAGACCATTCTTGCTGATGGATTTTGAATTCTGTCCAGTATTTTATGGAAACTGGGCTAGACTACATTCTTTTTGACAGCTGCCTTCACCTTAGACAGAATTGACTTGAAATGTGTAATGTTTTGAGAACTTGTACCTTTTCTTATTAAAATCATCTTGATTCCCTGTAAAAACATAAGAAAATTAATCCAGAATGAGTATTCACCAGTTCAAAACAGTAGACATTGATAGGCAGAGGGGAAGTGTTATCATATATCTGTATCTATTTTTTTTGTGTGCAAACCAGGTTTTTAGAGCTGAGGACGTAGAGGTAATACAGAAAAAAAGTCTATATACACTGGTGGAATTTATGTTGCAGGTAATAGGCAATCAAGGGGTTTCAAGGAGCACTGTGAAATTATCTTCCTAAATATAAGGAGCTGCATAATCATGAATTATAATATTGAAAGAAATTAATATTCTGTCTTTCAAACAGAAAAAAGAGATTCATCTTCCTGACATTGTAAATACTCCTCTGTTACTATTAAACTGAATAATAAAACAACCTTAAATCCATGACAATAGATCAGAAATCTTTTTTGTCTTCTCTGTGATTTCACTTCCTGTATGTGTGCATGTACCAAACTTCTGTCCAGGTTAGGGTTTATTTATTTGTTGAAGTTCTGCTTTTCCATAGGAAAAAATAAAATAAAATAAAGTTGTAGATAATACCAGACATGGAAATATTTTTCATCTTAATGAAAAAGCTTATAATTTGTATAGAATAGCATATAGACTGCTCAAATGCTCAGATTTCTAGCATTTTCAATACACAAGGTAAGGTATAATTTTGTTTGTGTGGTTTTTACAAAGGATTTTGATCTTGTTTTTCTGAATAGCAAAGGTGATCTATATTCTTGGCATGTACTGTTGTGGATCACAGGAAACTTCTTTTGCTGAGTTATCTGTTCGTGTGGCTAATGTGTTTAACAACTTTATAGTTCATCAGAGTACTGAGAATTTTTTTTCTTGTCCCTGATTTTGACTCTTCTTTAAATAGAGCATTTAAAAAGAGCATTTTTTCCAATTATGGAAACAGATTTAAACATAAAGCTAGAATTATAAAAAGATATTTTGGTATATTTATGCATGCAATCTTGGTGCTCAGAGAACAAAACAAAACAAAAACAAAAAAGAAAAAAAAAAGAACTCAAGACACAAAAAAATGAATTGTTTTTGTTGTTGTCAAACAAAGTGTGTACCCAGGAACTTGGTTGTAGTTATTTATCTGTAAGAAAACTGAAGAGGATCTCTTAAGAGGTTTTTTCTTGGTTTCTTAAAACTAACATCAAAATGTTTCATTGTCTAGCTGCCTCATATAAATCTAAAGGAAAAAGTGCAATATTTGTGTTGATGAACTCCTATTTTATGTACTTATATTGAAAACAAACCAAATAGAAGAGTAAGAATGCTGTATTTTTATATTGTGTCATTCAGGAAAAAAAGGCACATTACAGAGGCATTCACATGAGAAACTGAGAAATAATAATCACCAGTGTTATACTGGGCATTAAATATTGCATCTTAACAGGAGCAAATGTAACTTTCTACTCTATGGTATTTATTCTTTATTACAAAGTTCTGTGACTTAAAAAATCTGAAGATATTCAGAATATGTGTTTAGCAGTTTAAAAAAAACCCAAAAACACGGCACACAGAGGAATAGTGTTTTAGGAGAATATTTATGTTTTCTCTTCCTGGGTGAAATGTAAGTGTGATCATTTAGAACTCATGAGCTTCTGCCTAGACTTTGGAAGATGTTAGGTGAATTCCATGTATTTTTGACTTGCTTCATAAGTAAAACAAAAAAGAGAACACAAGTGTCTTCAGATAATGTGGGCAACACACATGATTATTCATAAAAGGTAAGAAAAAAGTAAATTGTGTACTTATTATGACATACAGTTTGAAGATTAATAATATTTTAATCTATTTCTTCTAGTTTGGATTATTGAAGGTTGCATTTCCATAAATCTGGTGTGTTTCAATTGCATTTGATTTGTAAGTTTATACATGATATCACATACAAACCTGTTGTTAATGACAGAGATGTGTAATTCTATCACTATTATTGCATCCTGTGATGATGGAATATGCATTGAATTGATCAAATGCTGAGTTACTGAAGACCCTTTATATATATTTTTCCTTCCTCTAGAAAAGTGTCACTTGAATGGATGTGAATACTCCATATATGTTAGTTCTGTTTTTGAAACACATTAAATTATCCTTCCTTCAGTCTATATGGTGCCATTAACAGCAGTAGATAGAAAAAATATTAGGACTGCATAGAAAATCACTGATTGATGGTAGGCATAAAAATTTCAAAAGCACAGAATTGTATGGATTGGAAGGGAGCCAAGACCATCCCTGTTGCTGTGGGAAGGGATATCTGTTACTGGATCAAGTTGCTCAAAGCTCCATCCAACCTGACCTTGAACACTGCCAGCAATGGGGCATCCACAGCTTCTCTGGGCAACCTGTTCCACTGTCTCCTCACCCTCATGATAAAAGATTTATTTTTCCCCTTGCCCTGCCACTGTAGGTCTTAGTTAAAAGCCTCTTTCTTAAAAGCACCCTTTGTATATTGAAAGGCACCAGTAAGGTCTCCCAGGAGCATTTTTATTTCCAGATTGAACAGTCCCCATTCCGCCTTTCTTTATAGAGAGGTGTTCCAGCTTTCAGACCATTTTTGTGGCCCGCCTCTGGACCTACCCCAGCAAGTCCATGCCTTTCTTGTGCTGGGGACTCCCGAGTAGGATGCAGTACTCCAGGTGGGGTCTTACAAGACCAGAGTGGGGAGAACCACCTCTGCTGGCCCCACTGCTTTTGTTGCAGCCCAAAGTATGATTGGCTTTCTGGGCTTCAAGCACATATTGCTGGCTCTTGTCCAATTTTTTCATCCACCTTTCTCCTCAAGTGCTTCTCCACAGACCTGGTCTCAATTCTTTCTCAATCCACTCATCCCCAGTCTATATTGATCCTAGGGATTGCTCCGATGTGGGTGCAGGATCTTGCACTTGACCTTGAAATTCTTGAAGTTCACAGAAGTCCACTTTTCAAGCCCGTCGAGGTCCTTCTTCATGACATCTCTTCCCTCTAGCATGTCAAGTACAGTACTCGTCTTTGTGATCTCCACAGACCTCCTGATGGTGCACTTATCAAGGTCATTAATGAAGATATTAAGTAGTGTTGGTCCCAGTACAGACCTTTAAGGGACACCACTGGTTGCTGGTTTCTATTTGGACATTGAGCTGTTGACTGCAACTTTGGAGTAGGTAGCCATGCAGCCAGTTCCTTATCCATCTGGCAATCCATCCATCAAACTCATATCTCTTCAATTTAGTGGCAACAATGTTGTGGGGGGAGCTCATTAAATTTCTTGAAAACATCCAGG
Source organism: Campylorhamphus procurvoides (assembly GCA_013396655.1). Classification (NCBI taxonomy): domain Eukaryota; kingdom Metazoa; phylum Chordata; class Aves; order Passeriformes; family Dendrocolaptidae; genus Campylorhamphus; species Campylorhamphus procurvoides. The sequence goes on from WBMV01007386.1 coordinate 31,574, forward strand.
TAGATAACAATTGCTCTTTCCTTGTCTACTCATTATTGTAGATTAGCCAGTCTTGGTTTGCCCTTGGTGAAGCCATGATGCTGCCTCTAATCACATTTCTGTCTTCCATATGCTTCCCTATAACTTCAGTAAGGATCCGTTCCATGATCTTATTAGTCATGGAGGTGAAGCTGACTGGTCAGTAGGTTCCAGTGTCCACCTTTTTAAAAACAAGTGTGATATCTCCTCAGTCACTGGGGACTTCCTGTGTTTTCTGTGGCCTTCCTCTGTTTCAAATATGGTGGAAATAAGCTTAGCGACTCCTCTGTTATTCCCCTCAAGACCCTGGGATCCCATGGATTTCTGCATGCTCAGGTTCCTCAGGTCATCTGAAAATTGATTTCCTACAAGAGAAGGGCCTTAATTCACCCTATTTCTACCTGGAGGTTCAGGGATTTGACAGCTGTGGGAAGAGAGAGAGAGAGATTCCTAGTGAAAACTGAGGGGGAAATATTTTTTAGTACCTTGGTCTTTTCCATGGCATTTTTCACTGGTTCTGTCTTACTGATTGTGGGGAGTCCATCTTCCTTTTCTGAGCAACATGGACTGTAGAAGTCTTCTTGTCATCCTTCATATTCCTCACCAAATTTGGCTCCAACTGTGCCTTAGTTTTTCTGATCCCATACCTTCACACCTGGACAGCACCTTTATCTTCTTTCTAAGATACATGTCCCTGGTTCAAGTGGCCCAAAGTCTGGCTATAACTAAGTACTCTAAAGTTAAAGAAAGACGCACATCCTCGTCAGAAAAAGCACTTTTTTTTTTTTAAAATGTAATTGTAACATGGTGACATTCAGGGTTATAAAACATTTTAACTGAATTATAGAGACCCTATCTTTGTCCTAATCTTCTTGCATCTGGCTAAAATATAAGTCTTTAGGTTGTGCCCTGAACAATGTTTATCTGTAACTCCAGCATTCTCCCCCTCTTAGAGGATGGCAGAGCTGCTCTGGGAATGATTTCTTCCTCTCTCACTCTCTGTTCAAGTAGCACAGTAATAAAATAGCAGATAGCTGGGCTCAAGACTTTTGAACTTTTAAATTATCCCTGTCTTTCCTTTGAATTAAGTACTTCCAGAATTTCCTGAGATTTCTAGGCCCCAGCAATTCATACAGCAATAATATGGATTGTTCATGTTATTTAGAAGGCCATATTTTCCCTTTGAGTATATGTTTGCATTTAGCAAAATTCATTCTATGGGTAGGATCCTTTTGGGACAATAAAATAGAAATATTTAGTTTTTCCTTCACTTATTCTAATGGGCACTATTCAAAGAGTGCAGTGTTGCAGTGCTGTGTTTAATTACTTGTGCACTTCAGGGTTTGTGAGGATTCTGCCTCTGCCCGGCTGAGCAGTTTCTGTTCCTAGTCATACCTCACTGCAATGAGGACTGAAGTTACTGCTGGAACTAGAGGAAATTGTAAATTGCCCCAGTGCAGGACAGTGCTCCCGTATCTTGAAAAATTCAATAGTGTGACACACAAAAGTACTAAATCTAGCTGTCTCTCAGCCCACACCACTGTGAGCACTGTGTAGGATGGCAGTAATTTTTTTTTTTTTAATATATTAAATTATTCAAGGGTTGATCTGAATTTTCAAAATTCCCAAGCTATTTAGAGAATTGTTTAGGGGAAATAATAGAAATTCATCAGAGTAGGAGGATTAGACAAAATAGATAACCTAATTCAAAATATGATCTAATATTACAAAAAGTGGGATAGTTTGAATGATACTGCTCAATTCTGGATACTGCTCAGTTCTTCTTCAATATCTACATTCTTAGTCTTCATGGATATGCTTTAAAAAGTATCAACATGTTTCCGACCTAGCTATAAATGCTGTTTCGGTGCCTTTTTCAGGATTACGTTGGCAGGAAAAATACAAAAAATGGATTTCTGTCTAGTATTTTTTACAGTTACATGACCTGAATCATCTGTCTCATGGTGAGACTTCAATGTATTGTATCCCTGTTTAGATCGTGTAACAGTAAAAATTAAATCTGATAACTTGCCCTCCCTCAAAAAAAAACCAAATAAAAACTTCAAAACAATAAAATCAAAGCTCCAGAGCCCTAGCATATTTTTAATACAGTTAAATTTAATTATGGTGTCATACACTTCGAAGGGAAAAATCCTAAGCAATCTTCAAAAGAAGTTGCCATATTCAAAGATGAACTCGATGTTCTTGTGTGAGCTATTAAAGACAAAACCAGAGATAATGTCTAGAAATATGAATCAGCCATTTGGAAGCCAGAGTCTTATTACAGAAAAAAAAAAAAAAAAAAGGAAAGTCAAAACCTCAGATGAATTCTAGAAATATGAATGAGGTATTTTGGAAGCCAGAGTTAAATGAAACATCTACTACAGTAAAATGAGACACACTCAGAGATCAAAATTGTAAAATTGACTTAGCATTTCTGAGACCCCTTGCAATTTAACATTTTCTTCCTCTTAGAATTTCAAATCATGCAGATAAGAATAGACTATCTCTCATTTATCTCTCTTTTTGGCAATAACCATCCATTTTAAGTACTCTCTGAAAAGCCTGGACTTTCTTTTAGCAGAAATCATATTTGCATGCAATTATAGCTCTTTGTAAGTAATCACATTAGGCAGTGCAATATAAATCAAGAGTTCAATTTGCAAGGAGGCTGAATGCTTCTTCAAGTTGCTGAGAACTTTAGCTTGCTCATTTCACTGAGTACCTTGTTTGCAAGTTAAAACACTGAAACAGTGTATGTTGGAAATTAACTATTTAGGATTTGACTGACCATTATAGGTCCCTTCCAACTGAGCTATGTTCAGTTCTATTTTATTCTATTCTCTTCTGTCCTGTTCAGCAATAATCAAATGAAGCAAGCAGTATATGACCTCATGAGCTGAGCCAGATTGGTTCATGTTGGCAGTGTACAGCACTCTACAAAATGTTGAATTTTATCTTCAATAGTGCAATTGTTGTACATAATTACTCTGCATTTTAAATTTTGATATGCAGGTATCTGTTCCCTTTATGCCTCTGGACAGCCCTCCTCTATCTCCACTTGATTTCCACAGGAAACTTAAAGGTGATTTCCTGGTAGAAAAGGCCAGAGGTGGTACAACATGGGAATGACCCAGGAACTGGACTGTGCTAAGTAAATCACAGTTTCATGCTTACACAAGAAAGGAAATTTATTTAAGCTCAATAGGCTTATTGTGACTGTTTGCATTATTGAAGCCAATGCAAACTTCACTCCCTTCACCTACATCCGTAAGCTTCATGCAGATTTCATGGCCAGTATGGTCCCTGGCCTGTCTTCTCAGTTGGCTAATAGTTGTGTTAGCTAATGTCAATTTACATTGCTGATTTTCTACTTCAATGTAATTCCTAAATTCCCAGAATTGACACCTAAGCTATCAACATTCCCATTGCTATCAACATGTTTTTCTAGATGTTGGAATTACGATCTCTGATAATTCTTTTTCTTTGTTAAATCTTATATTTTTCTCTTAAGTCTATTATTAAGTCACAGAAATTGTATTTGTGCAAATGCAGTACATAAACTATCCATATGCCTTTGTTTTTTGACTTTAGTGTCAGTTCATCTTCCATTTCAATGTCAGAAGCAACAAATACATAAGTTACAGTGTCATCAGAAGCTATGTGTACATTCATAGAGTTTCTAAAATCAGGTATATTCCCTTTTATCAAGTGAGCACATTATACTGCTGTGATTATGTCTTACAAGCACAAATGCACTTAACAGATTGTTCTGTGCTCATGTGGCCTATTTTTACACCATCTGAAGCTATGTAACTTGTATGTAACTCTGTAATCAGGGGCAAGAATGTCGGTATGGACATTCTTGGAATGCAATTGTTGAAAGTGGAATTTAGCAAGAAATGTTTGACAGAGTTCCTCTTACCTAAACGCACCAAACTTTGATTCTTCCAGGCTTGATAGATTGACCCAGTGGACTAAGCTAATAAAGTATGGTCTCATAAAATAATTTTTATCATGGCCTGTATGGTAAAACAGAACAAAAACTTCCCAACTTTGTAAAAATAAAAAGGAAAAGCTATGATTTTTAGGTAACTCACTGAGTTTTGACAAGTCACTGAGCACACTAATGCTTTTACATCACTCTGGGCATACTTTCTTTAAGAACATTTTGTGTTGGCTGAGATTTATAATATATCCTTTTAACAAGTTTATACCTACTTTATGTGAAAGAATAAGAGGTCTGTGTTTTGAAATTGTGTATTAGGCTAGGTTTTGGCCGTGCAAGAAAAGTGTCCTGATTTAATGAACATCTTCATAAATCAGGAGTATCTTTTACTTGTTCTATCTCTTTTTGGCACAACTTCTTATACTGATGTTCAGAAATGGATAGGGTACCTAAACTTTAAATGGACAACAGTGAAGGCTTCTGTATCTTTATAATAAATATATGAAGAATACTCATCAGATGTTGATTCTTAAAAAAAACCCAAAACAGTCCGATCTCTTGAATTATCTACTTCCAAAGGAGGAATCAAATGCACAAAATGCTGCATGTGTTGATATAAAAGTGTTACATGCAGTTTTGGAAGGGAGATAAGGTCATTTACGGTCTTACAAATCAAAAAGCTATTTTTCAAAATGTTCTATACAGTTGCCTGTAAAAACAAACTACAGCAAAAATACTAAACATGCTGGTAGAGTAACTATACCTTGTTCAAATCTCTGTAGCTGTTTTGAAACTCACAGACATTTAGACTTATTTTTGTGAGGCATATTTTGATGTAACTGAAAACTTATTTCATAAGATTTCTGAACATGAGTTGTTGTCACGTCAACTGATGGTCAGAATTCTGTTTTCATGTTATATTTTAGTATTAAGTGTATTTTAGTATTAATTAGAATATTAGTATTCTATATATACGTAAGCCATATAAATTTTTTGGCAATTCCATTTATACAAAAGGCATATTTTTATAAAATGTAATTCTTTTTTTTTTTCTAATATTATGCAAAGAAGTGTTGAATCTCTGTATTCCCTATTTTTGTGAGGCAGCCACAGCTTCTCTGGGCAAACCTGTTCCTGTGCTTCACAACCATCTGAGTAAAGAATTTCTTCCTAACATCTAATCTCTTAGTTCAAACTCTCTTAGTTTAAAACTGTTCCCCTTTGTCCTATCACTATCTGCCCATATAGGGAGAATCACTCCCTATAGGTACTGAAAGGCTGCAATGAAGTCTCCCCAGAGCCTTCTGTTCTCTGGGTCAAACAACCCCAACATTCTCAGCCAGTCCTCATAGGAAGGGTACTCCAGCCCTGTGAGGCTCTTTGTGGCCCTCCTCTGGATGCACTCAAGCAGGTCTACATCCTTACTGCTGGGGACCCCAGAGCTGGATACAGTACTCAGGTAGGGACTACTTACAGTAGTAGAGTAGAGTGGCACAATCACATGCCTTGACCTGTTGGTCACAGATCTTTTGATGCAGTCTAGGACACAGGTGGCTTTCTGGGCTGCAACATCACATGGCTGGCTTCTGTCCACCTGAACCTCTTAAGTCCTTCCTAAGAATGCCTTCAATGAGTTCTTTTCCCAGTCTATGTTTGTGTCTGAGATTGTCTCGACCCAGGTGCAGAAGATGAATCTCTTTGGGTTCACATGGACCCAGTTCTAAAGCTCGTTATAAGGATTATCTTGGATTTTGCCCACAATGTCCACTTTTCTCTTAATTTTTCTTCTTAAAATTTCATATGCTATACATAAGTTTTCTTGTCATCTTGAATCATGAGGATATTATTCTGAAATCTAAAACTTTACACTTGAATTTATGTCACTCAAAAGAAGTTGAAAGTTTTAGAATGCTATATAATTTATAATATAAAACATTTATAATACATAAATATTTATATAAATATATATATTTATAATATGTAAATATATATGAAGAGCATTCTTCTATAAAACATTTATAATATATAACATTTAGAATGTTGTATAATTTAAAGCATCAATCTGAAATGCAGTGATGATATGAAAATACATGCATTGCTTATATTGAGCTTATATAGAAAAAAGAACCATGGATGGTAGAAAAAGAACTGTGGATGAAGTTCTAAGTGCACTGAAGTCAACAAAAAAATTACTAGTCAGCTCAAATTTAAATGTACTTATATGTATGTAATTGCAGTATTTCATAAGAAGCCACCAACCTGATAGTCTGTGTTTTTAAACAGTTTTTTCTAGTTTTCTCAAAAGTGCATTGTAGAATCATATGATATTGGAAGGGACCCACAAAGATCAAAGTCCAATTCCTTGCCTTTCACAGGACACTCCAAGAATCACATCACATGCCTGAGAGTGTTGTTCAAGTGCTTCTTGAACTCTGTCAGGCTTGGTGCTGTGACGGCTTCCCTGAGGAGCCTGTTCTGGTACCTATTATCCAACCTAAACAGCTTCATGTCATTCCCTACTTACTTAGTATACCTTCAAGTCCAGCATCTGAGTTTTTTATAAAGGTGTTGAAGAGCACTGAGCTGAAGATGGAAAACCACTAGTGATGTAAACCATTTACTATAAACCTTTGCACCTGACCCATGAGCCAGCTGCTCACCCACTGCATGAGGTGTTTATTCAGCTGTCCAGAAAGGTACTGCAAGAGACATGCTTTTAATACTGTTATGAGGAGTCTGCCTGACTAAAAGAAATGCATGTTAAATCTTTCAATTGGTAGGAAATGCTCCATAATTGCAGGGGGTTGCAATATTCCATACAAAAATTAGAATTTAAAAAAACAATAAAACAAACAAACAAAATGTAGCTTAATCTAACCATCCCTTGGAAATGAGCCTGCTAACATAATCAGAATGGCAAAAGTGTGTGTGAGGTAGCTGGTTAATGTCATTATGGTGCTCACAAGGAGGCAGGAGAGCATTGTGCAGTGGCTCATAGAGCTAAAGGTTGTATGATTGCACCAGCTAATGATATGTGCTCTTGGAAGGATAGCCCAAAGAAAAATGCATTTTTTCCTAAATTATTTCAGACCTTCCATGTAATTTCTTGCAATCACAGACTGCCAGACACTTACGGATCAAAATACGTTTACTGCTTTACAATACCTATTCATACAGTATATGAATATATAGTATACAGAGCTAAAGATATGCTTCCAGTGTGGTTTTGGGGTTTCCATTTTAGAAAAGACAATGAGTTACTTTGCTTTAGTAGCTCCAAAAGCCTCTGCAAGGTATTTGAGAATATTGAATGAATAAAGCTTTTCTGGTGATGGATGTTAAGTGCATTCTTCAATAGATATCTGCAGGTAAAGGTTAGCAGCTGAGAAAGGCAATCCATTTTCATCTTTTCACTTCTCCTTTCTAATTGAAAATTAGGATTTCCATTTAGGGAACCAAAATAATGTGTTCTTTTGACTTTCATTAGTGCCAAGTCTCCTGCAATAACACTGGTTCATTTAAAACTTACACTGACTAGGAGAATGCATAGCAGTACCTGATGTAATAAAATTACTGTGGAAAAATTGTGAAGAAAAAAAGTCAGAATTTTCCTTTCTTTTTCTACCCATTTCTCACAGAGTCTGGATTATATTATGTGTTTTCCCTAAAACTAGGTACCCCCACTTTGTGATCTAGGAAAGGGTAAAATAAATACTTCAACAGAGTTTAAGAGAAGAGAATAAAACCAGAAGGAACATAAGTTTCTTTACTGATACAGTCTTAATTTGCATAAAGTCAGATCATAGACATGTAAAGAAAATCAAAACCAATTTCTATAAGTATAATGAATAAATCTGTGTTTCCATTTCTGCTAGAAATGTTAAATCGATGTCTATCATTTATGCAAGTATGTGACTATTTTTTAATATATTAATTTATATATATATTATATCGTAAATATGATTTTCATATTTCACTGGTGTTCCATGTAAAAGAAATAATGTCTGATTGTAAATATTTGTGCTCTGTGAAAATAGTTTTGCATTTTAATAGCAAGGAGGTGTCTAAGTCTGTTTCTGTTATAACCTCATCCATAATGACTAGTTGAGTTTCTATAAGAAGGTATTTCAGACAAGTAAAAGGGTAACAAATAATACAGTGATTTACACAGGTTGCCTAGACCACAACCAAATACCACATTGAGACTAATTAATCATTAAAAAAAAAAATCCATGCCCATGTAATTTCAGTGTGATTGCATTAGTCCCTAGGAAGACATAATAAGTGAAACTTCTCTTCTGCAGAGACTCTTCTAGAGAGAAATACTGCCATTAAGGCTTTCTGCCTTTGATACAGATCACTTAGTTACTGTAAATTTCTAGGAGATTTGAATGTAAAGCTTCTTAACTTCTGTATCATTTTCATTTTACCAAAGAAATATCAACAGAATTTCTTTTCCTTGGACACCGGGGAAAAAGTACCCCAAAACCAAAACAATCTCACAGTCTCTATCTACCATTCTTATTTTACTGTAGAAAATAGAAGGAATCAAACACACATTCTGCCCTAGATTCTTAATTGGTTTTAATCAAGGACTTGGATTAGTCCTTGATAAAAATACAAGGAATTCAATTCTGAATATCCTTGAATAAAGGGTAGCTTACAGATGTTGTACTCCCGAAATAGAAAAGAGAACAAGCTATGACTCATAAGGTCCTAATTTCATCTCTACTTTTCCCTTGCTCTTGGGAGAAATTACATTGCTTCAACTGATGACTTCTCAAAGAAGCAAAAGATTTCTCTTTTCTTCTAATGTGTATTACGGGTTGACAAATAGAGCAAAACTGTTTTTTCATAGTAGTAGAGTGATAGGAGGATAATGGCTTTACTCCGTACAGCCACATCTGGTATCTCTGATCCAATTTACATCATAAAGTCTCTTAGGACAGAACCATCTTTCTGATGTTTGGTTTATCCAATGAAATGGCTGCTCATGTCTGTGACTGCAACTTCTGTTCATGGCACAGAAATTATTAAAAGCATGAAGAAAAAAAGAGCTTCCCTTCTGTTGTGCATGAGATTAAGAGCTGTCAGAGTATCATCAGAGTGTCATCAGATTGGCACCAACAGATCCAGGAACTTTGGAATGGTTTTGCCCTCACACCTCATAATGAAGGCATGATACAACTTCCAGCTTGGAATCTGCCTGCTCAGAGCTCATGGCTATTTGTATCTGCATGTGTTTGTGCACATAGTCTCCACTCACCACTTTTTCTTTTAGAAATGTCCTCATCTTCATTTGCAAATGCTGTAAAACTGTTTTTCAAGAAATAACATTTTAATCACTTATCTGAGAGCATGGAAGTTTCTGCTGTTTGTCAGAAGTGGAGAGTTTAAATTGTTTGGTTATTTTAACAGGATAGAAAAATGGGGTCTTTGTGAAAAACCTGTGGACTCTCATTAATTTGAGCCCTGTTGCCAGTTTTGTTGCCTTCTGGATACACTCAAGGATCTTCACATTCTTCTGAAATCATGGGGCCCAGAACTGTATGGTACTCAAGGTGAAGCCACTGCAATGCTGAATACAGTGGGATAACTGTCCCTTCTGAGTGGCTGGTTATGGCTGGTGCACCCTGGCATGTGGTTTTCCCTCTTGGCTGCCTTGGCACCCTGCTGACTCTTGCAGAGCCTGCTGTCAAGCAGCACCCCCAGTTCCCCATTCTGGAGGGCTGCTCGCCAGCTTCTCCTCTCTCAATATATACTTGAGGTTTTTCCTGTGATTCTGGTCAAGGCTCAGTTAAAATGAAAGGTAATTTTACTGACATTTTGTGTACCTACTGAAGCCAGACAGTCATGCCTGTGACTGATAAGAGAATAAAATCTAGCTAGCCTTCTACTTTTCTATGAGTGTTGCTGATTTCTTTTATCTGTTAGGCACCTTTAAAAATGTAAAAAAAAAAATAAATTAAAAAAAAAGTTATTTATCAAAAATTATCTTAATAAGTGATATTTTTATTAAAACTCTATAGTTCCCCCACTTATGACCTTCATAGAGGATATGAACATGGACAGAATTTTTGAGAAATATTCCAGAGATTTGCTTCAAATACAGTCTGCTGAAAGAGAAACTTTATAGGCAAGAAAAAAATACTTTGTGCATGCCTGATAAAATAACACAGAGCTTGAATTATTATTTCTTCTTCATAGCTGTATTTAATATATTCAATAACCTGTGGGACAATTTTTTCTCACATTCATGATGAAATCCTCCTGCTGTTTAAATCAATAGGACTTTCACCTTTCAATTTAAGGCATCCAGTTTTCACCTTCAGATTGCTTTCCTTAAAAGGCAACATCTTCTCTTATTGCAGAGAAGGTCTTCCTTTTATTTTAATAACTTGACACTGTCATTTGCAAAGATCATAACAGGAAGCAAATCACTCCAACAAAGCAGCATCTTAGTCTGGTAATCAGTTACCTATATAGCTGAATCATCAAGGACAAATTGCCTGCATCTTTGTATCTGTCAAAAGATGGTACCTAAAAGGAGACTATATTAAAATTCCCATATCTGGAAACACCTTCTATGTCACCTCAATGAATAAAACTTGCATTTAGAAATAAAAAAAGTCCAGTCACCCCAGAAGTTCTAAATTGGTGGCATTTTACTCTTTCCACATTTTAATTTTTTTCTGAAGGCAGTACTCAGAATGCATGATTTAATATACCCTGCCTGAGGGAAATTAAATTGATGTCATAGGGAAATAAGATATAGAGAGATAGTGCTTTAGAAATTCTAATGTATCATCTATGCAATTTTCTATTTATGAGAAGAAATAAATAGAAGACAGGATCAGAAAAATCATCTAGTCATAGATTCATAGAATGGCCTGAGTTGGAAGGGACCATAAAGATTATTTAGTCCCAACCTCCCTGCTGTGGGCAGGGTCACCTTTCATTAGACCAGGTTGCTCAGTGCCCCATCCAACCTCGCCTCGAATACTGGAGGCATGGAGCATCCACAGCTTCTCTGGGAAATGTTTCAGTGCCTCACCACACTCAGTAAAGAAGTTTTTTGTAATATCTAACATAAACTTACTGTCTGTCAGTTTGAAACCATTGCCCCTTGTCCCATGACTATATGCTATTGTAAACAGTCTCTCTCCATCTTTTTTGCGGGCTCCATTCAGCTACTGGAAGGGAGAAAGATTAAGAAAATACAAGGTTTTGAGAAATTGCAAGTGTGACTCATGTAATTTATTAATGAATATCCTCTGATATTTAAAAAAGCAAATTGCTTTTGAAAAATGACTAGTTAAAAAAAAAACACACAACAATTTTGTCCTATCTGTTGTGAGCCTAAATTGTAATCTTTTACATTTTTATCTTTCAGAATAGGCTAATATTGCTTAGGAGAATGTATGGTTTGCAGATACAGTGATTATTAAAATACTGGCCTTTAAAATAATTATGATCCTAAGAGCCAAAATAACAGAGTAATGAAGAACCTATTGAGTATAATGTTAATTTCTTCCTATGCTACTTCCACACTTTTTTCCCCCAGTTTTACACAGTTCCCTAATTTTGGTTACAGTCAAAATAAGGTCAAACATTTCTAAGAGCAGCTGTTACAAGAAATTTCTTCTTACATGGACATTTCCCTAGGGTGCTCGCTCTTTTCTGTCCTACAAAACAGGAGATTTCCTGACTAAAGTAGCACTTGAAATATTGAAGCATCTAACACTAGTGCTGAAGATAACAATTTCATATCTTGTAAGATCAAGAAATTACTGTATGCGAACAAGTATTCCCTATTTGGAATCAGTCAAAAATATGACTGCTTAAGGAACATATTTAACACTATTTACTGTTTAATTTAGAGGGAACAAAAAGCCCCAAGCTGATTCTCCCATCCTGAAACGTAAGACTGAGGTCTCATGTACAATCGTTACTCCTGATGCTCAGTTCTTTCGACAAACAGTAATTGTTCTATTTTTTTTTTTTTTGATNTTTTTTTTTTTTTTTTTGTTTTTTTTTTGGGGGGGGGGGGTTTTTTTTTTTTTTTTTTTTTTTTTTTTTTGGTGAGTGTGTGTGTTGGGTTTTCTTTTGGTGTGTGTGTTGGGGGGGGTGTTTTTTTTTAAGTAGTCACCTTTAATTATGTTATAGCTTTTGTCATGATTTTGTCTGGACATTTCAGACTATATGAAGTGCTTGCTGACTTTGAAACACCTGCAACAATTTTTGACCACTGAATTTTTCCTTCTCCTATTTGCCTTTTAATTATGGATTACGACAAAGGATGGGAAACTAGGAGTACTTGCCTTGAACTGCATGATGAGTAAATCAGAGCTAAAGTTCCTTCCCTTACCCTGTTCTAGCAAACATGCAGCCATAGACTGAGAGAAATTATTTCAGATATGTGATTGAAAGCGGTTTTTGCAAATCATAATTGTAAACTTTAGCATAAACTCATCTATTTTGCCTATTGCCACATAAGCATTAGAACTGGCATATGCAAGAGAATGGGAATGGTGTTTTGCAGCCTGAAGTTCAGAAAAAGCATGAAAGGAATAGATTAGAGTCCCCTTCTCAGATGCCTCCAATACAATAAAAATGAATTCACAATATCTCTAAAATCAGTGATGACAGTATCAGAAACTGTGCAACCTGGGTTTGTGAGAAGTAGTCCTTTGATACAGAACTGGACTGAAATGTTTTTATCAGATTCTTTTTATTGTCTGCATCTTCTATCACTTTTTCTCAAAGATACTGCTTTAATATTTTCGTGTTCCTTATGTTGTGGTGCCAGGTCCTGAAAAGATGACTACCTAAATGCAATCAATGTGATCATACGTGTAAATCTTGTAAAAGATGAAAGGACACCTTTGAAACAGTGTGATTATTTTTTCTTTTTGGGAAACTTGACCATGCTTTGGTTTTGTTTTTTTTATTCCATGTATTTATTATGTGTAGTGTTTTCAAAATAATACTCAGATCATGCAAAATGATAGATATAGCAGTTGCAGTGTAAAATAGAAAAGAAAATTAAAAAAGCTTTTCTGGTTCAAGCCACAGATATTTTCATCCTTCAGCTCTTCTTGGTGTACTCTAGCTCCTATGCCACATAGCAGTAATCTTTGACCCATCGATGCGGGGATGTGAAACGTCATATTTCCTTAAGTTGATTGCTTTCATGTATTCTTCCTGTTTATACCATGCATCTTTGTTCTTCCTGGTAACCTATGAATCACATTCAAATCCTCTTAGTCAGAACTGACTCTATTTTGTATGTATGAGCATCAGACATTTCTTGACTACTGCCTAAGGACGATAGGGCTGAAGGTTACCTTTGACATGGTTTCAAGGTCTGATTGCACATTGTGTCGTAATCATTTTCTGAAGCATGCTGTATATTTTGCCTGAAAAGTTATGTTCAAGGGCATTATTGGCTTCTAAAAATAGAGGAATTAAAAATCAAAAGGGAAAGAGCAAAATGGAATTTCAGGAGCAGGGAAAATACTTGATGCCAGGTAAAGAAAAGGCAGACACAGCCAAATCTGAACTAGATAATCATCCTGTTGAATTGAGGCTGAATTTGATGATGAGCCTTAAGACAAAAGGGCCTCCCATTGTTAGAGTATTTAATAAGTATTTATTCTTTTTAAAGGCACTGTTTTAATATCATGCCCTTTTAGTTACTATGCAGATTGCTTCCTACTGCTTTTTTTGTAATATGATTAATTATTTAAATCTTCGGTGCTTTTATATGAAAGGGACTGAGCAACAAGAATAACTGAATGAAAGCTATAAGTGTACACTGAAGGAAAAGCTTGTCTGGGACGGAGGTATTGTGCATGTGGCTATCACTAAGCGGGATGTCAACTAGCTTAGTAATAGTCCCTGTGGTATGATTGACAGGCTCATGTATTTAGAAAATAGTCTGATCTGGAAAACATGGCTTGAGCCAAGATCAAAGAACCCATTAAAATTAATAAATACTATTTACTTTCAAAACAGCTTTCTTAAAGGAAGACATAAATAAATAAAACCACATTAGACTTGTATATAGTTTTTTATTAACGTCAGTTTTCTTATGCTCAATTATGTTTGAGAGATTTCCTTATTTTTCATAGCCTAATTGCATTGTGTTTTAAAAGGTAGCTATCTTTTTTCTTTAAATCATTTGTCTTGAACTTCCATGAATATTTTTCAGATAAGGATATTCAAATTTATTTCATGATAATGTAAATCTAGGTTTCATGTAAGCAAGTTCTAGGCTTTGCATGAGTGTGGAAAATAGAACAGGTGTAGTATTTTTATATATATACTTCTCAGCAGTAATATTTTTCTTAAGTGATTCTAATCCTTATCTACCCGATTTGTTGGCTCAAATTTCTCTTGTTTATTTTTCTGCCTACCTTCCATACACAGATAGGTATGTAACTTTTTACAAATGCCATGGACATTATTGTGGAATAGACTGAAATAACATACATTTATTTCTTCATAGAAAAGAAAATCTTATCAAAGATCTTGACAGAAATAGAAGAAAAACTATTGTCTGTTTCGGAAGAACAATGTCTGATGCAGTGATAATCATTACATTCCTCAGTGGTGTTAAAAAGTAGACTTTTTGATGAAAAACATTTCTATACACTGATCCATGCATTGTGTACAAAAGATCATTTCTTATGCATTTTTTAATGCACAAAGTGCATTAACATCTTTTAATCATTCTGAAATGCATTTTAAGTACATTCTGAATTGTTGTTGTGGTTTTTTGTTTGTTTTTTTTTCCCTGTAGACTTATCTTCTGAACTTTGGTGGGTTTTTTCTTCCCCCATGTAAATGTTAACACAAAGTAGAAGGATCAAATTCGGCACGTTAAGTTTTCTGTGAAGAATTAGGGATTTTAGAGGTATCTTTAGAAGACAGAACCTTTTTATGACCACAGAACAGACAAATAAAAACTATTACAACCGTGTTGATCCCAATGTCTGACTATTCAAAGTAGTGGTTCCTTAAGCATGAATAAGAACTTGATGCATGTTAGTTTGTTCATCAATGTCTTTGTGATCAAATTGAAATGAATTTCATTTAAATATCATGAAGAAATGCCCTTTTCAAAATTTATATATATGTAGGTTATGTGTTGAACTGATACGTTAAATTCGTGCCTAATGTTTATTGATCCTTACTTCCTGAGTACAGATTATGTCCTAAAATCTAATCCCTTAAATCTATCTCTAAAATCTAATTCAAACACAACAGAAAAGACTACACTAAATTGTTGCTAGTGAGAACAAATGCTGTATAAACACAAAGGGAAAAGTTTGTTATTTGAGTCCTCTTCAGTGCTGTGAGTACTGACAGTATCTGTTAGTATACTATAGCTTAAAAAGGAAAACATAGTGTGGCACATGTTTCTTAAAATTTCCATTCATTTACTGTAAAATATAACTTATCTTTTTATCTTTCCATGAAGAATGGACTTAGTTCTGTGTATGACATGCTTTGTTTGCATAGGTAACTTCATGAGCTGCTCTGCATGTTATCCAAGAACAGTGAAGGGCTGGTCATATACTGGGAGGAACTAACCACAGAAGAGTAATCTAACAGGATTCAAAGATACTTGCATGTTAAAGACCCTTAATGGCACCTTCTCCTTTAAAATAGAGGAGTCTGTGGGTGTGAATGAACTATGGCTGAGGTCTGAGGTCTCACAACTGAAGGCAGGAACAAGACTTAATTAAGGGGAAACCTTGCTGACAGGACAGAGGACATGCGAGTTATAGGTGGGTCATGAGCCCTCATATGGTTGCTGAGTAAATAGAAAAACTCTGAACTACCCTTGTTTTATTTTTAATTTCTTTGTGGATACATCTAAGGTTCCTCTAGAACGTCTTTATATTCTTTATTCTTAGCCTGGTTCAGATGAAACTCCCTCTAGAAGAACCTTCAAATCTCACTGGCTCTACTAGGAAAAAAAAATACTAAGTTCCTTATATAAATATTTAAAATCAGTTGATTCACTTAAAAGAAATCAAGCATATCCCTTCTCCTTTTAAAAATTGTTTTAAAAGAAAACTTCATTTGTAGTTTCTTTGTTTTGGTTTTTGGGCTTTTTTTTAGTATAGAAGAGGTAAGAATTGATAAAGTGGGGGAAAAGGATCATAGGACATAATGCAGTGAAAGACACTTTCAACACTTATGTAGGCTTGTATATTTGCTGGGCACAAACCACAAAAGAAAAAAAAAAGAGAGAATGGAGACAGCAGGGATATATATTAGATAGTTGCAGTATTTTAAATTAGCAATGGAAGGAAAACTCATGTCCAAAAAATAATGGCTTGGGTTAAAATAGACCGAATTTCTGAGATTGCATTATATTAATTTATTTCTTTTAAATTCTAAGCAACTCTAGGAGAAGTTAATTAAATGGGGAAAAGATCAGTGCCACACAGAAGTTGGAAGTGACTGTCAGGCTTGACGCAGCCCAAGAAATGTCTGGCATTGTATACACAAAAAATATAGATAAGGGGAACTGATGGAAAACATTGGGGGCTACAGGGTCCAGGAGTGTTGGGGGCACCTTGTGGGCAGCAGGGCCTGGCAGCCTGGAACATCTGAACCTGGAGCAAGGCACCAGGGCACCCCCAGCCCCGGGCATCGGGCACCTCCCTGGGGATGGGGATGGCCAAGGCTGGACTGTGATTTTGGCCTCTGGGTGGTTCCAGCTCAGAGGGGTCATGTGTGGGCAGGGCAGGGCTGTGGGCAGCTGGAGACCAGCCCTGCTGTGGCACCACTGGGGCAGGAGCTGATGGCCCTGGGGGGCTGTTGTGGGGTCCTGGGGCTGAGGGGGCTGAGGTGAACCCCAGGGGAGGATCAGGGGCAGTCAGGGCTGGTGGTGCTCTCATGGGCCTTGCAGAGACAATTTCAATGTAAAACAGCAGAGTGGCAAATAGAGTAAAAGAAAATCATGTTAATATGGAAACAGTGAGATTACTTTAGTCCTGTTTTTCTCTCCAAGGCTGTTTCCTAGTCAGCTGTATCAGAGAATATTACTAGATGATCGACACATAAAGATTTATATAAAGTTTTTCTTTTCAAAGTGACAGGCTCAATAATCAAATAAATTAATTTGACGTTTGATTCTGTAAGGTGCTGAGTGGTTGGCTGTGATCCAGCAAAATATTTCCCTTCTGCTTCAAACTCATGAATACTTCTGTTCATTTAAAATGAACACTGGGAAATCATTGTTAGAAAAAAAAGAAAAAAAAAATCTCAAGCCTAAACAACCTCTAAACCCATGGATGCACTTACAGAAGATTCATTCATCCAGAGAGGCATTTTTAGTGTTTCTTAAAGGACTACTTTAAAACCTGCAAGGGATTGCTGCAAATTTGATTTGAAATAATTTTTCAATTTTTTTTTTTTGGGTGTAAGGAGGAAGATATTTCTGTCCTTGCAAGCTTCTATTTTTCAAAAAATTGTATTATCAGGAATTGGCTTGCTCTTACCTAATATTTTTGAAAGATCAGACGGGGATCACCATACATCTATACATCTTAATAAGGTATTATTATTATTATTTATGGAAATGTAAACATGAAATATAAAATCTTTAATGATGTATTCTCCTGATTCTCTGATTTAGAATATTTTTCTGGTTCAAGTGTATCTAGACTCAGGATAGGAAAGTGTCAAAAAGAAAGGGCTAAGTCTATAGAGGTCAAGTACCACCTAAATAAAATAGTATTTTAACATTTTCAGTGCTTGGACATGTGAGAGGTTATAGCAAAAACCAGAAGCTGAAAAATATACTGAACAAGCAAAATATCAAGTAATAACTAAACACCTCCACCCCTGAGCAAGCTTCAACTCACAGCAGCTGTTCTTGTGACTGCAAACATAACAGCTTTTGAGAAAGAACAGAAAGAAAGAATCACCACAAAACATAAGATTAATTGGAGTTTGAGCGGATGGGTGGAATGCCACCTCCTTACCTACCTGTTGCACTGAGACCCAATACAGACAGATTTTGGATAAAAATCTCAGAACGTAAATCTCTTGGGGAGACCTCAGAAGGTAGACAATGTCAGGACTGTAACTAGCTTCTTTTGACCTGGTCGTTGTGGTGGATAATAGAGTAGTTGTTACAATACTTACTGTAGAACAGTGAAACTGGAGTCTTAGCCTGTACTGAACATTGTCGGAAAAGGGATCAGTAATTCTCTGCTCATGTTTGTTTCTGCCCTTCTCTATCCTAAATTTCATTGTGTGCTCTTCCTTTTCTCTGTTATTTCTGAAATCTTGTGTTCTCAGCCACATATTTTCTCAACTTGATGAAAAAGGACAGTGGAGAGTACTGTGTAATGGTTTGGTATGTCATGATGGATAGGATGGTTCTGGAAACATGGTGTCACCTTTGCATTGTCTAAAACCACTGCTTTCTTTTGCTTAATTTACTTCTTCCTTAGACTGAAGTTTGAGTAAATAACATTCCTTTGTATTTCCCTTACTTGGTGGTTAAGACTCATATCTGACATGGGTAGACTGGATCGCCTTTCAGAATCTATGAAAATGGCCTAAGTTAGATATTGAAGTGAAGAAAGAAGACTGCAGTTCTTGTCTCTGAAAGTGATGTTCAACCAGAATTAATAGAAATTGGTCGTTAAATACTGACAATTGAGATAACAGGCTATCTGTCCAAAGTTTTGATACAAAAGCATGAGAATGAAATGGAAAATAAATTCTCAAAGTCTCTTAATTCCAACAGGCCATTTGGCCATTTACAGTGCCCTACATGATTCTCAAAATGGCAAATTATCAAACCTTTTTTTTAAGTGTTCCTGTTTAGAAATAATTTTTATTCAAATGTTTAATGATGCTAACTGTATATACAAGCTTGAATTTATGAGGATTGAATACTTTCTACATGAAGCAGCCACATCACCTCCTGAGGACTCGTGAGATAAAGTCTAGTTAGGAGTTCATCTCATTAAGTACTCTTGAAGCTTGTTCAACTTAGATGCCTATCCATATCCTCTCCTCTTAGTTCATAAAGTTAATCTGATTGATTTTAGGCAGTGAATTGAGTCAAGTCTTAGAACTACCTTATTTTCTGAACTTACTGCAAATAATGTCTTGGCAGCTCCGATAACTGAAGGAGATAGTTATCTAGGGAGAGCAGTAGATGTTGTCTACCTTGACTTCAGAAAGGCTTTTGACACGATCTCCCATAACATCCTCATAGGATGAGGCAATGCTATTGCTCAGGCAATGTGGTTAGGTATCTGAGTGGACAGTGAGGTGGATTGAGAACTGGCTGAGCTACTCTAGGTGAGTGTGCTTTAGCAGGGGTGTTGGATTAGATGATCTCCAGAGGTACCTTCATACCCACATCATTCTGTGATTTTGTAATGTCAAATACATAGTTTTAGGTGAATCCTTCTTTGTATTCACAGATAATATTCCACTGAAATACTGTGACATTCTTCTGAATCACTTTTTTTTCTTACTGTTTAGGCTATGAAAAAATAATTTAAAAGTGTTTTAGTATCATGAAAAGTTGAAGTCTTCTATTGATGTTCATAAAATGTTCTGCTGAGTCTAATCTATTTACGACATTTGTTGTGTTTTGAGGTTACTTTCAGGGAGGAGTTTGTGCATGCTTCTTGATTATTGAAACTTCAGTAATAATAGTGTTCTACAAGTTTGTTTATTCCTTTTCAGTCCTGTCATTCCTACATGAATTAATGTTAACAATATAATTATTTTGTGTTAGCGTGGTGTTACACCCCAGGTCTCAAAGCCAAATGCTTGCCCCAGGCATTTACTTATATTTAGACTCCAAATTAGTTTGCCCACGCAAAACATTTGCAGAGTGTTAGTTCCTTGATACCTTGAATTTGC
Organism: Campylorhamphus procurvoides; assembly: GCA_013396655.1. NCBI lineage: Eukaryota > Metazoa > Chordata > Aves > Passeriformes > Dendrocolaptidae > Campylorhamphus > Campylorhamphus procurvoides. Next base: position 51,456 of record WBMV01007386.1, read on the forward strand.
ATACAGAGAAAAAGCTGCACACTTTTCCCCAAGAGATTTCTTTTAATTTAGTAAGAAAATAGATGCTTGGCAAAAGAGCTTACAGGAATAACATATAACCAAGGATAAGCATTAAAGCTCCAGCAAGCACCAACCCCATACAATTTAGTGAAATACGATTCATTGGTGTTAAGTTACCCACAAGAGAAAGAGAAGAGTAAGGGAAGAAAAGCGAGATTGAGAAAAGAAAGTAGTAAAGACAGAGAGAAAAGAAAAATACATCACATGTTGGCAGGTTCCAGGAGAGAAGGGCAGACAAGATGGAGGTGTTATGCCTCTGTTTATGCGGTTTGGCTGCTGTGGCTGCTCTCCCCAGGTGGAACCTTTGGTTCACTGCCCTCCTGGCTGTGGTGTGGGCAGGGTCCCAGGCGGGCAGTATTTGATTGACAGCCTGACCCCAGGGCTCCCAATACTGCTCTGAGTGCTCCAGCCCACCGTGGTGGCTGCAGACCACAGATATTTCGACACTGCCGTGAGGCTGCAAACCCATCCACAGGTCCTGTGACACACACACAGACAAAGTGATTGATCCAATACAATAATTAAGCAATCTAGTGAGAGATGAATCCAGTCTCTCACATTCAGTCAAATGCGTTCTATAAAACTGTTGTTTCATTTTGTTTGCTATTTTAATAGGACTTTTAAAAACATATAGGTTACATGAAATCAGGAGTAGAAGGTGAGGTGTGCATAATATTGATTTTTTAGTGAAAGAGATGTGCCTTTACTGTCGGTTGTGAAAAAAATATTTTACATGTTTAAGAACAATGAAATTCCTAAAACAGTATCTTTTATACTCCTGACATAAGTACAAACATCTTCTTAGGATAATTCTACCATCCTCAGGATGCAAGAGCGGAAACAAAGAAATAAAGAAGAAACCAAAATAAAAGCCCAAAAACAGTCTTCAAAGCTTCTAGGATCTGGAGATCTAAAAAGTAGTAGTAGTAGTAGTAGCCTTTCAGAGTCAGATAGTAGCTTAGGAAGAAAAAAACATTTCTGAAGCTTGACTGTCATGAATTCAAGACATGACCTCAGTTCTAATGATTTTTTTTTTATTTCCTGAAGGGTTTTAAAAAAATTAATAGGAATTAAAAGAGTAGCACTTTAAAAATAAAAAAAAAACAACACCCTGACCTTTTTAATCAGTAGGAACTGGAAAGCAGTTAAAATTCTATCAACAGACTTTTAAGGAGAATAATGTTAGAGAAGCTTATTAAGAAATTGATAATTACAGTAGATAAAGCTGATTATATTAAGGGAGTAGATAGAAAGTCTATTAAAAAAGGATATTTTCCACATACTAAATGGAATTCAAAAATAATAACAAGCTTTCAAGCTGCAGCTGTTAAAAAAGAGTAAAAAAATTATTTTTTTCAGCACTGTGACTTCCCAGTAATGGCAGCCAAACTTTGACTCAACATTAAAGTAATGGTACAACTATTTGAACAACAAGAAACTTTACTCTTCAGGACTGCAAAAGACCTGAAATGTTTAGGAGATTCCAATTTGTGTGTAATTAAATTCAAAACACAGGCTTGTCACTGGAGATGATAGCACTTCTCAGTTTCTTTGTATGGGGTAACTGGCAAGGCAAGGGGGAGCAATGGAGATGATTCAGAGGCATCTACCAAGGTTCGTTTCTTGGAAGTGGATAAAGAGGGTAGTAGCAAGGTATTTCCTGCTACTATTAAAATTGTATTTCAGACTGCCTCTCTGTTATTCGAGGATTTTAGACATCTGTTTTGTTTTGTTTATGCTTTTTTCCCCACCCAGTGACAGTCCTGTTTTGCTGGATTATCAAATATGAAAACTTTGAGAAAAGGTATAGTTTGTCGCATGGAATGTTTTGTCTATGAGGTGGACTGAGCTGTGCCACTACTTGACACTGTAATATATATATGTACAGGCATCATTTTTGTCTGTTAGTTTTATGTTATGAGGTAATCCTATAACACACATAATACCTTTTGCATTCTTTCTTCATACTGTGTGTTTATTTTCAAAGTCGAACTGTTGACTTTCTTGAATGAAAAACAAGAAATACAGACTTCCTTAACTTTTGGAGCTCCTTCAAGAAGGGTTTAGTTTGGTCTTATTCATCAGATAATTGTTCAACAACAAATGTAGAATCAAAACACATTTGCTTCTAATGCATTTGGATGCAGTCTCTGGAATGAGTTGTTTTTCATTATTGTGGTAAGTAGTTTTTGTCTCTGGGAAATAATTTGTCATTTTCAAATAGAAAAAAAAACAAAACAGAAAAAATATACAAACATATTAAACAAACTTTTAAAGATATTTTAAAGCAAAATTATAATTTTAATGCTTGATAATCCAGTAAGCACTAGTGAAATGGAATTCCCAAGAACATTGAATCTTGTTTTACAGAAGTTATACAGTATGCTTAGCAAGCCTTCTCAACTATGTGTTCTTCCCTGACTTAATTGAAGGAATAGTTTAATCAAGATATGTAAACTTTGGAGGTAAAAATGACATTACACAGTGAAACACCAAATAGAAGTGTCATAATGACACATACATTGTTGTCACTTGCAATGTAAGACATTCTGAATAAAAGAAATCACAATTCCAAGAGGGGGCAATGTACACAATAGAAAATGGGAAGAGTTCAGAAACATGGAGAAGACCTGACAGAACTACTAGCTTTGACAACAGAAGATAAGGCTCCAGTGTATGACATCTGACCTTTTAAAAAAAAATCTGTCTCCTTAGTTATTAAATGCAAAGAATAAAAAGGATTTGTCAGAATGGGGTGACTGAGTCACCATTTCCTTCAGCATGACTAAATCCAGGACAGAATAGGACACAAATATGTACATATACTGGGTTTTCATTCTCTTCTTTCTAAATGTGAAAGTTTACATTATTACATGGCAAGTTAACATTATACCAGAAGAACACAATATTAAAAATATATTGTAAAATTTCATATACTTTAAAAACAGCAAATTAAAATTAGTTCCTTTTTTTACATGACAACACTAGCAGCTATGTTCTATTCACATAATGCCCTTGCAGGCAGTTGGATTCGCAGCAGTAAAAACAATGAATAAGAAGGCTCTTTGTATAGCAGAGGAGAATATCTTCATTGTTACTGAAAGGTCCTGAAAAGATATCTAAGGGCAATAAGATAAATTAGTAAAATTATGTATGTAGGACATCATTTTCCTATTTTATCATGAATGTGTAGCAATTTTCATTTTGTAAATGAGATGTTACAAGCATAACTTTCAGATGACATTAGATATTCTAGTGTAAGATACCTCAAAAAACTTTTTGTGAAAAAAGTAGTTCAACTGTTACATTCAACTAATGCATAAGTTATTGGAACAATTCAAGAAAAGAGAAAGGAATGGACAATGAAAAATGAAATGTGGAATAAGAAGTCACAAAATTTACTTCTCTGCCTTGTGGCTAGTTCAACAACTTGCCTTCTGTTTACAGCAGGTTGTACTTGATGCTGTTGTTTCAGTCCTATAAGGAATAAATATCTTCCCTAGAGAAATGACGTCTCCTAGTTGGCACTTTGTAAGTTAGTTTGAACATCCAAGTCCAGTTTTAAATTACTGCAGTTGTTAAAATTGGTCTATCTTCTAACGTCCCAGTTGGAGGAAAAATGGAGTTATCAGTGAAAATACAACTTGGAGTCATGTAAAGGAGACATCATTTTGCCATTTCTTTTGTTCTTGAAATGCAAGGCAGTCTTTCAAATAAATAAAAATGGAATCTATGGGATATAGCAGTACCTAAATAGTCTGAAATTTCTCTAACAGGCCTAGTTTTAGTTTTCTCACAAATTTGTGATAATTTCAGTAATCAAATACCTACATACATAAATTGGTTTCTTCCAGAAAACCTACTGTTTTGAGATCTTATATGCTTGACTTTTGATTCTTCTCACTTACACTAACTTTACCTGCTATACAGTGAACTCAAACTCTACCCATACACTTTCTACAAGTTGGAAAATAATTCAAATTCTAACAAATATGCAGACCGAGACAACTGGCCTTTAAAAGATAGGGAAGCTATGAATCACAGTCATGACAATTCGCTTTAAAAATCCTAAAACATATAGTTTTGACTGAAGTTAGCAACTAAAATGGAATTTTGGTTGATAAATCTCTATGTGTTTTTCTGTATCAATATAGATAATTGCGTAGATTTTTTGAAATATGTACACAGTCGTGAGAATATAGTTTTTTACCCATAAGATTTCTGGAGGAAAGTTATGTAAGTGCATGGTATTCTTGGAGAAAATGGGTGACATTCTGCATTTCCAAATGATGAGATCTACAGCTTCACTGTTACTAAACTTGCTCAAACTAGAAACAACATTGCTATGCAAAGTATTTTACGCGCTGAGGTAGTCTCAGGACAAATGGGAAATAAATGGAAAAAAACATCAGTGTCTCCACTAGCTACTTATGTTAAGGGCATATTATGAGCTTTTGAATTCTCCTGATTTAGAAGACATCCTCATCTTTGTCTACAAGTACAGAACATGTGGCAAAGCCAGCCATCTGTGCCATCAGTCCTTCCCTGAAGGAAAGCTTTTATCAACACTGTAAGCAGTCAACATAGTTTAGAGGAGCTCAACAACTGCTTATAAAGGGTATAAGCATGTTGAAGGTGATGTCTTCATGAAGAAACCTTTAATGACTGAATTCAAATCCTCTTTGCATCATCATTATGTTTCTTTACATCTTAAGCCTGATTATGCCTGTGGCCTGCCCACTTTGTAGCAGTTCTCTGACAATGCACCTCATTCACATCCTTTGTTTTCACACCAGAATACCAGCAGGCCTTCTTACCGTCCATCTTAAAGGTTGAGTCTGAAGACAACTGAATTTAGAATTTTTTATATTAAAAGAATAAAGCACTGAATGTGTAAAAGCTCTGTGGTATTACTGGAGTGAAAAGATTCATGTGAGTATTTTCAATATCCAGGGATAGGATACTGATAATTCTAGTGATAACATCAATGAATTTGATCCTTGCAATAATAGAGTAAAGTAAATGAAAATATGGTCACTTTGTGGTAAAGAAATTCAGTTCAGAGCCTTTTTCTTATTTTCTGACTAGGTCATAATTTTTCCACCAACCTGCAAAGATGCAGCCTAGACAGCAAAAGTATTCAGATATATTAAAGATTCAGATAGCTGTCATAAACGTAGATTTACAGGATCTTGAATATTTGATTTCAAAATCATGGCAATAAATTTCAAAAATTCTCAAAATTGACCTCTACTGATGATATTTGAGGCAATATTTTTGCTTTCTTTTTGATCTTATGAGAAATTGTTTTTAAGGAATTTTGAGACTTCTGTTGGTTTGCCTACTTAAACTACAAATCTTACGTATGAGAAAATGCATCAGCACAGTGATGTGAACAAATCTGTCTGTTTCATAGCTGAAAATGTTCATCAGTACGTTTTAAGTACTCTAGTTACCAGATAGAAATATAATCCAATATATTAGTCACCTGGGCTTCTTAGAACATTTTCTGTTTATTCTGTTCTCTAACTCTGTTTGTTCGTCTTTGAGTCAGTAGGAAAACAAATTTTGTAAGAAGGATTTTCCCTGGAATGCCTAATGTTTGGGTCACTATTCTGGAATGTAGGAAATAGGATTTCAGTTCCTCTGTGGTTGAGCAGAACCAAGAATTAGAGAGAAAGAGCTTGTCTTTAATTTTCTGACATCAATCTCAGCTTCCATTGGTGACTAAAGAGTTTCATCCAGCAGATTACAGAGAATGGAAGAATGGAATTCAGTCTATCTAGCAAAGGTACTGGGTCCATTACATTTTCCGTGGTTTGACCCAGAGAGATAATTTAATTAAATGACTCATTTTCTTGGAAATATCAGGAAAATACAGAAATCCACTACTTATAATACATTCCGTTTGTATACTGGAGATGTCCTTCTCTATCTGCTTGAGTTTTGTCGTTTGGTCATTTGCAGGGTGGGGTTGTAAAAGATTATTTTGAACTCCACTTGATGAGAATATAGAGGTCCCATTATGTTGTTTCACAATCCACATATTATTTAGGTTGCTTTGAAAAGATCTCTGAAAAGTATTGCCTCCAACTTTACCCCACTTGACCCTGACACACTAGCTTTATTTTTTGCATGTGTACTGCACTACCTTGGCCCTGATATACTGGGCTTGTCTTTGAGTTTTGCCTTATGATATTGCAAAAAGAGCAACATACTCTGCAATGTAACATAAACCAGCTACATTGATGTCGCTGAAATACTACCCATTTACATCAGCAGGCAGTTTGGCGGCCAAATTTTTAGCCATTTGAATTCCAAGATTTATTAAGGCATGCAAGGTTATTGCCTCTCACTTTATCAGAGTGCTGAACTAAAGCCCCAATACATTTAATAATTTCTAATTACTTAGTCACTAATTTACCTACAGAGAGTGTTGGTCTGAGCTTTTGAATCCATGAAGACTACCTGCTGGCAATACTCAGCAAATTGGTGCTTCCTAATAGAGGGATTTCCCAGCAGAGCAGTTTCTCAGTGCGGCTGTTCATCATTTTGTATAATCAGCTACTCTACAGCCTCCATCCTTCACATAGAAGGAAATGCTATATGATTCTCCCACTCAGAAACAGCACTAAATGCCTACAAAGTCTTTGTGCCATCTATAAATTATGAACACGAGAACAATCATGAAGAATTTCTATTTTATTTAAAAAAACCCTGAAATTGTATTATATGAAATTAAATGAAATATATCCATTGAAATAAGTCAGCATTTAAACTTTAAATTGCTCTTAAGCATTCCATTTTTATTGCACAGAATTTCTGAACTTTTAAGTGTGGCTTTAGCATTTGACTCATGAATACTTACTATTCTGTTCAGCTTTTGGACATTACCTATTCAAAACAATTTTGAGTATTTTACTATTGTGATTAATTCAGGGGAAGAAATGACAGAATATATTGAAAGGATCTAGTAATTAATTTTGAAATTAAAAATGGCTCTTTGTTCTGTGACATGAAAGAACTGCAGGATTAGAGTAACATCTAAAATGTATGTACAGGCATTGCTCCTTTTTTTTCCCCGTCACATAGGAATATTTCACAGAAAGAGAGTGTTCCAGTGCATAAAATGCCTTCCTAACGTTATCAAGATATTCTGTCTAAGTCAAATAAACTGCATGCATTTTGTATAAACATTGTGGATAAAATCCTGACCTGACAGAAAACAGTAACAAAATGTTTTAATGAATTAAATAAAACCTGCTGAAAATCTACTGAAGTTTACCATTATTGTGGCTATTATTATTGTTGCTATTACTAATGCTATTATAGTAGATTTTTCCTGTAATATTTTGGTGCTAGGTACACAAATTTCCATCATTCATCAGAAAAAAATGAGTCTGATATCTTAAAAATGCAAGATTCATGCACAGCACATTCTAGCTATAGGCAGGAAAACATTTTGCTGCTTCTCACAGACACTAAACATGAAAATCTACTGTTTTTTGGGGTTATGCTTTGCTGTAAATGCTATTTTTAGATTTTTTAATAAAATATGAAAATGCAGTTATGTCCTTTTTGCCTATGGACTTTATAAAGATAAACCTCCCTGTATGTATTAATTTCTCTGATAATTCAGAGGTTCATCCTTGATGTGATTTATTTTCCTAGACCAGAATTCTGTTTTCTGGTTTTGCTTTGTGTTTTTATCCTTCTATATAAGCTTTTGACCCACAATATTCTTAGGGATAACTACCAATATCATGTTTCATAGTTACTACTGAACTGACTTGGGAATCTTTTGAAAAAATGGAGGGACTAATTTTGTCATCTTCAGTTTTACTAAACAGGAATTGTTTGTTGGTTTTGGCCTTGGTTTTGGTGAGTTTGTTTGGTGATGGGCTTTTTTTGTTTGTTTTTTTTTTGGTTGGTTGGTGTTTTTTTTGTAATCCTACGATGTAGGCTGAATATTCTTTGGAACCTTTGGTGGTGTCAGGGGAGATATTTGTGCTCCCTTTTGGTAGCACTTGCCTTTAGGATTAATAACATTTTCTTCCTGTGGGACTTACACAAATGATACCTGCCTCTGTTAAAGAATGCACAGCCAAAGAGAAGCAGGCAGTCTCTTTTCTAAAATCTTACTTTAGATGAGCAGTCACAGGCTAATGAAAGGAGGATAACAGAGGCACATGGTGGTGAGAGAAGGAATGATCCTAACAAAGAATACAAATAAGGCAAATAAGTTGGATCACATATTTCTCTACCTAATCGCTCCTTTTCATTAAAAATTGTTTCATTCTGTCAATTGAAATCTTTTGTAACTCACTATCAAAGAGCATACTGAATTTTATCCTTGATTTTGGTAGGGGTATTTTAATTCATCCTTCTTTATCAGAATACTGTATTGAGGGAACTGATTTGATCCCTTGCTGTCCTTATTTCTGTTGAAAAATTTACACTAATTTACAGATATGTTTCATTTTATGAAAGTAGTAAAAATGGAATTGATGTTTTCAGTTATAGTCTGCTGCGAATATTTTATTGCAAGTTGTCATTTTCCTTCCGTGTTTGAGTCTCCAGCCACTGTAACATACTTAACTGTCAGAAGGAGTGATTTGCCAGGCGGGTTTGGGTGAAGTCTCTGAGAATTTGAAAGAGTTACCGAACAAAAGGAGACAAAGCCTCTAGTTTATAGGAGGCTTCTAAGAGTCTGCTGTGGGAAAGATGTTTTAGAAAGATACTCTAAGGATACAACAATATCTCTTCCACCACATGTTTTTAAAAGCCATGCCAATTTTACATTCATTTAATCTTTGAAATAATCTAGGTTTGTGTGAAAATTTTACTGTGAGAGCACAATACTACAATGAATCATAGGGCATTGGTATTGCTTTCTCTTCTGAGAAAATCAAATAAAGAAATAATCTGACCATGAGTATTTATGAAGGATCGGGTAGCAAAGTGAGAATTGAAATAAGCATTTTTGCCAAACAACATAAGTTGAGTTAGAAAAAAAAATACTTCTGAACTTAAAGATCTCTAATAGTGGATCCAAAAGCATTATTGTTAAACATCTATATTATTATTCTCTAGTGTCAGTTAAGACTTGAACTAGAAATATGGCTGATATTGATCTGTGTACATACTGTAAATACTTTTCTAGCCTTGAGCATGGCAGATTTGCTGACAATCTCACAAAATCTTACGTTTCTTGCAGTAAAATTTATTTCCTGGTTTGAAACACATGAATGATTTTTTTTTTTTTGGCAAGTTTATGTTCCTGTCTTCATAAATGAGACAACTTGTGTTGATATGAGAAGAGTAAATCTAAAGTGAAGGTTAAAAGCCCCACAGCTGGAAAGAAATAACTCCACTCCCATGTCATGATAATCAGTCTGCAGAGAGAGCTATTTTGAAAGAGATACTGAAGAATGCTTTATAACCGGTGTCCAGTCAACCTTTGTGCAGGGATATTTGGCTTCTTGCTTCTTAACTATTTAGATTTTAAAAATAACCTCATTTGTTCCCAAGGTTGAGGGTTTGTTTTGGGGGTATTTTTGGTTGTTGTTTTTGGGTTTGTTTGTTTATTGGTTGTGGTTTTTTGGTTTTGTTTGCGTTGTTTTGGTTAATTTATTTTTTTTAAGCTTGTGTTTGCATTTTTTCTTTTCTCCTTTTTCCAGACACTTGGAATGGACATTTTGGAATTCCTGGGCAAACAATCATGATGATAAGAAAACAATATCTTTTTATAGCACTTACTATACAGCATGCTATTCTACCACTTGGTTGTATGGGTAGCAGGACAAGTATATGAAAGGGTACATCATTCAAAATGTGTTGATATATATCAGTTCCAACTGCCAGTTCTTCAGCTGTACTGTCCAGTGCAGGAGTATGTGAGAGCTCTGAAGATCCTTTATAAAGCTTAATGTTTAAATTCTGCATTCATAACGGTAGATGCTCATGTAGCATTCATGTGTGTGTATGTAGCTGCCATAGAATTTAGTATAAAATGACTGTATTTCACTTTACCATCCACTTCAGAAATTCAAAGGGTCTAATAGCAATCCCTTGCTATTCACTGCAGCACAGAAGGACCAAAACAAAGGCTCATTACTCTTATCCTCTGTAAAAAGATGGACAGAGTTGTCACTGGGCAATTTCCATTAGCTGTCTAAAAGAAGAAGCTGTATGATAAAGTTCATCAGGGTCCCTAACCTTGGTAAAGTTAGGTGAAGAGGAATCCTAGTCATAAAAACTTCCCTAAAGTCTCTAAGTTTGATTAAGCTTTTTTAGTACCTCAATACCTCGATTTAAGCTTACGTAGATAGGTCAATTCCATCACTAAGTATTTTGATGCCTACTGTAGAGAAAATAATTTAGCTCTGTGTCCCCATTGCTTACTCTGTGTGTGTGTTCAGACTGTATGCATAAGAAAAGTCAAAAACAGAACAGGATGGTAAAAATCTGAAAGAAAAACAACAATCTATGACATAGCATTTGCAATTTGATTTTCACTTTCTATGTTAAAAATGTCGGAAGTAATACAAAACGTTCCAAAATGACTAAGAACACATCAAAACTATGTTCAGAGTTTGAAATTGCTTGCATTTTTCAGTATTCAAAGCAAAAAAATTACTTTTCCAGTCCTTATGGGGCTTTGAATTGACATTGACATTCAGATGTATGAAATTTAGCTTTTCTCACTCCTGTGTCTTCTGTTGATGTCTGAAGAGACATTTAACATACTTAATGCTCCACATAATGCAATGGAACAGAGTCAGTTAAAGCTCTAATTTCATGTTTTAATAGAATACCACTGTGCTAATTGTATAACTTAATAGGAATTTTCTAAGTCTCTATGCGTGGTTCAGTTAACTAATACTTATGGCCCTTAATTTTTTTATTTGCAGTTCTAAATCAAACTCTCATTGATTTTAAGGAAGTTTATCATAATTAAAAACCACTGCATCTGTTCTTTTGTATATTTTATCCAAGTCTTCTTGAGTCAATGGGCATCTTTGTAAGGATTTGCATGGATTTAGGTTTTATACCATTGAAGAGTACCCTTTCAATTAAGTTTGAGAGAATGTGGCTCAGTTCCAAAGATTTACAGACTTCAGGCTTGATTTTGAATTTGTTCTCAAAAGAATATAAGGATCAAACATTCAAATTTGTTGTGTTGTACAATTATGTCTCATTGCTTTTTCTGTAATAGAAGGATGTTTACAGTTTCTCTCACGAGTTGTTCAGCTTATCTGTCTGAAGTCTAGGGGGCAATTTAAAGCAGGTACGTACTGATATTAATAGCTAACTCTTATTTTTGAAACCCCTCTTCAGGTACTGTCTGATCCTTCAAGAAGCAATATCTCTTTGAGTTCTCAATATAAAGCTATTCACAGAGAGGGTTTCCTAGATCACTCTAGTAATATTCAGAAGATTTTTCTCCATGTTCATCCTTTTCATTCGTTTTTCTCAGTTCTTTCTGTAAGGAATCTTAAAAGACAGTGAGCATAGTGGCATGAACAAGTATTTTAATTTATTAATTTATTCTGCTTATTGTATTTTTTAATAAAAACAACCAAGCTGCCTTTATTCTGACCATATAATAGTAAAGAAATACTCTTAAAATAGGTGTGGTCTGATTCCCATCTCTACCACAGTACATTATAATGTCAGTATTAGCAAACTGTGGCTTTGAAAGCTGAGTAAATTGTATAAACATGGAGTCTATTTTGAGATGTGAAAAGAAATAAAAAACATTTAAGTGTAAGCATTTAAACTATTGGAAGCCCTCATATATACTAAACACATAACCTGCAGTATTGTAATCTGTCATAAATACTATCATTCTAAAGCAGTAACATGAAATTCTTTAGCTTATTATTATAAATCCATCTATATCTGATCATGTGCTAGAAAGATCCAAAATGGATCTTCATGAGTGCAAAACTTGATTAAAAATCAGCAATTATCCTTTGGTTTTTGTTGTTATGTCATTAATTTTCTGTATTATTTATTTGATTGAAAGAAGCAAAACATTTTATATGCTATTGGAAGAACATGAAGATAAATATAAAATGCAAGAATACAGATGGAGTCAGACAGAAAATCAAAAACATAGTTCAATATGCCATAAATATTTCTTGTTAACTTGTTTTCCAATTTCCAATTACTCAGTTTTATCTTGTTGAAAAGTTCTGTTCTGTCAAAATAAATGTTTTCATTAATTCCTTTGTTTAGAATACAGTTCACTAGCAAATCAAGGACAGAATGACTGGGAGAGAGTCGCTCAACAGTGCAGCTAAAACACACATACTGATTTTTTGGTGGGTGGAAGCAGTGGGAATATCACATAAGGGAGACAGTTTGGAGTTCCTGGTCAGCCTGATTTGGAGAAAAGATGTAAATTTAGGACTACTGTCTCCTAGATGAGTACCCTTGTCAGACCTAGCATAGAATGATGTGAAAGTAATCTTGTATGCATAGATTAAATTGTACTCAAAAGTATCTAGAGAAATACCTGCAGCAGAAATGGTCGTTCAACTTGAGGTGAAAACTCTTTCTCAGTTTTTTGTAAGCCTCCCCTAACAGGAAGTGGCAGCACTGTTTATATTAAAGTCTATAAAGGACAGAGGGAAAAGCTGTCCCTAATATTTCTTCTTCCTTTGTCACTGCTGACAATTGGGAAAGTACATAGTTTTCAATTACCATCTAGTTGTTACTAATCACTAGCCTTTCATGGGAATAACTAGGAAGGAGAAAGAGACAGAAAGGCCACTAACAACTATCTGATAAAAAATTTGAGGTATATAACCTCAAAGTTTATAATCCATCTCTTCTTTCCTTCTACATCCTTTTGAGAACAAAACAAGAATGAAATCATAATAGTTAAAATGACAAATTTTGTAATTCAGGTGATGTTTTAGTACTGCTGTGGATGAGAGGAAGTTCTTCCAGGTTCTCCCCTTTATTCATAACTCTTAGATCTGAAATGTTAATAATTTACTGTTATATGGCATCATGAGGAGTAGCTGTGCAGGGATTTTTCCTTGAAATTTTGGGGGATACAGTTCTCATCTGTAATGGGATCTGTAAAAACCCTCAGTGTGTTGTTAATAATGTTTCTGCTTGATTTACTTACACAGTTAGTTCTCTGTGTGAGAATCCTCTTTCAAATTGTTGATTTTATAATTCCCATTGACTCTTTTCTGTTTAGAGCTGAGCATGGCAACTTAATAATATCACAAATGTCTTTATATCAAATGTAAAATACATCTCATGTAAAAGATTATATATATATATATATGAAACTGTATTCTGCATTGGTATATCACAATCCAAGTATTTATCTGGAATTTCCATTTATTCGATTAATAACTAATTAATTTTAATTAATTAATTAATTTCAGTTAATGAAAACATTCCATTTTATGAACTTTCAAGTTTGGGTCATTTTCTTAGCAAACCATTTTCATTATTTAGGTCTGATAATCTCATTTATTTACCAGTGAGATTTTAGACTGGCGAACTTTACTCTGAAAAGGATGTTGTGCTGTGGTGCTTCTCCTGAGGTCTGGTAGATCTGGTTACTGCTGGAGGAACTGCTTCTTAACCGTGCGTTTTGGTTTGTTAAACAGGCTGCTTCTGGGGGGAGATGTTCCTCGTGTAATATAGATGTGATTGCAACTGGCAAAGGCAGCTTCACACAGTTTAGCTTTAGACTGATCAAGGAAATAAGTAATAGGATAAAAATCTTCTCTAGTTGAAAGTGCTTCACACTCTGGTATTTTTAGATAAAGCCTCATTTGCTCACAGATAGTAAATATGAAATTTGCAGCTACTGGATTTTGCATTTGGGAAATGGCTCCTACAGAATGTGCAGTCTGATTTTACAGACACTTAAGAATATGGGATGAACTCATTGACTTCAGAAGACCTAATCACGTGTGCAAAGCTATCCTTGTCCATAAGTATTTGTAAGACTGGAATCAAAGCAGGTTTTTTGCCTTAAAAACAAACAAAAATACCCAAACAAAAACGTGCTATCATAGTCCTTTTAAACTAAAAATGTTGTGTAACTCTACATTTCAGCATTTTATTTTGTTTCACACAGGAGGCCTATTAAGTCACCCATGACTCTGTTATATGTTTTAGGCTCTGTTTTAATTTCATTTCTTTGCATTCTCATGGCCACGTCCTTTTTACAAACATTGTGAGGCATTAATAAGTAAGCAAATGCAAGTAAGTTCCATTATGAAGTGCTGAGCTAAAATGTTGTAATAGATTAGTCTGTCCTATTGTCTTAAATAACCAGATACTGAAAATACTGGTTAAAAATTTGTTCTTTTTACTCTGTCCTTCATTCTGTGACATCTGTCTGCATCCTTGGGTTTTTTGTAATAGCTGAAATCCTATCTAACATACAGATTTGAACCTTTTTTTTTTCTTCAGTAATTTACACTTGTGGTCTAGCCAGTTACTGCTACTATAGTTGTCTTCTATTTAAATTTAATAATTATTTTTACATTTTAAGTTCTCTTTCTTAACCTATCTTCTAGGAAAGGGTTAATTTCTGTGTAAAATATTTTTGTTTACTTCAGTATTAGGAGGAACATACAGATATGAACATTCATGGCATATTGACAATATATTAATTGATTGTGTTATATTCATGGCTGAGTAGTAAGATAGAATATGATGCAGTGTTTCTATTAAAAAAAATATTGATTTTAAAGGAATATGGGCTTCTTTACCAGGCTTCAATTTAAACCCTGAATTCTGTCCCCCTCCACAATTGTGCTATTTGTTAAAAACTTAGTCTATGATTTTTTTCTCTTTATTTCTCAGAACTTTGACTCATTTTGTATAAAAAATTGAGTCACCATTAGAAGAAAATACTCCTCAGCTACAGTTGTAGTAAATAACAAAGAATCCCTGTAAAAGACACCAGGAAAACTAGGTTAGCTGCAGTATGCGTTCAGAGAAAATCATAGGCAAAGTTAATATCCACTTTGTTATGAAACTTAACATTTTTCATCTTAGATGGCATTATTTTTTTTTTGGGGCAGCATCTCTCAGAGAACTGTTGATTTAATGCCATAATGGAAAGCATCCTAAACAAGGACAAGATGAATGGTTAAAATGTTCCCTTATTGTTGTATAGGTGATTAGAAGTTGCCGCATGAAAATCAGTCTTTTATCCTAGATGAACAGCAATACACATTCATAACATTGCCATCATCTGTCTCAGTTTAGGGTGTGCATTTCTGGAAGCTGAACTGAAAACATTCCAATGTCTGGCCTCTGGTATAATCAGTAGTAGAAGGGAAGGAAAAATTGGTCAAAAAAACATAGCTGTGAAATGAAGTAGTAGCGTATTAATAGAAAAATGGCATGGAAATAAGAACTGTTCTTTCCTTGTAAGAAAAGCAGCTTCCATCCATCTACATAAACTTGAAATACTTAAAGGGTCAAATCAGATGAGTGGTTTCTTATGCTAGTATTCTACTTGGTGCTGCCAGTCTAATTCTCACTCTATAAGGATATTATATATTCCCCAGTAACTGCAACTGGTGGGTTCATAGTTTGCTACACTATTCAAATATTGTACATAGGAACTTATACGTCATTTTTAATGGGTGTGCAGAAATTTAAAATTGATCAGCCCTTGGTCCTATACTAGAACATAAACTTCAGTTCTCTTCTTTATTGGTAGATTGAAAGAGAATCTGTATCCATTGAAAATGTGATAACATAGTCACATCTTCAAAGTTACCTTTCAGTAGGCAGAGGTGTGTTTTGCAAAATAAAATCAATCCTCACTTAAATTTTATGCTACTAGATCTACTTCTTAGTGGGGTTGTATCAACATCATACACTAACCTTTAGACTGATGTATCATCAGTACTTGCACTTTTGTAAAAACCCTCCATGTTCGTATCTCATTTGAATTTGTCTCACTTTAGCTTATAGCCTTTTTTGGTTGTTTTTATTACTTTTCCTTGCTAAGTAAGTGAGTTTTTGTAATCAGAAAGGCATTTTTATATGGCAATTAAGTCATGTCTCAATCTTCTTTTTGCAAATCCTCAGCAGTCTTGGGCTTAAAAATCTAAAGAATCAAATTACTTTCATTAAATATATATGCCTTAAATGTAGTAGATACTTATTACCATTGAGATTAAATGGAGACCTACAGGATGAAGTCAGCAGTCTACACTGACAACATTTGAAATTTTGAGAGAGGATTCCTACTGCTTTTTCTCTGTCATTTTCCAAAGTTGGTACTTTTTTTTTTCTTTTTTTTTCCACTTATTCCTCATTTCACATTGTTAATCTTTTAAAATAAAAACCTCAGAATGGATTGCAGTGTTCTTAGTAGGGATGAAGTCATCCCCCTTTTCTTACAAACTGCTTTCTCCTTAAATATCCAAAGATAGTATCTATTACACTGGAATCTTCTCTTCAGTTGCTCTAAAAAAACCCCAAACCCTTGGGGCTTTTTTAGTCTTTGATTTGTAGGTTACTGCCCATTGCTCCTCTGACATTCATATACATTCTGAAGCTGTGGCTTCCATTTCTTGCTTCTGTATAAATCTGCTTTGCTCTGGATAAAGAATTTTGGTTTGAATGAGAAAGAACAGAATACTAAATGGATTTGTATCATCCTGCCTGAGTGTCTTATCCTCATTGGATCAGTCATCGGTAAGATTTTTTATCAGCGATTTTCTATTTACTTTCACATCCTTGATGAAAACATTTGCTTTACAGCATGCTGAATTAATATTAATTCTAAAAGTGTTTTTCCTTGTGTCTTGGGTTTTCAGATTCTCTGCTCTAGTTTCTTCATTTGTAAAATAAGGATAATTTTACTTTCCAACTCTCAAAGGCATGGCACCAGTAAAGTACCATGATATGACACAAAAAACCCCAAAATAAAATGAAACCAAACCAAACCCAACGAAACCAAAAAGAAAAAAAAAAAAAGCCATTGGGAGGAGCTAAGAGGTGATGAGAAGGCAGGGGGTAGTAAAATAAAAATAATCCTACCACAGAAATTACCCTGTAGGCCAACAGTCAGCAGAGACTAGTTTATACACACTTATATATCTCTCCCATAGTCACCTTTTCCATCAATCCCTTTTCCAGAATAACAAGCAAGTAGGGATTCATGCACTTATTGTACTTATTGAAGTATTAATTATCTGAACAATACCAGAAGAAACACTGACATAGACTTATTTAAGACAAAGTCCCTTCATACTAAATTGTCAAGAAAACAAGATTTGGTGTTTTGGTTTGTTTTTTTTTTAACCCAGTTTCACACAATGCATTTATTTAACTTGACGTGAGAAGAGTCTTAGGTTCTTTAAAATTCAGTGTAAACAGATTGGGGTTTTGGGGGGGCACTGTTTGTTTGTTTTTGTGGGTTTGTTTGGTTGGGGTTTTTTGTTTGTTTTTTTTTACATTCAATTTAAAAAGTCAGGGAGCTGTGAACCTGGAAGTGAAAGGAAAGTGTGAACTTAACACTTTCAGATTTTCATCTTTCCGGGTAGCTGAAAAATTCTGCCAAATAACATAGATACAACCTAAAGTTTGAGACCCTGGAAGCAATAACAATGAAGTAAAAGTTCTCAAATCAGCCTATAGAAATCTAAAGCCTTGTATCCATCTATCTGCTCACTGTAATGAAGATAGTGTATATTAAATTTATATTGGGGTTTTTTTTCCTAAATACTTGTGTGTTTTTGTGTGTGTATGCATATTAAATATTTCAGATCAAGCAAGCTTATAAAAAAACAGGAGGTTGGGGTGTTTGTTTTTTTTTCATTTCTACTCTCATTTTCAGACACTATGCTTTGGTATAAGACAACACAGATACATATATCCCTGCCCTGATGATATGTCTCTGCAGCTCTTTCTCAGGAGACTATTAACGAGATGAAAAATCTTGGATTAAAATCAGAAAAAAAAAAAAAAAGAAACTGTGATTCTGTGAATGGGCTCAATGACCCACTTAGAAAAATATTTGGTGACCTGCCATGAAATAGTTAGAGAATGAAAAACGCACCATAAAAATTCTGCATCCTGTTGGGAGCTCTAGTATCTTCAGTAAGAATATTGGTACAAAGACTTGTTGTCACAAACATAGAAATAGTGCTTGTGAGTCATTGCTTTGATCCCAAAGTAGCACACAAGCAAAATTGTCTCTTTTCATAATGCAACAAATTCAGCAAATGGTGACAAACAACTCACCAACTCACATAAAAGAACACTCACAATATCCAGGCTACATTGAAAGTTCCACTAATTGTTAGGCAAATACCAATTACCTCTACCTGTTTTACTGCTACTCGTGTATTCTGTATGCATTTGCAATGCAAAAGCAAAACCCTCTGTATCTCACAGACATGAGGATCTAAGAGGGAGCTTTTTAAAAGTACTCAACAAATTAATTAAAAAAAAACCAAAACCAAATTCTATAGTACGCAGTGCTGGAAATTTTTTCTGGAGATATTCTTTTAGATGTTTGCAGAGATGATGGGATGTTTATTTGGCAGCACTGCCTATTAGTTACTTGTGTTTGATTAGATGCTAAACTCAAACATTGTCTCTATGGTCCGTGCAGATGCCTGACTTAGTATTTGGGACCTATTCTACAAAAATAAAGTGTTTAAGTCAGTAATGCAGTCAGTGGAGAAAGATAGGCAGCTCTGAAGACCTTCGGAAAGACTGTTTCTAATACGAGTTTCTTCTAATTAAGGCAACATAACTATCCTATATAAAGCAGACACTGCTGGGAGCTTTCCCTTTAGGAACCAGAATGACTTGCATTCAGGAGCAAGCAGTATATAGAAACAGCTGTTTCTCATCTTACCTTGGTAGTACTGGCATAAGATGTAGAAAACCTAATTTACAGACTTAGCTCCAAAGGAGATATTCCAAGTGATGATAGACTCTATCTTTCTGGGAAACTGTGTCTTCAGATAGGCTAGAAAAATCATGGGACCATAAGACAAATATGCAGAAGAAAGCTGCATGCATGAATGATGAAAATATTCAAAGGATGCAAAATATTTGGAATGAAGAAAATTATTTTGTTAGATTTCATTTGCATTACTCTTGAAATTCCCATGGGAACAAAAAGACAACAGACAAAAAGTGCATCCACAGCCCAGAGAGTAGATTCTGCAAGCTTCTCCCTGTTCAGCAATTTGTTTTTCTTACATTTCATTTTCTAGCAGTAAATGCCACTTAGTGGGTTGAAGTGTTTGACAAAAGACAGATTTTTTCTCCATTTGCACTTAATGAACCCTAAATATACACACAAATACACATGTGTATATGCGTGTGTGTATGTATATGTGTATAAAAATTCCACTGGAGACCAATATGGGTAGGGGGCATAAATTGGGCAAAAAAGTACAGTTCAAATTAAAAACAAGGAAAGGAATTACAATTTCTGTGTAATAACCACAGAAGTTATGCAGTTCTGCAAACACATCTGTGAAATAATGTATTCATCTATTAATTTTCCCTTTATGATACCCATTTTGAATGAGAACACACTTGGAGAAACAGTATTTCTTTAAAATTGTCCCATGATATAAGTTGGAAAATACAATTTAAAATAATCATATGGGTTTTTCAAGAAGGATGTTTAGCATCATATTTACATCCAAATAAAACTAAACAAGTAACTAAGTTAGGAATGTTGATTGCCATAGCTTATCCTCTTCTTTGTGCTAGCAATCTAGTGAATGGGCAAAATAATCTGTTTACAAAATCAGCTGGTGAAATGCTTTGACTGTGAAAGAAAGACTATAAAGTCCTGCTGGAGTTGTATGTATCTTTAGTAAGAATGTTTATATTGTCACAAGCAATGGTAACAAAAAAGGACAAAGAAGGTTCAAGAAAATAGAATAAAGAATAATTTTCATCTGTGATTGCTTTGTTTGCTCATATTAGTTATATAAAGTAGCCTTCTGATCAGTATCTAGGCAACACAAAATTGCACCATTTTAATAGTAAAGTATGAAAGTAGGTAATCATTTTAATAGGCACATATTGCAGAAGAAATAAATGCCTGGATTACTCTTCTGTTAAGGGTAAAGGGAAGGAAAAATTGCATTTTTGAATAAAAGGTCAACAATAATTAGATTTACTAAAAACTTCCAACAAAGTACAAGCATAAATATGAAAATGTCCTCTAATTTTTTTTCCAATGGCATAACTTGAAGAAACTTTTGTACATGTTCACCCTCGCTTTTGCTTTTCTTCATTTAAAAGAATAATTTTGTTCCTACCAATGCGAAAGAATAATTTTGTTCCTATCAATGCTTTACTTAGTTCAGAAACAGCTACTTCTGGGGATCCAAATATGAAAATGAATTCACAGTTTTTTGGAGGTTTTGGGGGTTTTAATATATTATTTTCCCAGCTTATTTAATGCTTTACAGTTTATTGTCACTATTCTTTACAAGCAGGATAGAATACAGTGGAACAAAAAATGTTCTGTCTACTCATTCCTTTAATATGTTTCATTCTACTGGACAATAACCAAGGGGCATATAACATGCAGTGCAAGTGCTTTTAGTGTGGTTAATAACTTTTTTTCTATTAACTTTCAGAAGACTGAGAGTTGCTTAATTTTAGGATTATGTTCTTGAATACATGATAGTAGGGAGAAACATGAACTATGATGATAGAGAAAACAGTCCAAAGAGCTCAGCCAAAACTGCAGAATATGAATTCCTAGCCTTCAGAACTGATTTACAAAGAAATAATTATTTCTGTTACTTCACTTGTTGAAAATAACAAATAGAAAATTATCAGGTTTACAATACTAATTTGAAATACCCAAAACATGAATATTGATCAGTTTCTAACCTTTTTTTTTCCCTCCAAAATAACATCTGTTTCATAACCAGAAGAATGTGGGATGAAAGCAAGAAAGTTCATGTACTCAGCGTTTACATTTTGTAAAATAAGATGTATATGTGCAACTCCAAAAGCAATTTAAGCTTTTCTGTGTATTTAATTCATCTTTTGGGACTTTCTCTTGATCTTTTGCTATCTGGAAGACTCTGAAGGCATCATAATGGTTCCAGGAAATAAATACTTGTGGTTTTATAACCAAATTTAATCACAGCTTTTCAGGCTTCTCAGGTACATTTGCTGTTATGGAGAATCATTTCAGAATATCTGACTTAATCTCACTGGAATAACCAACCTAAAGTATTGAAATGGTCATATTATCAGTTATAAAATACCTCCATATTTTCTTTTGCTGCAGATTACTTTCTTTCTTCAACATTTATGCCTGGTACTGTTGGGTGATAAGTATCATTTTCTCACAACTATTTGGCTAGAATTTGAGCCATACAAACTTTGCTTGTTTTGTAGAGCATCTCAGTTACCTTCCAAGATATTGAGTATCATTTGCAGTAGAAATTAGTAAAGACTCACATTTTTTGGTAGTAATATACTGAGTGAGAGTGAATCAGGAGTGTTAGCTGCTCTAATGCATGCCAGCTGATACCAGGAGAGCTGGACTGATTCCACATTAGTAAGATTCATGTCAGAGATTTTGTTAGCATGTTTGATTTTCTTTGAGAAGTGTTAGTACAAATTAATGTGTGAAACACCATAGTTTTGAGAAGCATGTTAACTGCTGTCAAAACCTTGCCTAGCCTGGACAGACAGCATCAGTCTTTCCAGCCATCCCTCTGATCTGCACAGCTTTCCAACTGGAATCTGTAATTTCCATCTTTCTCCTAGTTTCTTTAGAGATTATTAAGTGATCACTTTCTTCCCAGTTCTTTCAACACCTTTTTGCTGGATTGGAAGATGAGTCCCATCCAACACACTTCTGTGGGTGCTTCCCTTGCTTGCCCCTGGTGACATGTATCAGGAGATACTGAGGCTTGTCATGCCCTTAGAGGTTAGTCCCATTAAACTTCTCTTGTCCTGTGAAGAGTGGCAGTTCAGAACATGAGTGCAATTCAATGTTCTAATTTGCCCTCTAGGAAAGGTGACTTCTCTTTTATTTTTCTCTCTCTCTCCCACCACTATCTATAGAAGCTTTTCTGATGATTAATTTTCCTTTGCAAAAATTTGTCCCTTTAAGATCCTTGTACTATTTGCATCTCTGTCTTAGAAGCCAAATTCTTGATAATGTTGTGAATATTTTCTAGCAAAAATGATTGTGCCATTTTGTTTTTGAAAATGTGTTGTTATGAGTACGACAGGAGTGGGCATTGGTGAGAAGAGGTGGAAGATGTTTCCAAAGCAACAGAAAATTAAAAACGGGGAATCATAATTCATTATTGTTAATCTTTATAATGATTTAGTGCCAGAAAATGTATATTGTTAATTAGAAGCACAGAAGAAAACATCATAAACCAAAACCAAGAATAAATATACTAGTGAGGAAAATCCCACATTACCTGGAATATTAAATTAAACAAATCTAATCAGCATTTCCTTTTCTAAATTATGAATGTAATAATTGAAAATCTAATTCTTCCCTAAGGCCCAGATTAATTCTATTAAGAAACCATTATATACCACTTAAGGAAGTTTGTGTTATGGCTATGAAAAATGGCTATTGTAGCACAAACTCAGATACCAATAGGTAACTCATATTAAAGTGTCCAAAATTTGTATGTTGGCTCTTTCATCTTATTCTAAATTAAAAGCTTTAACTCAACTGTTATTGCAACTTTAATAAAAGGGAAAAAAAGAAAAAAAAAAGTAAGAGCACCAATGAATAATTAGATACAAAGACAAAAATACTGCTGGATAATAAAAAGTGAACAATGAGTAGGACATCAGGACTATGTGTCTTAGAACAGTTGACTAATAAATCATTTTCACCATCTAATTTATTTTAATGATTAAATATTTATTTATATATTTTATGATCATATATTTGCCATTTATGCTTATATAGAGAGAATATATATTTTTCAAAAAAATACTTTATTAACTAAGAACTACAAAGTTGAATCTTCTAAGTCATCAGATTTTGGTCAAGACTGGTACAAAATAGAAACAGTATTTCACCTATTATAGTAATGTTGTTGGACAAAACTGATCATGACCTTCCAGATTTATTCCAAACTTTATAGAAAATGCATGAAATGTTCCAACTTAGAATAGTCAAAGTACACTTTAAAACATTTCAGATCTCTATGTAAAAGATTATTGAGGCTATGGAAGTGATAAGAAGGTGGTTATGCTTGCCTTTTTCTTTCTAAGAAGAGTAATTGCATCATACCATAGTTCTACTGTGGTGGTAAACTCCTCCTATAAAACACTAATTCAGACTATTTTATGTCTTTTATCCTGCAGCAGAATTGATTTGGTTCACTTTGTTTGAAGTGTGAGTGTTG
Source organism: Campylorhamphus procurvoides (assembly GCA_013396655.1). Classification (NCBI taxonomy): domain Eukaryota; kingdom Metazoa; phylum Chordata; class Aves; order Passeriformes; family Dendrocolaptidae; genus Campylorhamphus; species Campylorhamphus procurvoides. The sequence goes on from WBMV01007386.1 coordinate 74,912, forward strand.
AGGAACATTATTTAAATCCATTTGTTTCTCACAGGGGTTGCACGATGTGCAAAACCAATCTGAGACAATCTATTTTAGTATTTTCTTTGGATTTCGATGTCAAAGACTTAGAAAATGTTGTTTTGTTAAAAGCGTCATTAAAAAAAAAAAGGTTAATTTGCATATATGACCTTTTTCCTGTCTGCAGAAGCCACCAAATCAACAATAATTGAATATATTACTGGGAGTTATAGAAATCTCTTCATGCGGTTCCTGAGATATTGCCTTATCTTATTTGAGTCTTCTAAAGATCTGTTTTGAATAGTAGATGGAGGCTGAAGTTCCTGAACACCCTTGTCTTTCTAAAAATTTCATTTTAGTCATTTCTGAAGCTAAATGACCACCCAGCACAGGCAACATGTATGAGATGTGAGGGATAGGAGGCACAGTGGCAATGTTGCTCTCGTCTGTCGCTTCTGAAATTGATATGGTTCCTGGGGGCCTTGTAAATCAACAAAAGAATGAAGTTTAAGCTTCATCATAGCCCAGCTAGCCCACCTGAAGCTGCAGGGCTGTAGGGTCTAATTCTGGGGTACAGGCAACTAAGAGATCCTTACATGGTAACAAGGCTTGCGGTGAATAAGACTGAGTACACCATGTCATCCTCCTGAACACTGACATTCTGGTAACCATCAACAGAACTCAAAACATTTGCAGTCTTGTTTAGAAATGAGCTTTGTTTAAAACATGAGGTTTTACGATTTATTCATAATGTTAAGGAATTAAAACTAGAACCAGAAGGTATTTTATTTTTCTTTAAGCCTTTCTTAAAAACTGATGCCAAAGGAAATTTGGTATTAGTATATGCCAGTATCGTTCAGCATTAAAATAAAATAAAAAAAAATGCTCTATGCAGTCTGCTGCTTTAATACATCATGATTTTGTTTAATTGGAAACTTTACTTGCATCCAATGACAAGGTTCTTGAGCAGTCATTTTAGATGGTGCATAGGAAATTTCATTTGAAGGGCACATTTTATGAAAAAAAAAAGTGGATCAAGATAAAGAATTATGAATCATTTACTCTCGAAAACCATTTGTGCTATGTCTTTCTTTAAAGGGTCTGTATAGTATAATTAATAATAGCTTTTAGAAGATATATAGAGAGAGTTGTAGCATAAAAAAGACTTTTAATAATAGTCTCACTTTTCAACTTTATTTTTGTCTCGCAGGAATCTTATTAAAGATTCTGTAATGATTAGTCACTGTCAGACTTTGGTAAGGTTCATTTCTCCCCTGGTCCCTTTCCTTACTGCTATGTCAAGGAGCTGAATATTTTCAGATTATTAAGAATATTGCACATTTTAGTCAAATATTGTCAAGAGAGCTGATTTGTTAAATTTTCTCAGAAAATCCTGTTGTGTGTTTCATGAGCTTTCACAACAGCATGGTCCTGAGTTTATGGATTAGTGACACGATACTTCATAATGGCATGCACAGCAAATAAGTAAAGCAAGGGCATTACCAGCTTTTTCTCAATAAAGTCAGAATGAAATTAGCTTCTCAGAACAACCGTTTGTTGATATTAAAATAATGCAGCATTCCTTCTCATTTTTTAACAATTCACTCTTGACTTAAAAGTATGTACTCACTGTCTGATCCACTGCACTCCATATCTGCACTCCACGCTCAACTCCTATGAGAATTTAAACATAGAAATATTTATGGTGTATTATGAATGTTTTCGAATTTTGTTTCTATTAGATTTTTTTTAATTAAAATCATGATAGAAGATGGAGAATTTATGCAAATGTTTAGTTTTTTTCTCAGTACCGTATGTGTTCATTTTCTGTGATTAAAAACAATGCACATCTTGTGTCACCACCGTTCAAAGTATATTTTTGAAGGCAATGCTTAGAATTGATCCGTAACTAACTGATGCCTCCCGCACAGGACACTGATGAGACCTTTTTTCATCATGGATCAGCTAGTACTGATGCAGTAGCTCCTGATTTTCAGATGCTTCTGAGGGAGTAATAACTGGTGCCCTGGGCCAGATAGAGCTGCTGTATTCCAGTTCTTTGTTTATAGGCAAACTGTTCTTCTGTAGGCATAAGAAAGGAAGCAGCAGGAGTTGCAAATAGCAGAAGTTTATGGACATACAGTGAGGTGCTCTGTTTGTGATCAGTGTCTTTCAATTTAACTGTTATAAGGAACTTGCTCATTGAGTGTATATATTTGCTAGTGTTATAGATGTCAATACAGTTATTCTCCCTTAAAGCCCTAAACTTTAAGGAAAGCATTGTAACAAAAAATTCTAACTTGAAAATGAGTTTTTTGTTTTAATTTCCCTAGTTATGCAGTTATTTCCATTCTACTGTTTTCACCTGTTAAACTCTCTTTATCTCAACCTAAAATTTTGCATGTTTATTTTTTGCATTTCCTCCTCCCAGGAGAAGGGGGGTGTAACTTCATTTCTGCTTTGTGAATACTCATAGAGCATTTTTGTTGTTAAAATCCTTTGAATTTGACCATCTAGTTTGGTGATTATAGAATATTTTCAAATCATATAGGCTGAGTACACCAGGTATGCCACTCCTCCAAAACATACAAAACTTTGGGGGGTTTTTCAATTTGGTTTTTTTTTTGTTTTGTTTTGTTTTTTTGGTGGTGGTGGTGGTGGTTTGGTTTTGTTGTTTTGTTTTATTTTTTTTCCCTGATGATAAGATTCTTAGAGCAATTGATTGTTTTTAGCTTAGTTTAATTTGGTTTTAATCAGGCTGCTTATAAGGTATTCAACAGCAATCTTTTTATTGGACCTGCTGTTTACTGATTGTATTTTTTGTAATGGCTAGTTTAACATGAATATTTGGATAAATAGTAAGTAAGAAGATAACAGATCAGTGAATGTGTTCTGCAATGTTTGTTACTGTCATCTTTATTTACTGTATTTTTAAAAATCTACATTTGTAATAATTGACAAAAGTTTCTTCAGTGACACTATATAGTTATGTGCTACTCACCATAAATAGTGACAACAGAATTGAATAGTGAGAATATCTTAAATCTCTAATATTTTAGATAAAATTCCTTCGCCTGACCTCATTGCACAATAGCTTCAGAGCATTTTGCAATGGAAAAGGCAAAATTAAGAGCAGTTAATGCGTCACATGCAAATTTCAGTTAGATTCATTCAAACTATTTCATTGTAGAAAGTTCATAATGGCTTAACTGAAGGAAACTTGTTGACCTCCCTGGTGCTCTGATAAATTTATGCTAAGAAGCTTTTCACTGTTTAGAAATGTGTATAAAAATAGTTTTTAAATCTTGTTAAAATGTATCCTATTATCATTTCTCATTCTGTTACTGCTAAGTGTTCTTGTACATGTTTATTATCCAGGACATTTTTAGAAGACTTTTATAGTTTAAAGACTAGATCTTCTCCTGAATTGTAAAGGACACACTTTAGGTTTCAGTACTGAAGCAATACAGAAACAAATAGTAATCTCTCTTCAGCATCTCTGACCTATTTCGTACTGCATGTGGTGATGACATGTTCTTTCTAAACAAGCAGATTTAAGTTTTGTGTTCAGAGTAGAAATAACTTAAAATCATCCATCAAAGGTAGAATCATAAGAGATTTTTTTAGATAGAAAATTGAATTAAAATCATCACTATCCTTTACCATTTAATGTAATATATGAGCTCATTATGAAAATTGTAACCGAGTTGTCTTCACTGCATGTTTCTCATCACTTATTGTAACTTCAGTTAAAATTTCAATGAGTGTTAATTGGAGCTGGGTAAGTTGCCAGAGCATGCAAAAATTTTCTGTGACCACTACTACAGAATCACAGGCCATACTACTACTTAAGTTTCTGAGTATTAAAAAAATTGTTTTGGCACTAGTACCTGCAAATCTCAAACCATTTTGCAGAGGGAGGAAAAGCATTGTTGTTTTGTTTTCAGGATGAAGAAGTATCTGTGTAACATTATTTCTGCACAAACTCATACACAGCCACCCCACAGTCCTCCCATTTGTCTTAGTCTCCAGGTAGCTGTCTCAGGTGCAGCAGTGATGCTTACTGAGCTTTGCACGAGCCAGTCATGCTACAGGAAAAATTCAGCACTTTTTTTTTTTTCTGCTAAACATGTTCCAAGGACACGATCACTCCATATTGCATGCCACCATCCTTACAGTAAAGTTTAAATGGTATGTTAAAGTTAGAGTTAAACCAAAAAGAAATATACTGCTATATTTATTGCAAATGTGACATCATTTGGCCAAGTATCCTGTTTCCAAACACTGTTGAGGATGTTTGGGAATGGCTAGGGAAGGGTAAACATAGGACAAACTGATATAATAATTCCCTCTAATACTCCTCTGCTCTCCGACTATTTATATCTCAGGGTCTCCCTGAACCCACTGTGGTCTGTGCTCTCAGTAATCCTCAGTGAATTTCACTTTGCATTTAACACTTTAACATTTGAGTTCCACAGGTCCATTTTAAAGTGGCAAATGTGATATGTACAGACAAAATCTACTAGAAAATATGAAGATTCTGCTGTATCCTTGCCATTTGCTCTTTGCTTTGAAAAGGCCCTACTTTAGTATTTCGCAAATGTAAACAAAAAGGATACAATTGTACTTCAAAGCAAAGTCTCTTGTATCTTATTTATATTGGTTTATGTTATAGTTCTGACCAGTTGCTGTATAAATCAATCTTTGTGAGTTGCCTGATGTGGAAATTGCAACAGACTGTTCAGGTTTCGGCAGTAGTCATGAAGAGACATAAAGGCAAAAGACATGAGAACTCAGAAGATGCAACAGAGGCTTAAAAGCACTAACTTGTTGATTTTCTACAAATTTCCTGATTATTAATGTCTTCTTGTGATATCTTGGCTATTCAATATGGCTTATTAAATTTGGTATTATTTTTTATGTGAGAGCTGTATCTCAGAAATTAAACATTTTGTTTTTAAGAAAACGTGAAAGGCAGAAGCAAAACTACCTGATTTACAATGAAAAGTATATCTCATTTCAAGATGCACTTTTAAAATTGGTTGTAGTAGCTACTAAAATGTATAATGGAATCAGTTTTAATCTTTCATTGTTTATATTTTCCCTCTCTAAATGGAAAAAAAAAAAGAAGTCAAATATAGTTGATTAACTTTCTGTTTTCTGGTTTTATTTAAATCTTAAAGTCAGTGCAGTTCACCAGTACCAAATTTTATTTTAAAATTTTTATATTTTTCTGAGCCACTTAAAAATTACTGATATTCGCACATCAAGTCAACCTTGTCTTTTCCCACTGGAAGATTTTATGCTATCTACTGCAATATAAATCTAGAATAACAACAACAACAAAATTATGCCAGAAGTTATCAGATTTGTACAAAGTACTATTCCTTGAAAACAGGAAATATTTGTTGGATTGTTTCTTTGTTAGTGTTGAACAAATTTTTTGAAGTGCCTCCCCTGCAACAAATCACAACATGGGCATCTTTTGCATTTGTACTTTTCTTACCCTCTTACTAAGGTTCAAGTAATTTTTAATCTGTAACAGCCTAGCATGGACTGCAGTAAATGAAGGAAGGAAGAAGGAAAAGGGGGAGGGGGGATAGAGGGGGGGGAAAGAAAGCAAGGAAGGAAGAAAGAGAGAGGGATAAAAGAAAAAGAAAGAGAGAGAGACAGGGAAAGAGAGAGAGAGAGAGGAAGGAAGGGAGGGAGGGAGGAAGGAATTCGGAAGGAAGGAAGGAAGGAAGGAAGGAAGGAAGGAAGGAAGAAAAAGAAAGAGAAAGAAAAAGAAAGAAAGAAAGAAAGAAAGAAAGAAAGAAAGAAAGAAAGAAAGAAAGAAAGAAAGAAAGAAAGAAAGATAGAAAGAAAGAAAGAAAGAAAGAAAGAGAGAAAGAAAGAAAGCTGTTCAATTTTTCATAGGCAAAAACTGTTCAGTTCATGTGATTTAATCAAATCAGTATCAAAGCCGCTTATTAATTTGTTAATGATAAATAACCAGCAGTCAGTGAGCTATACTTCCTGGAGCAGTATCAGCAATACAAAATATAAGCTACAATATTAGACAGGAAGTAAACAGTTGCAGATTTCTGAATGTTCTTCTATAATTACGCCCCCAAAGTTATAGTCACACATGGAAACACATAGAACTAGGTGTGCACCAAGCCACCTCCAGGCTTTGTGGGTCACTAGCAGCCCCGTTCCGGGGGAATGGACGTTCCCTCATTTTCTGTGTGGGATATATAGTTGCTCCAGCATTATGTGAGCTCCTGCCACTCCCCACCACCCACTGACCCAATATCCCACAAGGCCCTGGACAGGCTAATGCACATATCCTTGTGTGACAGCACGCATGGACAGCCCCTGGATGAGTGCAGACACTGCAGAGGAGAGTTCTCAGTCCAGGCCGGAGGGAGTCTGCAATATTGTGCCACTTTGCTCTTTGTCAAACCATGTCCAGCTGCTGCTTTCTTTCCACCTCCTTGTCTCTCCTTTTACAAACTGTCATGCTTCTGTGGTCCTCTTTTGCAAGCTGACCTTTGTCTCAGAAGACTGAGTCCCTGGTTACTACTCAGTCTGACTGGTGGTCATATTTCCTTCTGGCACAATAAATTTGGAGCAAATGTCAGCTAAGACAGTTTTGGATATTTTGCTCAACACACATGGGAAGCACTTACATTCCTCTTTTTCAGCTGTTGCTGTCCATAGGCTTTTGCAGCTGGAGAGCCACATAGTCACACTTCCAAATCGTTATTTAAGGGATGAAAGATTTGTGCAGGCAAGAATTAAATATTGTTTTTAATCCCTTTCTGTATCATTATGTGGGAAAAAACCTCAAAAAAATAGAAACAAATAAAAAAGCACTTTTTTTTCCATATTAAACTATTGCCATTTTTTACTGTGCTGATTTAAAGAAAATATATTTTCATCAAAAAAAGACAAGTTTATGAATTCAGTTTGTGTCATGTGGGGCTGACTCTTTGCCATTATGATTAGTTTTTAAATTAAGAAAATTTGTTCTTGCAATTAGTGAGAATCAGAAGAGAACTGTGAAAACAAACAAAAAAAAATCTCCATTTGTGTAACACCAGATATTTCATTGACTACAGTTTTATCCAGTTCACCTTTTAGTATATTTGGTAAGAATTCAGAATTACAAAGATCAACCACCTTTAGCTTGATGCTGCTAGAAGAGCTAAAACATGTTTAGGCTCTGAATATTATATATGCTTTAAAGGTAACAACAGTCACTTTCTCCAAGAGAGGTCATAGTTCTGATTTTATAAAGCCTTAATTATAGAATATTACAGAATACTGCAGTGAGCTGCAACAAGGCCAGCAAATGGGTTATTCTTTCTTTGACAGCCCTAAAAATTATAACACAAGCATGAGAAACAACGAAAAAGCAGATCTGGTAAAATAAAATTAAAAAAAATATATGCAGTTATGGATTCAGGGTTTGTTTATTTTTTTCTCCATTGGTATAGAAGAGAAAAAATGTTACTCTGTTCTAACTACTGTGCTTGCCATTATTAGAGACTTCTAATGAGAAAACGGGATCAAATGCTATTTAGCAAAACAGATATGATTTCTACTATTGCAATTGAACGAATATTTTGGTGAAAATCTGACAGGTGTGAATGTCCAACACACCTAATATTTTCTTTTCTCTTACCTTTCCTTCTCTTCGTCTTTCTCCATGCTGTGAACCCCTTCCACCTCGTGAATTTTCATTCTTCCTGTCACCAAAAAAATTACTACGGCCCGTGCAAAGAGATCTGTTCCCCTTTGCCAAAGTAGGTGAAATATATTGCAAGGCCTTTTTTTCCCTAGGAACCTAAGATTTGCCTTCCAGTCTTTCCTAGGAGCATGAAGGTCTAGTTACAGCAGGCTCAGGTGCCTCGTGATAAGAGACTCTTATTTCAAACTGCACCAGACCACAGATCTTCTGCAACCTGGGTCGCTCTTCTAGCAAATTTGTCTGAACAGATAATTATCTTGGAAAAGTGTGCCAAGTGATGTGCTTGTTTTGTCTTGCTAAACAGCTGTCAGCGGTGCCTAAATCAGTAATGTCCATCTGAAAACTTGCATATGCTGTAAGGTATTTCTAATCCACTTCTGACTTAACAGTTGTCTAACAGTAAAAGGTCTGTGGGAGCTAAAGGGAGGAGTGTGAGTACATGGCTTAATGTGGTAATTTGGACATAGCACAAGTCTTAACTGTGAATGATAGCATGGATAACTACAATGTTTCACCTTAGTTGGTTGCAAAAAACCAAAACTCATCTCAGTCCTAATCTTTCGGTCATTTTTTTCACAGCTGCAAGACAAGCAGTAAACATGTCATGCTTTGTTTCTAAAATCTGATAACCACAGTACAGGAACAAAAAAAGACATTGAGCTTTCCCTGCCATTTCCAAGGAGAGAGACAAAACCTGATTTGTTCAGATAAAGCCTCCCTACCAAAGGCTGAATTGATGTGGATTTACCTGTTATCTTCCTAATAAATATCCTCTGTGAAATTGAAGTGCAATTATTTTCTTAGGCTTGTTCGTGTTCATTTTTACTATTTTATTCTGACTTCTCTTTTCTGAGTACATCTATCCATATCACAAGTACAGTAATTTAAAGACCTATATAGTTCAGGACAATTTTGGCAAATATTTAAATTACTGCATTAGGGAATCTTGTTCTCAATTGACTACTGGCTATCTCACATCTTTGCACAAAACTTTTTTCTATGTCTTTGGACCCTATTCACATCCAGTAAAAAATGTTTAAAATAATCTGCCTGTATTGTTGCATTATTACAGAAACATTTCAGAAAGGAAATAGAGATTCTTCATAAACATGACCTCTGCAGTAGGGAAAAACAAAGTCTATCTAAACAGCATACGGAATGAGTTTCACTGCCTGTGCTGGAGACATTTAACTAGGACCATGACCTTTAAGGAAAAAAAAAGATAAGGAAGAAGGAAATAAAAGTACAGAAAATGAAAAGATGGGAAGATGTGTTGTGAATATGTAGATACCCTGTAGCTAGCTCTGTGTCTGGTGAACTAAAATTATGGGGTTTTTGCCTTATAGGTTTTTTAAGTACTGGCGACCAAGCTGCAAAAGGCAATTATGGATTACTTGACCAAATCCAAGCTTTACGTTGGATTGAAGAAAATATTGGATCTTTTGGAGGAGACCCAAAAAGAGTTACTATTTTTGGATCTGGGGCAGGAGCTTCCTGTGTCAGTCTCCTGACACTCTCTCACTATTCAGAAGGTAATGATACTCTGAGCTAATAACTTTTTTTCCCTTTTTAACATTCTAGTGTAATGAAAATGGCAATATGAGGTACATTGAATGAGAATTATATGAGATCTGTAATTTTTGCAAAATACCTACTAGCTAGTGTTCTGGATTTGTATTCGTCAACATAAATATATTGATAAGGAAAACTAAATGCTATTACAGCATAAATCTCATGCAACAAACGCCATGGGCAATATACTTTTTCTAGCTTTATCAACAGATTCCACTGGCTCTTCTGTCAAATAATTTGCCCTAATTAACATGGAAAAGAGCAGTGACCTTTTGATTTTTTACATGCTCTTGGGTGCACTCCCAACATATATTTAGATGCTTTCTTTACTAATAATATCATAATTTAAGCTTATTAAAACCTGTATTTAACTCTTCACAAATATTGAGTTGGTGACTTGTGGGATTTCTACCCTCAACACCTCACCCTGCAAAAAAAAAAAAAAGCCCAAAATCCCAACAATATACAGAACTAGTACAGAGCCATAAATATTCCTCATGATAAGACCAAATCTATCAAGAATTTATAGAAGAATACAACATCAAAATATCTATTATATTTGTAAGTTCATGGCAGTTCTATCACATTAAAACAGACAGGGACTTGTGACAGAAGGCTAAGCCCTAGCAAGTAGGGTGACTGGTAAATGCATCCCTTTTTGAAATACATAGAATTATGCTTGACAAGTCAGTTTATTGATACAAATAAGAGTGCAGTGAATAACTGTTGAGCAAGCCAAAATCAAGCAGATGAAACCACACTCAAATCACTGAAATTTTCTCATGTGTGGATTAAGTAATCATCTCAAAGGTATGAACAAAACCCACATGCTTTTGTAACTTCTTGCTGTCTTTGACATTTTGAGAGCTTAACAATAGAAACCATGTGCAGAGGACAACCAGGCATTTCATTTTAAATATAAAATAGGCCATTTTAGTGGTCTTACCAGGGAAAAACAGATGGGACAGATTCACCAGTAAGCTCCTGTTGCTTTTTAGTGCTTTGATACAAAGAAGCTCTTTCGATCAGAGTTTCATTTCTCATTTTATTATTACTTATAAAACAACCAGAAAGAACTATTGAATCTCATCTTACTTCCAAAAATATTTAAATATATTTTAATTCAGCATATAGACAGTGATAACACATACACAGGCAAAAGTTAACATATAGGCAGCACTAACATATGCATACAAAATAATAATAATAATATGGTAAAAAATTGTTGGAGTAGAAGATTCAAACTTATTAAATTGCTTTTATTAGAGCAGATTTTTTCAAGTTATGTGATGCATAACTTCTGTGAAGGAAATGAGAATGTGTAATTTTCATTTGACCTTTAAGCTACTGAAAGGCGCATTTATGAGTGTCATTTACATGGCAAAGAAGATATGATTGCTTGTAGCTGTCATTCCTTTAAAGAAATTTTCACAGGACTACAACTGTGGTGAAGCCAGAGGACTTCTATCAAAGGTGCAAGAAAACTGCAGTAGAAGCATGAGTTTTGTTCTTGTAACAGTAACCTGAAACCTTCATGCTTTACGTGTGTGAGCATCAAGAACATGAGAGATTTTAATTAGTAGTCTGGTAGAGATAGCATGAAAAGGGATCAGTGAGTAGGATCTATAGAAACTGAATAGAAATTTCAGTGTATGCATCCTTTGGTAATTGTATAATCAAATCTTTGCTTAGTAAGAAATGCTTTTAATTTTTTTGATACATATATTTTCTAAATATCTAATTGGATTTGTATTTAAACAATTTTCACATGCAGGTTTATTCCAAAAGGCAATCATACAAAGTGGAACAGCGCTGTCCAGCTGGGCAGTGAACTATCAACCTGCTAAGTACACTCGGATATTGGCAGATAAAGTGGGTTGCGACATGCTGGATACCACTGATTTGGTTGAATGCCTTCGGAATAAGAATTACAAAGAACTCATTCAACAGACCATCACTCCAGCCACGTACCATATTGCCTTTGGGCCTGTGATAGATGGAGACGTGATTCCAGATGACCCTCAGATTCTAATGGAGCAAGGGGAATTCCTTAACTATGATATAATGCTGGGCGTGAATCAAGGGGAAGGTTTAAAATTTGTAGATGGCATTGTAGACAATGAAGATGGAGTTTCCCCCAATGATTTTGACTTTTCTGTCTCCAATTTTGTGGACAATCTGTATGGCTATCCAGAAGGGAAAGATACACTGCGAGAGACAATTAAATTCATGTACACCGACTGGGCAGACAAAGAAAACCCTGAAACAAGACGGAAGACCCTGGTTGCTCTTTTTACAGACCACCAGTGGGTTGCTCCAGCTGTTGCTACTGCTGACCTGCATGCCCAATATGGATCTCCAACATATTTCTATGCATTTTATCACCATTGCCAAAGTGAAATGAAACCTAGCTGGGCTGATTCAGCTCACGGTGATGAAGTCCCTTACGTATTTGGGATTCCTATGATTGGTCCCACAGAACTCTTCAACTGCAACTTTTCCAAGAATGATGTCATGCTCAGTGCAGTGGTTATGACGTACTGGACTAACTTTGCCAAAACTGGGTAAGTGTGACCCCCACACTTTGTTCCTTTTGTTGATAGCATACTTCTGAAATATTCAGTATCCCATTGCAGTGGCCCCAAACTCTGACATTGCAGCAGTATTATAGAACAGTTATAGAACTAAGACAGGAGATAAATGAGGCTTATTCATATTTAATAGATTTTTAATTAGTGTGTTTCCTCAAACTATTTTCTTTCAGTAGCTCAGTGAGAAGAATAATGCACAGTATTTCTGGTTCAAAAAATACTGCAATTAAGACAAAAAGCATGTCTCAGAGAAAAGGTGGTTCACTAAGATACTGAAAAATCAGAGACAACATGTCTGCTACTTGAAGAAGGAATTGTCAGGCAGATAGCACTTATCTGCTACAAAAGAATGGAAGTTCTTGTTTTTCAGTGACCTTCACAGGGGGGACTCAGGGAGGATTTAGACCAGAAAGGCAGACATTAGAAAAATTTTTCCCTCTGAGAGCTATAATGGCAATAAGAAGTACTTGACTGGAATGAAGAAGAGACTCTAAAAAAAATTTTGCTTTGAGAAGGTTAAAAATTTAAATTAATTCTGCTTATGAAAAAAAAATAAAGACATCAATGTTTTGTTGAAATACGGTTGTAAACATCAAGGAAAGAACCATCAAAGCAGCTTAATCTTTGAGAACTATTAATAAATTATGTTCTTTTCCTTTAGCATTCCTTTAAAGAGTGTTACAGTGTTTTACTTGAGCAGCAAGGGCTTTTTTGTTAACCTTGAGTCTTCGGTACTGACTTTAAACAAAGATACTTGTGGCACAAAGGGACTGTAAATCTTTTCACTGAACGTTTAAATGGTGAGATTGGGCTCTGGAAACTTCAGCTTTACTGCACTGCAGTGAACGATGTGCAGCTATATCAGAAAAACTCAGAGGTGCCTATTGTGAAATACTCAGAGGCTTCAGCAGCCCTTGCAGCCTTTAATGAATCCAAATGGTGTTCAAGTGAGAGAGATTTTGCAGTCTTAACAAGAACCTCAAGAATGAATCGAGTAAAAACCAATCAAATGCTTCAGGTCAATTTACAAGGTAAAAAAAAAATGCTTTTGTTGCACTGTATGTTAGACAAACAGGTCCTTTTGCATGCAGAAATCCCACAGTTCAGAAACAAAAGTGAATGAACTGTGTTACATTTAAATGTATTTGGCAACAAGAAGTCATCAGTACTGATGAGCAAACTTTGTGATGAAAGGTTGGTTTGCGGATAGAGCATGACACATTCTGGCTATACCACACACTCAGAAAGATGATGATATCATCAGTTTGTTTTTATTTTTGTAGATGAAGTGCTACACGTAGAGGACTTCAGATCCTCACAAATATACATTATTGGAATTATTAGAGAGACCTCCACAGTCTCACTATTGTTTAGAAATAGTTTATGACTATTCCCTGTAGATTAAGAAGTTGTATTTAAGCAGTTTTTGAGGCTGGTAGGAGTTTCTTACAGTCCCAGCTGTAACCATTGCTCATAATTGCAAGCACTTTGCAGCTGTTGCTACTTGAAAGCTAATTTCAGCAAGCTATACCCAGTTCTCTGCTTATGAAGCCATTGTCATACACCACCTAAAGGCAAAGCAGTTTCTTTGGAAGAGCCATTAGTCATTTCTGAAACTTTCCCATTGCAGATGAGACAGGAATGGGCTACATATTCTATTACAGACTCACTCCTTCATAGACAGTCTGAACGATGTGTCATTAGAAATGACCTCTAGCTGTAAAATTTCAGGAAAGGAAAGAGCAACACAATGCGTATAACCTTGATGGGTTTTTTATTTTGTCTATGTGAACAATGATTATTTTTTCTGAAGAGTATAAGAGAATACTTGCAGGTAAATAATATCTTAAGATTACACCTCTGGTTCCTTCAATGGAAAAGAGATGGTTGTAGAACCTCAAGCCTAGAGCAACAGGGGATTTCTGGGGTAACTCTTCTCCTCTCTACTCACTAACATGCAGTGTGGAATCCATGTACACACTCAAGTCCTCCAACTCTCAAAAAGACTGATATAGTTTTAAGACTGCATTGCTGGGGGCTCTGCTTTGGATTTTTTCCCACCCTATTTTTAATTGATCATTTCCCATCCTTATTCTGATAGCACTTGTCTTGTTTGTGTTTGTACCCATGGCAACACATATAAAAAATCTATTAACTGAAAGATTTTATTAATACACATTTCCCTGTAGGTGAGCCTTGAGCATTAAAACTGCAGATATATTTATTTCATTTTAATGTCTCTGAGATTTTTTCAATCTTGATGACTCTCCCACAGAGACTGCATCCAGGTATTTATTGTATAATTATGGCTCAGGTGGTTCATCATTCTGATGGACTCTGTTAGGCTTTTAATGACATACCACCCTCTCCTGAAAAAAGACACATTGTTTAATGGGCCTACTGCCAAGGCTGGGTTTGGAGGGCAGGTCAATCTTGTAAAATCACTAGGTGTCAAAGACAGAACACAGGGCACAGTGCTTTTATTGTGTTTAACTTTGAAGTAGGTTACTGAAGGTAGCAAATAGAAGGTGACAATGAAACTGTTTAATGGCAGATAATTTGTTCTTGAAAGGAATGCCTGGATGCTGCCTTTTGCTAATCCTTCGTTCTCTACCTTTCTATGGCTCTTTTTTATTGTTATATCAATATTTTTAACAGTTTGGGTTTTTTTGGCCTTTTTAAAACTATGTTTCTAACATGCCTTAGAAATACGACAACAATTTGTTACAGAGTAGGTGTGAGGTACTATATTTGAGGTACAAAGACAACATGAAAATACAGCTTTTAATTCCACTATGTGCAGAATTATATGTGAGAGCTTCATTAAGAGGTGCACTTAGAGCTTCAGTCTGCTGCCAGTAGTACTATCCTAACTGTAATGGTAATTTTATATGCCAAGTGTTCTGTTAGTTAGGGCCATGTTACCTCCTTCACAGATACATGGGGGGGGAGAGTGAACAACTTGAGGGATTGTGTGCCAGTCTTTCACAGATACTCTGCCAGCTATGCTCTTGTGAAGAAGGATTTGAAGTTTCACAAAGTAGATACAAAGCCATGCTCTCATTAGAGGCATCTATTGGGTTTCTAAAGATTGCCCTCTTTTTGAGGAATTACAGTACTCTATTTTTGCTCCCATTCATCCAGTTCTACCTGCTCTAGTATTGGGAAATATAAAGGTCTAAATGATATGTCCTTGTTTTCTTTGTACTTTGGATAAACACTCCAGAGTTTACTACCATTGATTCTGAAGCACAAACCTGAATCAATGACATTCTGAGTTATTAAGAATGTCTATGTTTTATATTCAGCTTCATTCTCTAATGGAAGATATGATTAAACTTACAATTATTAAAATTTATTTTCAAGCCAATTCTTAGTGAATTCTTTTATGAGGCTGTTGCATTTCTTTTTGATATTTTTGTCTGAAGAAATAATTGTTTTCAATGGCAAATCTGTATTAGTCAAACAAAACAGTGTGCTTATGGTTCACTTTCCTTAGTAGCTATAATAGCTGACTGGGATTATGGCAACAGTGGAACCTGGTGATAAGTGAGGAAAGGAGGCAAGGGAAAATATGCCCGTATACCAGTTCTTTAGGCAGGAATGGCTGAGCCATCATTAGTATTGTGACAGTATTAAAAAAAAAAAAAAATCAGCAGAAGAATGAAGAAATGAACGAAATTTCTCTCTCCTTTTTTTTTTCTCATATGGAGAAAAGAGTAGGGTAAGAGTACTGAAAGAAAATTAATGAGCAAGGGTCCTTTCACAGTCTTGGTGGCAAACAAACAAACTCAGTATGTAACTGTGAAGATATTTTGCTTTCCAATGAAACTAGTGAAGGGCACAAAAAATAAAACACTTAATGGGCATTACGGTAACACTTCCATTGTCCTGAGTGATATTCACTGCTTTTGCAGAAGTAGTTAAAACATAAATGGTATTTCACTGTTATATGGAATTCCAGATATGAGAAGACTTCTTAATTCATCATTCTTCCTATGACAATATCACCAGATATGAAATATCCAATTCTGTCATTTGCCCTTCAGGTTAGGTACTAATCAGCCTTCTGAACAGGAGTGTGTGTTGCTCTTCAGTCAGCATCCATTGTAAGCACATTTACTTTATATTGCCTGAGGAAAAAATTGATGCTTTGATTGTATATCTCTAGTCCATGAGATGTGAATTACATGACAATATATAGCAACATCTTAAGTTATGTAAAATCAGTGCAGACTGAAAGTGGGAGAGAAAAAGTGACAGGTGAAATGGGATTGTTCTGCACATTAACAAAACATACTTTAGACAAGACAAGAAAGACCATATGGTCTTCTGTCATATGGAAAAAATGTTCAGACATTTCATGACTGAGACATTTTTTGATGGAGAAGCTGTTTAAATTGAATTTTAAAGGTGTTAAAAATTGAGAAATCAAATTGAATAACAATAATAATTAATTTTGTTAGAGTAGTAGGATGAATTAAAAAAAGTAATAAAAGCCTTCTAAACAACATATAGAATTGGGAAACAAGTTATCTAATCCCTATGAGAGCCAATACTGGAAGAAGTACAGAAATGAAAATATATTGTTCAGATTATACTGTTGTCATTATGATTGCAGCAGGTTTTTGTAGGAAGGTTTCCTAGAAGCCTTTTATGTATGACACACTTGATCCCCTAGAACACTTAGAAGCACAAGGGTGATGTGAGGGTCTAAAAAAGCAAAAAGGACATTTGAAATTAGGAACAGATGAGTTTTGTTGAACAACTGATTTCATAGGAGAAATCATTGTACATCTATGTTTCTTCATGCCTATCAATAAAACTGGAAAATTGTTCATAGTAGGAGAAGCTGCCCAACTACCCAAGCAAAAAGCAAGTCATAAGTTGTAGCCTTATGATTTTATGAATTTTCTGCAGTGTACGTAAGAGGACAGCCAAGGAAAGTAAAAATTCTCTTTGTTTATATCTACTGAATATTTTTGGCAGATTATTATTAGTCTGTAAAGCTAAGATCCATGCATTATTAGATCTTCTAAGTAGGACTGGACTCAGTTATTCCCTTTTCTTGTAAAAAAAAAATCTCTTAGATGCCAATCCTTCAAATTCAGAAAGAATATTCAGACTGTTTATTCATTTATTAAGTTGGTGTCAATCATAGAGCTCTGATACCCACAGCAAAGAGATTACTTGTCTTTAGGGCTGGCTGATTTTTTTCTGTTCCTTGTTTCAATGGACAGCTTCATGCTCACACACAACTATGTAAACAGATACAGAAATACAAGCCTACCCTCATGTAATGTTACTTTGCTCTCTTGTGTTTGGAGGAGGTGGCAGCATAATTGACTGCTCCTAATAGATATAGTTAAAAGTGACAGATGGAGGTGGAGAATGGAAGAGGGGGAAGGGGAGGTTGATATTTACTTGTTTTGCAGGCTGTTTGTATGGGAGGGGAACCACAGGATCACAGAATGGGAAAGACTGAAAGAGACCACAGTGAGAATGCTAATTTAAAAAATGTTTAGTTGCTAAAATAATAATCTGCTGTCATTTTTACGGGGCCATTTAAAAAAAAAACGTTGCAAGTCCAGCTTGACTGCTCAATGAAATGAGTATTCAGCTTCTTCATTTCCTATACTCTGTATCAAGTACAATCCACTTACCTGAAATAGCTTAATGAATCAGTTTTCTATAGGACCCTTCCAGAGTCTTTTGTGCTGGGAATCAGGGAGGGACAATGCAAGATTTTGTGCTGTAACTCTTGCAGTATTGGAAGTTTCTGACAAGAAAATTGCTTTCTTGTTGAATTTTATCTTGCTTTAGAAATTATGTTCTGTACCCCAAAATTCTGTAGAAGTAGATATATTGAATTGAGCCATCTTCTCTGGATTTTCCAAATCCTTCAGTCTGTTCTTTAAGGACGAATAAAATAAAAACTTTATTTCCTTCTTCAATGCATGCTAATGTCCCTCAAAGTAACAGCGTACATCTGTTTCTGTACTGTTTGGAAGTGAATATTACTCCTCTAGTTTGAACTGGGGAAAACAATTGCCCAGCAATTATTGTTTTGTTCAGAATTAACAGAATTTGTCTAACTGTTACCACATAAAATTAAAATCAAATAAATAAAAAAGATAGATGATAGATAGATAGATAGATAGATAGATAGATAGATAGATAGATAGATAGATGAAATGGTAGCAATTTCAGGCCCCCTAGTTCATATCTTTAATATCTTATAGAGCTGAAAAGGAATAGGTACAGTATTAAAAAAGCCCACCAAACAAACACAAAAACAGCAGCGCACTAAACCACCCCAAACGCTAAAACAACAATCATAACTAAGCAAAAATGCCAAAATTATATGGAAAAAGAATTCTTTTCACTCAAAAAAAAAGGTATGATAAATTCTCTTTATGTACAGCAAAGGAATATTCAAGTAGGCTATTAAGACAGTTCATGGGCTTTTGAAAATGAAAAAAGAAAAAAAGTTCAGATGCTTTAAAATCTGTAGTGGTGGGACCTGGTATTCCCATAACATGCATAACTGTATATTGAATGAAAAGGAAAATATTAGAATCATTTTCGCAGGAAACAAACTAATACATATGGAAAAGGATAATGGTAAATTCTCAGAGTAATACACAGAAAATAAATAATGTAGTCCCAGCATAATATATTGCAAAGTCCCAGAAAATGCTCTTCACTGCAAAAGAAGATTCAAACTCATGCACAAAAGAATATTAAACTCTGTATTAACAATTTTAAATTTCTCTATTTTTTTCATGCCAAGACGAGGTCATATTTAACTTAATGTTTATGAAAATGATAAAGGAACAGATAAGTTGACAATCACAGAATCACAGTCTATGCTGAATTGCAAGGAACCCACAAGAATCATTGAGTCCAACTCTTGACCCTGCACAGGACCATCCCCATTATATGCCTGAGGGTATAATCAAAACCCTTACTGAACTCTGGCAGGATTGATGCTGTGAACACTTTCTTGGGGAGCCTGTTCCAATGCCCAACCACCCTCTGGGTGAAAGAACCTTTTTCTGATATCCAACCTAAACCACTCCTGGCACAACTTCAAGCCGTTCCCTTGGGTTCCATCACTGATAACCAGGGGGAAGAGATCAGTGCTTGCCCCTGCTCTTCCCTTCACAAGCAAGTTGTAACTGCAGTGAGGTCTCCTCCTAGTCTCTTCTCCAGCTGAACAGACCAAGTGATCTCAGCCACCCCTCATACAGCTTCCTCTCAAGTCCCTTCACCATCTTTGTTGCCCTCATTTGGATACTCTATGATAACTTAATACTTTTCTTATACTGTGGTGCCCAAAACTGCACTCAATAGTCAAGGTGAGGCTGCCCCAGCGCAGAGCAGGGCAGGACAATCCCCTCCCTCGGCATCTGCTTTGCCAGATGTCCCCCAGGTTGGCCCTTCTGGCTGCCAGGGCACTGCTGACTCATATTCAACTTGCCACTGATCAGGACTTCCAGGTCCCTTTCCATGGCACTGCTTTTCAGCACCTCATTCCTCAGTCTGTATGAACATCCCGGGTTGCTCCATCCCAGGTGCAAAATCCAGCACTTTCCCTTGTTGAGGTTCATATGGTTGGTGATTGCCCAGTTCTCTAATTTGTTGAGGTCTTTCTGCAAGGCCTCCCTGCCTTGCAGGGAGTCAAAAACTCTTCCCAGTTTTGTGTCATCTGCAAACTTGCTTAGTATTCCTTTCAGTCCTACATCCAAGTCATTTATGAAGATGTTGAATAGCACAGGGCCAGAGATGGAGCCCTATGGAACCCCACTAGTGACACATCACCACTCTGATGTCACCCCATTCACTGTTACCCTCTGTGTTCGACCTGTGATCCAATTGCTCACCCGCCACATGATGTGTTTATCCAGAGGTGCTAGACAGTTTGTCCAGAAGGATCCTGTGAGACACAGTATCAAAAGCTTTACTGAAATCCAAAAAGATTTCATCACCTGGCTTCCCTTGATCAACTTGTTGGGTTACCATGTCATAAAGGGAAATCAGGTTTGATAAGCAGGATTTATGAAGCTGTGCTGGCTGTTACCAGTGATTATGTTGCCTTCCAGTTGATTTTCAATATTTCCCAGAATAGTCTTCTCCATAACATTACCAAGCACTCAAGTGGGACTAATAATATTTAAATGCTCTTTGTGAAATTGGATTGACTGTGTTCTGAACAAAAAAAGGAAATATGGAAAAAGAATAATTTCAATTAAATATTTGGCTTACCTATGTTGAAATCATCTTTGAGTTGTATGCTATTCTTGTCTCTACTACTACTTAAGTACTATAAAACTTGTTGATCTCAGCTAATATATGTCTCATCTCTATAAACGGTAACAGAGTTAAGGCTCCCTGTCCTATGGCCATTAAACAGTTACTTTACAGCAATGATCACATGGAACTTTCAAGTAGTAATCTGTTAATGCAAATGATGAAAAGATTTGCAATATAAAAATAGTTCAAAGGTTTTCTGCCAAAGTAGATATTTGAATGAAGGAGGACAGTAATAGCTCAGTACAGGAAGACTAATTGTTTCCAGTTACATGTATTAGCCCTGCTACTTCATGTTTTGAAGAAGTTTTTCGTAATATATACAGCTAGGACAATTTCTTGTGTTCATATGGAATTCCAGTATTGTCATAGGACTCAGATGCCCATATTTACTACTTATAGCAGTGGAAGTAGTGGTACCTTAAATGAGAAAGTTAGTGTCAAACCTTGAGAAGGGTTGAACCTACACCTTTACTGTGGGAAGAGGTAATTAATAACTGCGTCTCTAACACAGTATGTCCCTAAGATTACTCTTTGGAATATGATACTGAATCACAGAATTTCAGATGGCTTTCTGGGAGGTGAAACACTATCCTTTTTCCATTTTCATGTAAAAAATTGCACCGTGCAGTAACTAATTTTCTTTTGATTATTTAATATCAGCTGTTCTTCATTTAGGGAGGGGTTTTTAGCTTCAGTTTTTAGTTACTCTAAGTACTGGATCCCATTACCTATAGGATTGAGGGGGGTTGGGGTTTTTTTGCTTTTATCTTTCTTGGGATGGGGAGATTAATGGTGGTAATCTTGTCTGGTTTTGTTTTTTCAGAGATCCAAACCAGCCTGTTCCACAGGACACGAAGTTCATTCACACAAAACCCAACCGCTTTGAAGAAGTGGCCTGGTCCAAATACAATCCTAAAGACCAACTTTATTTGCACATTGGTCTAAAACCTCGAGTTCGGGATCATTACCGAGCAACAAAAGTTGCTTTCTGGTTGGAGCTTGTACCACACCTTCACAATCTGAATGAAATATTTCAGTATGTTTCCACAACAACGAAAGTCCCGCCTCCTGACATGACCTCATTTCCTTATGTGACACGACGTTCTCCTGGTAAATTATGGCCAGCCACCAAACGCCCAGCAATGACACCTGCCAACAACCCCAAACATTCAAAAGACACCCATAAAACAGCTCCGGAAGATACAACAGTTCTGATAGAAAACAAGCGAGATTATTCTACGGAACTGAGCGTCACCATTGCTGTGGGGGCATCCTTGCTGTTCCTCAATATTTTAGCTTTTGCTGCATTGTATTACAAGAAGGACAAGCGACGTCATGAGACTCACAGGCGCCCTAGCCCGCAGAGAAACACAACTAACGATATAGCACACATACAAAACGAAGAGATCATGTCGTTGCAGATGAAGCAGCTAGAACATGACCATGAGTGTGAATCGCTGCAGGCCCATGACACACTGAGACTAACCTGTCCGCCTGACTACACACTTACTTTGAGAAGGTCACCAGATGACATCCCGCTAATGACACCCAACACCATAACCATGATCCCAAATACATTAACAGGAATGCAGCCTTTGCATACTTTCAACACCTTCAGTGGAGGACAAAACAGTACAAATTTGCCCCATGGACATTCGACCACTAGGGTATAGCTCAGCCCTTCCCCTACTACCCTCACAAGCCACTTGGAAGAAAGAAAAAAGAAAAAAAAAAAAGAAAAAAAAAAGAAGAAGAAAAAGTTATAATACCATCCATTGAACACCTTATCAAAGTCTAAAGTAAAACCAAGTGAAAGAGAAGGACAGTCATTTTCTTACTGATCCTTCCCACAGAAACTCACGGATATTAAAGATCAACTACAAACCCTGTGAAATGTGAAAAGTGTACATTGCTGTTGCGATACTGCTTTAAGATCTCAGCTACTTTGATTGAAAGTTGAGGCCAGAAGAAGTAATTTAAAATGGTGTTTTAAGTGTAACAAGCAAAGCAGAATCTTCTGGAACACAGAGCCAGTGACTGTACAGGTGTTTTGTTTTGGGTTTTTATAATAAATAAAATAATAAAAAGGATTCTTTATGTGCCATACCATGAATGGCCATTGATAAAACAAACACATCACCATGGGCTTTTACCCAGCATATGAAGCTGTAATCCAGATGGGGAAAATAGAATTTTATTATTAAAAACAAAAATGAAAAAAAAAAAAAAGAGAAGGACTGACTATGCAGTAAAATACGTATAGTTCTGTGCAAAGAGATGACTTGCCAGCCTGAACTATATTTAAAGAAACTTTGTAAAAATGTAAATAGCTGTGAGTTTAAAATCAAATCAAGAAAAGGAAAAAAAAAAGAAGCAGCTTTTATTGATGTTTTCAGTTTGAAAAGAGCTTTTAGAAAGATTGTGCATTCGATTGTGACCTATGTGTATATACATTAGTCATATCACCTCTGTTTCCTCCAAGACCAAAGGAGGAATTTCTTCTTAATTACTAGTGGTAAACAAAAACCATGAGTTTTTTCTAACATGTTTCATTTATATGAGGCCATGGTGTCATGCAGAGGATACAGCTGTCTGTGTGACCTGCATATTTTCTCTTACAGGTTGCACTAGTGCATGTTAAAGTATTCATAGGAGATTGTTGTTCTTTTCTGAAACATTTTTTCTATAATTTAATTTTGTGTTAGCCTTTGTTAAATTGCAACACAGCAATGGATTGGAAAATGAGAAAAAAAAACACAAAAGAAAATAATTACTCTTTTAAGCTCATTGAACTGAACCAAGAAGCATCCAATAATATATATTCAGAGTCCAGTTTGTAGTTCTTGGTTATCGTGATACATTAGGAAAAGTTTTGTGCCCTGACAAGAGCAATGAAAGCCTGTGTTTTGGTCAGCCTTCTCTGAGGAAAATTAGCTCTATATTCACCAGCAGTTGCAGTGGAATCTCAGCTGAGAAAACACCTCCTTAGCTTTGCTAAACAAAATAAAACCACAGCTTGGAAGTGGGGAAATGCAGGGTTGGTTGGCTGGCTTTTTTTCAATGTGTTCCGAATGATCAGTGTGTAAAGAACTTCTCAGCCCAATATTTTGATTTGTGCTTGAGAGTGTACCTGTTAGAAAATGCTTATTTTGCTGATTTATTGCACAGCAGTCCTGTAGTGAAAGAAAATCATGGAGACAGAAGCAGAGAGATCATCAGCTGTTCTGCATCTGAACAGAATTGAAAATCCCAGAGAGCATCACTCTCAGGAAGGGCAAATTTATTAGGTAGTTATTCCCTTCTGCCCTTACTTCACTAGAAAAGCAAGGGCCAAGCAGAGCTATCAAAGTAACTTAGCAGTTTGATTCGAACAACTGATTTGAATGTGAAAAGGTAGAAATTAGTTCTCACAGATGAAGATTACTTTATATTTTGTCTTTGAAAGTTACTCCATCATTGAGAGATAGTAACCAAAGATCTTTGAACAAATTGGTCTGCACTTGAACATAATTATCCCAGATGTATTTTCTATTATTAGTCCACAACTACACTGCATCAATATCATATGTCCCATGAGTATCTAACACAAGATGCCTTGTACCTCTTCTTGTTTTCTACAGTTTTTGATTTCAAATAAAATACCTTGGAACAGTTGCCCCTACAAATAAAATAAAAGACAAGGTGGTTGAATGAGGTCTGTTCATCTGCACAACTCCTTGTTGTAGCAGGCAAGCAAACAAATTCTGAATGAAAGAAGTAAAAAGTTAATGACATGATAAAAATGCAACATGTGGCTGATACAATCCTTTATTTGTAGTAAATATGCTATAAATCTGACCTGGAAGCTCAGGTTGGAATGTGATAAAGCAGCAACCCCAAAGTACAACTAGTAGAAAATGGAAAACTGCTTTGTTTTTTTCACTGATCCATCACATATTATCAATTAATGCTGACTCTATACCAGGCAATTTCTACCAATTATGAAGCCTCAGCTGAGATACAGCAGTTCATAACTCTTTAAAAAGGTTAAAAAAAAAAAAGGAAAAAAAAAAGAAAAAAAAAGAGGTAATGATGCTTGACATCATAATCAGTTGGGTATGTTTGTAATGTGAATTACAGTATTTGTTTAGTACTTCCAATTGTCTTCTGCTAGCAATATGTACAGTACTGTGTCAGGCTTGTGACATTTGGGTAAAAAAAAGTTCCTATAAGTGAATGATTTTAGCTTTTAAAAGAAATTACAATCAAGTTGATTTAATAATTTGATACATCTGGACTGATGTATGATTTATAGAAGGAACAGATTTATAGGGTCTTCATAGAATTCTATAATAATGATATAAAAATATACTTTGAAACTGTAAAAGAAAAACAAAAGTACTTTCCCAGGCTTATATTCTTGTCCTTATGAGGCACACAGGGTTCAATGGTTTCTTCTGTTATTGTTTTGCAATTTTTTGTTTTTTGCCTTAAGTAATGATAGAAGATATATATGGCTGGACACATATGTATAAACTTTTCAGCAGCATTTTTAATAATAAAATATCACGGTATTTTCTAATGCTTTGTGCAAATAACTATGTGTTCATCCTTTTGCATAGAAAGTCTTTCAGAGGTGTGTTTTCTGCCCCATCTCCATTTCATTATCTAATGTAAACAATGCCTTGATACACAGTATAAAAATATTAAAGTAACAGAGGTTGCACTTTTATGTTAGCGTTGAGTTTTCATGGCCTTTGAAGTTCTATAAGCCTGCCAGTAAAAGGAAAGCAACTCAGACCATGAAGACATAAGAGAATAAGCTCTATATATTTATTACCTGTATACACTGAAACTCCCATTGAAGCAATGGTTTAATTATTTTGTTAGTATTTTCTGAGGCACTGACAAAAAAGCTTGGGTAACCAACTTCCCTTCCTAGTGTAGAGCTTAGCAACTGAAAAATGTATCTTCCAAATTAGGCATCAAAATAATGCCGTTTAATCGAATACATCAAGCCTCCCCAAGTAAATATACTTTCCTTTTATATTTTAAATTTAAATAAGCAATGAATTTTGTTAGAAAAAGTATGTAGGTGTAGCAATATATGCTATTCATATTTAAGGTATTTACATATATTGCAAGTATGTCATTAATATCATTCTTCCTTCAAAGGCTAAGTAAGTAGTTTGTTCTTTTATGATGTTAGATTCTGTTTATCAATGAGGTTTCCTTTCACTGGAAAAGTACATAGACATTTTAGTAATATGAGTAGGGTATTGTTTGCTTTCTGTAACTATTCCGCTGAATAGAGGTACTAACAATAATGTTTGAAGAATTTTGAGCATAATAGTGAACAGTATTTGCAAAAAGCAAATTCTGAATTATTCATATCAGCTTTTTGATATGAAGAATCAAGCTTCTGAGATAGAAACATGTGCCTACTGACCTAATAAAGCAGCCTGAATTTTGAATATTGAATTTGTATATAAAGCTTTAGCAAATATACTGCAGGTTTATAGTTGTCCAGCAAATATGTTTAATTACAGGTACACTTTGAAATTCCACAGCTTGCTCTGAAGTAATTCATACACAAGAAAAGGGGTTGCAATTGTGTCATTTCTGTGAATTGTTCACCTTCAATTGCTGGGTGAACTCAATAAGTTAGCTTTTTTTTAGTTAATCAGATTCACATTTAAAAGAAGGAAAAGCTTCAGAACTTTGTTCATGCTAACTTAATATTGTGTTGTTTCATTCCTTTACTGTCTGAAATATAAATCTGCAAATTAGTATGTTCCAATTTCGACTTTGCTAAGAATATGACAATTTAATGGTATTTAATATCACATAAAAATAATTTGAAATAATACCATGACAATTATGTGCTTGTCTCAGATTTGTAGTTTTAAATTTGTATTAGTTAATTATTGTCAACTGTTTCTTGTATTTTCATCTACAGCTGTTTGACATCACAAACCTCATCAGCCTGAATCTTTCCAGATGCCATTAGCAGCTGGTAAAAACTGGGATTTTCATCCCACTAGAAGTTATGATATTATATGTTTAATATCATAATATTTTAAAATGCTTCTCAACACATCAAATTAGCCTGAAAATTAAGATAGTAGCCTTTTATTAACACAAATGAAAAATAAGAAAGGTGTTTGGAAATGTCTAAACATCTTGTTTGAGCTGTAGTGTAATAAATGGCATTTCACTTTGGGATGAAGTTTTGATTCAAGCCATTTTGTTTGATGTTCCACTGTGGACACCAAGGTCCACACTGTGTCTTCTAAAAGTTATGTAAGTTAAGTTTTAAGGAAGTTACACTTTCTCAGTCTTTTATAGCCCACCCTAATTACTTGATCCAAATTTTACCATGTTAGAGAAAACTCAGATCACCCAGGGATGATGTAGACACAATCGAGCCACAAAGTCCAGACCAGGGAACAAGGTTCTTCAAAAACCTAGTGAACTGCAGCTCTCCTGAGATACATTGATAATTAAGAAAAATATGCTTTTATATTTTAACAATTCAAATTTAAAATAAACATCTAATAAATAAGGTACATTCCATTTTTATCAGTGGAAAGTTCACAAATTTTTGTAATACCTACACTTTCCTAACTTCATTTTGCACCCCTTTCCCAGAGAGAATAAAGAAGCCTTTTGAGCCAGTACTTTTTGGAATATCCACATATATAAATGAGAAATAAAGTAGATGACATCTCTTTGTTTTCCCTTCTACATAAAGATCCTTGGTTTCTAAAAGGATAAAAAGTTTTTCCTCTAGTGCCTTTGTCAAGACTTGCAGGTTATCTAGGTGATTCAGAGTAGTCCCATTCCCAGGTATCTAAATTTAAGCAAAAGCTGGACAAAGAACTGACATTGCCTTTGACTTTGACTACATAGCACAGTTGTTTCTCTCCAACAGCCAAAGGTATGACAAAAAAACATAGAGATTTTTATCTATGTTTGATTTTTAAAATACTGCATTTTTAGAGACAATTTTGTCTTTTTTCAGTTTTTGATGTATGATGTACAGCTTTTTGCTGTACCTAACTCAAAGCCCTCACTCATTTCTGGTCATCTCATATCTTTTATCTCTTACTGCTTCAGATATTTCCCTAGAGATACAGATATGTTTTCATGTGTGGGTTTTCTTTTTTTTTTTTGGGGTTTTTTTTTTTTTTTTTTTTTTTTTTTTGTGTCACAACAGTTAAGTTTGGCCTCAGATTTGTTCCATTCTATTCTGTATGACTGTGAGAGAGCATTTTTCATCTGAGATTCTCCTTGGCTGCTTTCACTGTTTAAAAAGTTCCCCTGGAGGGGTATTTATATGGCATTATTCCTCATCCTTGAAATGCATTGATCTCTATGGCTTATCTGCATTTTACACCAGCCTCACAGCTTTGCTTTGACATAGTGTATGTTGTAATGGGAAGCGCCAGCTTGGAGCCAGGCTTTCCTGTTACTCTGTAGTTTTTATTATTGCTATTATTCAGTGTTGGCATTTGTTTCTTTTTTATATTGATCTTTAACCAGAAGTAAATTGAATTGGTATGTCATTCTATTCCACAGCAAGATTTCTCAAACCCTACATTACTCGTAATTCTTGTTTAGATACAGATAATTACACTGCACCAACAAAACATAAAAACCTTTCTAAGTCATTAATGTTTCCTGATTCTACCATCCGTGCAAACTAATAGGGGGCTGGCACAGTTAGCCTTCTATGACAAGAATTCATGTTATACTGCCTTCCTCTTGGTGGGGACTTGTTTCACAAATATGGGGAAATAAATACAATTAGCATTTTCATGTATTAAAATTCAATTAGATAATGTCAAAGGTAAGAAAGACCCAAGCAAAATTCATAGAAACTGCATTAGTGTCCTGCACTAGTGGTTATTTTACAGAGACAAAAATTAGCAGATCAGTAGAGAGCAGCTGCATGAGTTGTTAGTAGACTTTATTCAATAGATATCTCACTTCAGAAACTTAGAGTGGAATTTGAGGATTTCAGGAAACGAAGAAGATATTGCAAAAGTATTCTTAATGAAGTACTTCTTTCTAGAATGCCTAGCAGCAGCAGCAACAGTGAAACTGCAGGAAGTGTTTTAAAATAAATAGGAAGCAAATGCAAATTGTTCCTAAATGAAATTGACAGGAAGAAATATGATACAATGTGATATGAAATGACCTTAAAATAATGTGATGGATTTCTTCTGTGTTAAGGGCCAACAGAAAAAGGAAAACCATCTCAAAGGATACATTTTTACAGGGACTAGTTGCATGAAATCATTGCAGATAATGAGACTATAATGAGATTTTGAACAGAGATATTGTGTCATAATGTTATACTGTATGGATTTAGAGATGTTGAACCATGCTCATCTGGGTATTGAGAAGTATAAAATTAGATTCCAAGATGCTCTACTTTAGCAAGACAACAGTACTGCCATGGTAGATAACACAGCAAGGTGAAATGTGCACTTTTGTCAGGGAACAACAAAACATCCAACTAATTTTAGTCTAAGAAAGACAAAGTGCCAGACTCTATAAACAGGGAATAAAGACAATACAAGCCAGGCACAGGTCCAGCCTGGAGAACCATCTTGCATATAGAGGCCAACAAAGAGGTTATCCTCCATATCTGCTTTTTGCTTTATTTTCCTTTGGCAGGGGAGAGGCGTGGAGAGAGAAGGTCCCTGGAATATGCTGTTTTCCACTAACCACTGGCCTTTGAGCCCTCAAAAATCACCAACATGATATATGTGAGAGGTCACTATAAGCTGGAACTGAGACAGAGAAGGAAAGAGTATGAACTGTTTACTTATTATTAGCTACTTTTTCTCTTCTCAGTGAAGGACAATCAAGAAGAGGTAAGGGATGAAATGTGCTGCAGCTTTCCCCAGTACTCTGGAAAAGGCCAGCCAAGCACTTTACTCAGTTTTCAATAGGGCTGACAGCTGGAAAAAAACAATGGAAGCACTCAGAGAGCAGTGGGTAGTGAGGGAGTTGCTGAAGATGGCAACAGTCACCTGCTGAGTTGATTTGTGGGGCTTGAATGTCTCTGACCCATTATAATGGGCTTATTAAAAATTTCTATGCTGCTCCCTAGACTGTAAGTTCTGCACCATTTATATAGCAGGAAGTCAGTAAGAATATGATTAAAAATTAATCAAATAAAAATTTAATTACCAAAAATTAAAGCTCTCATATGTGTAAGAGAAGTAATACTCAATACTGCATTAATCTTGTGATCTGACTGCAGATGTTACTGTATCTCCAAATCAGACACAACACAGAGTTCTGATGGAGGCACTAGGATAAATCATCAGCTGTATATGCACATAGCTAGAAAGTGGTGTACCATTTGCAACAGCTCTATAAATTGCTCTTTCAATAAATTGTAAGTTTGAAGTTACTTACCTCTCTTTGCTGAGTTTTTGCAATGAAAAATAATGTGTACCAAGGACTGGAACTCTCAGAGCTGCAGCACACAGCTAAAGAAAAATGAAGACATAAGTTGCTGGAATTTTGGACAGCTGAGACCTCTATTAGAAACTTGGTCTTCTTCATCTCCTATTACCAACAGTCCATCCAGATCTTATGTGTAATGAATTTTCCTGTGAAGGACTGTTTCTTCCTCCAGAAGGCTGACATGTGACTAGGGACTAATACAGATGGAACATGAAAAATATCTCCCTGGGATGGTAATATCTCTGACCTCTGTGGAGCAGGTTAACAAACTTCCTTAACTATCAGCAGCTTACTAATAGATGACCAGTCATAAACAGACAAGCCTATTCAGTAAACACCATGTGAGAGGGAATACCAACCACAAAACAGAAATGCAGATAATTCCCTTTAAAAGTTCACTGCAGTATAGAATCACTTCAGCTTCCAAAAATACATATAAATCTGGCATATCACATAAAATAATTTGGAGATTGTGAGTAATCCTGGAGGAATAGGTAAACACATTTTAGTGTGTTGCACTTGTGCATTTGTACTAAACTGACCATAATTCTCCATTTTGATCTCAAGGTCTCATCCTGGCATTATTTTTTCAAGTGGAATTATTTGGGTTTTTTCTCCTTTTGAATAGATAGGGACTTTATGCATTCTGAAGTTGTAGAGTTTTACTGTCATGTCTGCTTTCCTTATAAACAGAGTAATTAACAATGGGAAAATAATTTCATCTTAGTGACTGCTTGAAAAAAAGTAAAGTTTTTTGAGTGACAATATGTTTGAGCATTCAGCTTTTTACAACTGCTCAATTATGACTGTAAGTGGTAAGAAATTTAGCATTTGGTTTTGGAGGGGTTTCTACATGGCAAGCTTTGAAATGTTACAAAAATAGGATAATATTATAGGACATATAATTTGGGGAAAGAAGGTTTCTGGTAGATATCTCCATTATTTTAATAGGCAACATGATGATTTATGTGCAAATATGTAACCTTTATAGGAACTTAAGCTAACTAACACTTGAGTCTAGAAGGCTACAAATTTAGGCATCTGGGATGTATTTCTACATCTATCTATATATGCAGATATATTTATGATTATATGTATGGTTATTATATGCTTCCTCGCTGCAAGTTTTCAGCATCAGATTAAAAAAGCTATTTTCAGTTATTTGCAATTCTCAGAATATGAAAAATACTAATGCATTTCACAGGTATTTTGGAGTTGGTCCTTTTAAAAACTTTTTTTTCAGAGGTATACATATGCCTTTGTTCTGAAGATGCACACACAAATGCAGCTGAGGGAAAAGTGGGAAGATAACTTCTTGTCTGTTTTCATTCACTTGGTGAAAATAACTCCCCAGCTGCAATAGTTCGGTTGCAGAACGTAGTCGTCAGTTGTTCCTCAGAGAAAAAGAATGAATCCCATTCATCTTTAAAAAATGAGGTTACAGAAATATATGTAAAAGCAAGTTATGCAGAATGGACAAAGGCGAGTCAGGAGGATGGCAGGAGCTACAGAATAAATGTGGCTGTTAACCCAGGACACATGAGGAGCAGCCAGGATGTGGTTTGAGTCTGAATCAACTGAACTCAGAAGAAGTATAAACCAGAAACCAGGAAAATGACCAGAAAGCCCATAATGCTGAGAATAAAAGTTCAGAAAATGGCACACAGGACAAAGATGAAATACTAGAGTGCCAAGCTGTGTTTGTGTTAGTATTTTTGTTTGGTTCAGGAATGTACTGTTAATGGAAATCTGCCAATCCACATTTATTAAACTTCCCTCACAAACTAAACTTTGTTTTACATTGCAAGCGAACTTGGACCAGATGAGACGGATTGCTTTTGCAGGTATATACTGAAAGATATGATCTAGGAATGCACCCCATACCTGCAAGCAAACCACTGAGATTTGTGGATGCAAACCATTCTCTGACACTTCCCCACATCCCTGGCACCAGTCCTGGTCTCTCTTGTATTTAACAGACTGGCAGTTTAGCAATATGGTCTCTGGGTATAAAAATTATAGTCTTTTCCCACCGAATCAAGGCTAATTCATCTTGTTGTCTAAGTTCAGTTTATGGCGTAGTGCCTTTGATTTCAGTCCCAAAATGCGTACAAAACTGCCAAGTCCTAAAACCATTTACAAAACACCTTCTCATTTCTTAATTCTTCTCAACACTATGAGAAAGGGAAAAGGCAGGTCCCACTATTGACTTTGCAGATTATACCGATGAAAAGATATTTCTTTTCTCTTTTAAATAAAGCAGGTACAAATTTAGAACTAAATCTAATTGTGCTTCTGGTGGTTTAAGGATTCAGCAGTGCAGTGAAGTGAAGTTTACTTGTCCACTTAAGAATCTGAAATCGTTTGTAAAATATTTTAGTGGGAAAATATGCACCCTTTGTATTATTGTATACATTCCTAACACTGATCTAAAATGCTAGATACCAGCAGATGTTCAGAGTGGACATATTCAACAATATATAAAACAAACAAGCAAACAAAACAAAACAAAAAAAATTCTCAATTTTAATTTTAAAGGGCTTTTATTTTTTTAATGCCTCAGTTGATTTTAATCTGTTTGCATTATCAAATCTATGCACTAACTAGCATATATTTTAGAAGTGTTATTTTACTCACTTTGGTAATTGATTTCATTACAACATATTGGGGGGATAAAATATCAATTTCAGTGTTAGATTTCATGGGTCTTCCCTGCTTACATCTGCTAAGTAAATGTTACAGCCATGGACAACAGATTTGACACTCCACTCTGCAAAAAACAGATGGGTATGTTTTCTAGTTTCTTTTTTTAAGACAAAGGACGTCTGCATCTAAGGTAGGCTTTTTAATATTTTAGTCTTGGCTACTACAGTTAAAATTGTCTGTGTTAACTAAGAAAGGAACAGAACAAAACATTCTTTTCACAATTCCATGACATCAGATTGATTGAGAGAACTCCAAAAATATCTCATCATGTATTTTAAGTCCTAAACTTTGAGATTTTCTTAGTTTAAAGGTCTATAGGAACATACATCTTTCAACCTGTAATTTAACTTGCAATAGCCTCTTTTAATAAAAAACCAAACCAAACAAACCTAACCAAAAATATTTACATATTTATGGAGGACAAAACTGTAGAAGGCACTCTAATCTTGTAGAAAACAAAACTTGCACCTAATACTGAATCCAATCGATATCACAAATGGTAGCCAGTAGTCTAAAGATAGGTTTTCTATAGTCTTCAAGACTACAAATTAACAGAACTATTTTTAAAATAAATTCTCCTTGTGGAGTAAAATATAAATTAACTTTTATCAAACACAATTTTTAAATATGGTACTTTAAATTCCATTTAATCTCTTTAATTCACTGAATAATAAATTCCATTTAATCTCTTTAATTCACTGAATAATGATTTTAATCTATTGGATAATTAAACTTTGAAAGGCTCTCAGGACTTCATATAGATGTGAAATCTTTAGAAGAAAAAGTTTATAGAAATCATCAGTTTAAAGAATCAAAGTAAAACAGCTGTTTACATAGAGTTACTATGTTTTATACTCTTGGTGAAATTTTATGAACTAAAAAACCATGAAATTTGGTAGAAAAAAAGGAATGTTAATCAGTATTAACATAGCTGCGTTGAGTTTTGAATGTGGTTGTGAATGAGAGAGTCAGAATATCAAATATCTTGACTAAGAAAAATGTTTCATCTTAGAAAATCTATCTCTCCATGCAACATTATAGGAATACAGGGGCTAAAAATACAATTTACATAAAATTATTTTAAATCAACAAGAAAATTAAACATGAATATCTTCATAACTGATTGTCATGGGTTTCTGTGGCTGGGTAGGTAAAACCAGCACACCGAGGATAACATTTTATTTTCTATATTGAACAGTTTAATTATGTCAATTTGATCGTTATTTCATTCTGCATATCTCAATCTCGCATATAATATATTTTTTATTACAATGTTTTAATCAGAGTAACTTTCTCAAAGCTTATTTTGAGGTATATTGAATGAAATAATAATAAATGGTAATGAAAAAGAAATAAAACAAGAACTAATGTGGTTAATAAAAGTAAGTAATACTTGATAATTTTAATCATGGTTATATATAAAAAGTGTGAAGCATTGTAATAACTCACGTAAAAGCTGAAGTAATTTAAAAAGGCTTGACCATTGCTCCATTCTGGTTCAACTGCAACCATCCTTCAAATTATTCTCATCTGTGAATGAAAGAATAGTTTTCTGATTTCTGCTCTGTGTACCCTACTAACACCTAGCCTAAGATAAAGAGTAATGGGATAGAGAATGGAGAGCGTCACTGCAGTTCTGTCACCCTGCAGTCATTCATTTTGTCAAGGAGAAATGGAAGAACAGAAAAATGTGAAAGGAGACTAATTCTTAGGGTGAAGAGGCACCCATGGAGGACGTAGGAGAAAAATAGATATGGCACTGTTCTTGGAGAAAGAGATGCTGGGGCAGAAACGGTGAAGGGCTGGGGTCTAGAGTTTGCAGTGTAAGGAGAAACTGATAAGGCAAGATTGATTTGCTGTATAGGTAAAGAATTATTTTTCAGTAATGGAAATGGCTAATGTAGGTCTCAAATATTTTTTTTTTCAGACTACTATAAACACAAAACATTGTGGATTTGCAGAATGTAAAATAAATCACATTCATTCTCACCTCTGATTGGAACAGGGAGCTGAACCTTTAAAGGCGGGAGGCTATAAAGATATGAGCGCATGCAGAGGGGGACAAGAACTGCACCATCTGAATATTTTCATGGATATTTACATTTGTAATGGTTTTCCCTGGCACCAAGCAGAATGAGTGATCCAATAATGCACAGACTTCATCTAGCAGACCAGTCTGAGTCTGCATGGTCTTCTGCAGATCAGGTTAGGTAGGCTAGTAGCCTTTCCCTATAATTTTTATACTAAGTGAATCCATTTTCTAATGGTCCATTCAACCATCAAGAGTAATTGAAATGACTATAAGGACTTTGAGGAGAGGAATTGAAAATAGAAGATGCAGTCATAGACTGCCTGTGTCAAAGATCTCTGAGGCAGCATTCTGTGAGCTCAGTATTTGTTTTGAGATTTCACTATGAAAAAGAAACTGCTGTTGGGACAGGAGGTAAAGATACAAAAGAGCTATGACATAAAAACTCAGAGTAGGTGAAAGCAGAGTTTACATTTACTGGGGTGCATTAATAGCCATGCATAGCAAAACGGAATAATGAAATATAGTGTAGGAAAGAAATCATGATGGAGACAGCTATTAGAAAATATTATATACAAAAATACAAGAGCAGAAGACTCAAAATAAAATAGCAGCAGAAAAGCCATGGGGCTGAAAAAGGTTCTTGTGTTCTTTCTCTTACATTTAGGTACCTGTCGTACAAATGTTATACAGAGGTATATAACCTCTGTGTTTTAAATCTGTATAATGTGTATGTAATAGCTATAGCAATAATGGGTAGCAGTGGGTGATGAAATGCAAATATTATGAAAAAGGTGCAAATGTTATAATGTTGTGCAAATTGCACATTATAAGTGATCTAAGTATATCAGTTCTGGCATTGTCCAGAACAGACTGGTTCTTTTTTCCTATCTCTTCTGCTAACATGTGGGCTGTAGGTAAGATTGGTGAGTCAACAACTGCACAGTCTAGGTGTTCCATTGAAAAGGTGAGTGACTGTAACCAGAAGAGGCAAAAGGAATTTTAGTTCTCTTTAGAAAAGAAGGTACTGTGTTCTGCTCAGAGTTTTTCTTCTAAATGTACAGAATAATTTCATGTGTCTTCATCATCACAGTCTCATTCTTTTCTTAAGAGGTAGAACATTATAATATCTGCTATATTAAGCCCTACTGAAAGCCATCTATTCCAGCACACACTTTGTGAATAATAAAATCAGCATTCCTTTTTCAAATATATGTTTGGTTTTTGTTTTTTTCCTTTCTAATTTCTAACTGTGGAATGTTTAGGTGAAAGAGGGAATACCTAGTTCCTGATTCCCATACTGTATTTTAATTTGTTACTCTTCTGAGAACAAAACACTCCAAAGAAGCAAGATTCCTATCTTTTAGTGTTCTTCACCCATTATGCTATACTATGCATCTAGTACTTAATTCCCCTTCCCTTCTTCCTTTTCCTCTGTGCATACACATAGAAGTACACATTTTAACCTAGCCTTGGGTTAGCCAGATGAAGAACAGTTGTAGATTCAAGGATGAGTTGAGAGGCAGTCTAGACATAATATATGTGACTTGGTTTGTTCTGACTTGCTCATTTTCTTGCAACCACTACCTCAAGGGATGTATTAGATGGGTCCTAAGGTGCTCCTTGATGCAGTGTCATGTGTGAATAGCCCCATGTTGCTCTGTCAAGGGTTGTCTTGGCCATAGTCTGTAGTTGAGGAAATTTCCCCCTTATCTCTCTAAGAGGATGAAAGCTCTAATTCCTTAAACTGTACTACTTTAAAAATGCCATCTTTTCCTTCCCACCTCCTGTTACATTTAAGTACGTGCTTCAGAATTAGGTACAATTGGATAAATCCCTCTGTTCATTCAGTTATCATAACATGTTTCCTCATACAAAGTCAAATGAGCAAGTAACATCCAGACATAAAGCTTGCAAGAACTATGTGCCTTTGTAACTTTGGAAAGCACATTATATTCTTCTGCAAAGGTTTAATTTCCCTAGTTTTTTAATCTGTGCATATTCATCTAAATATCTGCCCTCTGAAACCAATAGCAATATTTCCACTGAATGCAACAACGTGAACGAAGAACAATACTCATGCTTTCTTAAAAATAAGAAAAATGTGTAGCAGTTGGGTGTCACTTGTAAGTTGAGATTGGTTTGGTTTGCTTTGCTTTGCTTTTTTCTTTTGGGGGGGGATATTTTATGTTTGTTTGTTTGTGATTTTCCTCTCTGTTAGAAGTTCAAAGAATACATTCAAACTTTAGCTTGTCCTCTGCAAAAAAAATTACAGTTATGACAATATTTATAATGAATTTTCAGGATTTAAACAATGCTGATTATTACAAAATAAAATCCATTTTTTATGAGCACTTTGATAGATAAAGTACTATAGGAATGCCAAATTCAGAAAAGAAAATTAAACCCCAGGAAAAATCTTATTTTTTGGAGTTTTTCAGACTACTTTTCTGACACCAAAGAATAATATATTCCAGTGTTTACAAAATTGTTTAGTTTGGTTTTTTTGTTGTTTGTTTGTTTGTTGTTTCCTTTTTTGGTGTGTTTTTTTGGGTTTGGCTTGGTTTTTTTGGGTTTTTTTCTAATTTTTTTTAATTCATCAAAGATTTCCTATTTTTGTAAGAAAGATTTCCTATTTATATGAGAAATCGCTTAGTTGGATACATATTCATAATTCCAACTTTTCCTAAAGCAGTGTAAAAGGGGGTGACTGACATGTGAGGGGCATAAAAAATCACAAGATTAGACAAAATACAAATTAAATGTCACCATAAATTTTAATATAGATCTGCTTCTATCAGTGTGTTTATTTCACCATTTAGATTAATTTCACGCATAAATAACATATAGATGTTTGTAAGAATTTCCTACTCTAAAAAAAAGAAAAAATGAGGGAAAGTGGAATGATAAAATGATTGAACTTTTATTACACTAGAAATTTTTCATTGAATTGTATTCATATTGAAATTTTTCAATATATTTTTTTAAGAAATAAAACAATAAAACTTGGTTATCTTTGGAAAATATGATATCAGAGTGACCTTGATTTTTTATACTTTGTAAAACCAGAGCTCTGTTTTTTCAAAAAAACCATAAGACATAAAGAAGATCAAAATAATTGAACTAGAAATTTGCTCAATTTGTCCTGTAAATTGCACATAAATCATGCTTATTTGGCCAAAAGAATTAAGCTACATTAAAAAAAAGAAAGCAAATGCTGTACCAAAAAACCCCAGAATGACACTCATAACATGATGTTAACGAACCCGAATTATACCGTCACTTACAGACAAGTGCATTCTTAAAAACTTCTATACAACTCAAAAAAGAACACAGGGAAAAAAACCTCAAAACAACATGTGGCAGTTGGTGTATCTCATCCAATTATAGTTGAAAAATTAATTTAAGTCTCAAAATGGACAAAAGAAGAAAAATCACATATGGCATGATATTAGTCTGAGGCTTGAATGTTTGTTTCCTTCAAAGTGAGCAAGATGATTTTTTTAAAATTATTTTAAACTGTAATAAATTACTCTCAGCAAAACAAGATCTTGAGTGTTTCCTAAGTGACGCCAGTGACATACCCAGAAAATTGCCCCTCATTAACTAGAGTACATTTTCACTTTATGTTTCTTATGTCACAGAAGAGGTTGAAAGGTGGGTTTGATTTGATATGGACATTTATGCGACAATAACTGTTAATATGGAAGCAGAATGGAAGGAGTAAAGTAAACCCGGCTTGTGCAAGAAAGGTCATGGTACATTTCCTGATTGTGATATTAAAACAGAATAAATAACTCCATTTAGTTGAATGGAGCTTTGCCTATTTATGGTAGATAAAGATTTGCCACAGTGAGGCTCCCTTGATTTTTTTTTACTACAGGTATAATTTTTGTTGTTGCTTTTTAACTACTTACTTTTGATGAAGATAATAGAATTGCTTGTCCTTAGTGCTTCGAAAGCAGTATAAACAAAAAATAGAAAAAGCAAGTTCACATAGTACTGGAATTCTCAGAGCAGATTTTGCTTCTGTGTCATCACTGAGAGACAATTTTAGCTAGCTACTTTTCAAGAAATGTATAGTTCATTGATGTATATTAATCTATAAAAGACACATGAATCTCAGTTCACAACTTGAATAGCTTTTAAAAAAGACCTTCTTTTCCTTCCATTTTTTTCAATTGTATAAAGTCAGGTTGACCACAACTTTGTTTGCAACATATTTTTCTTTCCAATTAAGCAGCAGTACTAATTTATTTTTTTAACTCCTTCTCTGTTAGATGGTTATTCTGCTGTACTGTAATTGACATCATGCGTGATATAGTAATGTTCTGTGGGTTTTTTTGTTTTTTGGGGGCTTATTGGGTCTTGGGTTCCTTTTTT
>WBMV01007386.1:113724-195312 GCA_013396655.1 Campylorhamphus procurvoides
TTTTTTTTTTTTTTTAAGGAGTAGAACACATCATCACTTCTCCAAGCCTTGGTGTTTGGCTTCAAATTACGTTACCGGCAAAATATAAAATCAGAGCAGGAAACAAACAAACACAAACAAACAAAGATCATGACTTTTATCATATCATGCTATAGAAAAGAAAAAAAAAAAACACATTGCTAAATCACCATCCATTCTCAAGCAATCTGATTGACAGTAGAAGTGTTGGAGGTGGGCTTATGGAGCAGTGAGACGATCCAATATGGATTAACTACAAAACTCAGTTTATTAATGGTGTTTCTACAATTATAGTGTTCTCTAAGTGTATGTGCATTAACATTACTGGTGTTCACACACATAAACAATCACTCATTGGCTATAGCTACAAAGCTACTGTCTCTGTACTTGTCTTCTGAGTTCTCACAGTCTCTACAAGCTGCTTATCTTCACAAGTACAGAGCAGACTGGCCAAGGTCATACTCCTCCTGCTAGGTGAAGAAATCCACAGCCTATTAATTTCCCTACATAGAAGGAAATAAATATTTGCATCTGAATGTAAGAATTACTCTGCTTGTTCTCCAGTCCTTCTCCACATTTAATTTTCAGGTCTTACAGTCCTCAGGACTGACAGACCGGACTCAAAGTAGAAAATTCCTTCGTAATAAAATACTCATACTCTGCTTTTTAGGGACTCTACTCTTTGCTACAGACTGTTCCTGTGGACTTCAAAGAATCAGAGGATCATAAAATGGTTGAGGTTAACTTGACTTGGTTAACATGGCACCTTAACTTTTTTAATCAAAGTCAAAGCTTCCTGGAAATGTTTCCCCTTTCCCATTCTACTGAGAAGGTTTTCTTTAGAGAAAAAACAGAATAAATTCCCATTCAGGACCTACAAGGTGTTTTGAAAGTGTCAGCTCTCCCAGACTTCTTGTTGCTTTTGAAAGGAGAAAGAAGACTGTCAGGCTTGCCTTCAGGGTCTTATGCTTTGTAGCAGAATACAGAGAAAGCATAGGTATGAAAAGTTGATAGAAAAAATTGTTTCTGTGGAAATCTCTTCCAGTTTTCTTCACCTGGGCTTTTGCTTCAAGTTCCACAGAAGGAAAGAGATCTACTTCACTTCCTGGTGCTGAATATCTGCATTTCTGTACTGTACTTTGAGACAGACACCACCCTACAGCTGAGCTGGAAGAGAAAAAAAAATGGAAAAAGAAACAACAAATCCAGCAAAAAGATTGAAAAAAGAACATGAATTTCAGTGTGCCCTCCCTGCTTTGTATTTATCATCTTTCCTAGTAATGTAGTACAGGATCTTTCAGGACTCATTCTCTTACTTTTGAAGTGTCTATCTCTTTGCTCTCCAAAGCTTGTTTTAGGCTCTCTGAAGGAAACTTATGACCATTTTTTCCCTCAAAGAGTTTTTTGAAGAACCTGAATAAATAAATTCAGTGCTATGTTACCCTGTTGTTAAATTTAAGGCCAGATTCATTGGCAGATAGAATTTGGGAAAACAATGCCTAAACCCATAGTTCTTAAATTTTGCCATATGCTTTTTTTTAAGAATTTGCAGTGATTACTTTTTATGTTACTGCTAGAACCTCCTACAAGTCTTAGCAGGCAATCGAGTTTTCTTAACATTAAAGGCCAGTAATCAAGCAAAACCTTGCAATCTAACCTGAGTATCATGTCATTAACTGTATAATTTTTTAATCCCAAAAGAGTCCATTGTCCTTATTAAAGTCATGATAGCTGTGAAAGAAGCAACATAAAAGGATTCCTGCATCTACTGCATTTTTCCCCCCTCAAATAATACAAATTAGCATTACCATCAACTACATGCTTCTGGCCTCACATGCTGTGTTACATTAATGAAATTTGCTAAATTGATGCAAAACCCTGACAATAACAGCTTGGAAGATCAGTTGTGATGGTAATAATAAGGACAGAGACAACAGCTTTCTGCCTTCAACTGACTAAAGCTATTAATCCTGTGACTCATCATTCCTCATATTAGAACAGGACAAAAAAATCCTCACAACCTTCATGTCATCATTTACCCATAGATGAAAAGCAGTCATTTTAGATAATGTGAAACTTATTTTCTTTTTCATCACCCATACCCTTCAGCTCCTTAACTTTCTGTAAAGGAGATCTTAAGTCATTCTTTTAATATCAGATCTCCATGTCTGCAAGTGATGTTGTTACGAAAATAATGTCTAAATAGTCTCAAGCAGATCTCTAAAGTAATCTCCAACTTGCCAGTGTTGCTGAGATATTAAAATATGTAAAAAGAATATAACCCTTTTGGAGTCTATTGATGTTACAGGTCTGTAACTGAAACATTTAATGAATTTGACAGGCATTATGCTCTCATCTATGCACTTATCTCAGAAATCCTGATTTTATTTTTTTTTTGTCTTGATATTGTTCTCTGAAATAATTGAGAAATTAGAAGAATTTTCCTTTCTCACTCGTTATTGTGTTCTTCAAATCAAAAGAAATTAATTGTATCCTTCAAATCAAAAGAAATTAAGCAAAAAATCCTATTTTTTCAGCTTTCAAAGAGAGTCAGAATATTCTGCTTTTTTCTTCCTCTGTTTTTATCTGTTTAAAAAAAATGTTACCAGGCAAAAAAAAAAATAGCAAAGACAAGCAAAATTCTCAGTGATACTGCCAAAATTGTCATTTCTGTTTCTATCTTCAGCATGAGGAAGATTTTAAGAGGAAAGGAACCTTCATAGATTGTAAGGAGAAAAGGTTCTCCTATTATTTTGCTAGCCAAATAATTTGTAATAAGTGTTCCATATGTGAAACATCAAAGTATAAAACCAAAAATAATCCTTTTAGATCCTTTTAGGGAATCCATCCTGTGTTATTTTTTATACAGTATTTACTAATATATGGTCAAATTGAACATCACGTGGCTTGATCAATGAGACTTTAATCTCATTCCCTTGGGAATTCAAAGATTAGCAATAGATCTTATCAGTAGGATGTCTTGCTTGGTCATTTCCCTTGCACATAATTGCATTTCACATTTTGCTTGTCACTGCACTTTCTCATAACTTGTCATTATTTGGTGATGAATATCCCTCTGTAGATGTCTGTGTTAAAGTATTTAATGTGCTTCTGCAAAAGCCATGCAAATCTGTGTTGGCTTTCTGCTGCTGAATTGGTCTACATTACATCGCAGCCTACTCACATTATATAATATAAACTCCACTACTGTTGCTCAGGGTAAAGAAACCAGGAGAAATTTCACTGAAGCAAGTAAAGTAGATACCTTCTACTGAATAAAGACACAAATATTTATATAAATGTTTTCTGTAAAAAATTTCTTTGGGACTGTAAAAATTGAAACTTTTAAAAGTGTTCTGAATTAGACAGATAACCACCTTCCCCCTCATCTTCTCTCTCATCTCATTCCAGACTGACTGATTTTTTTCCAAGGGTTGTGATGGAAAGACAAGAAGTAGAAAACATCAGTTTCAAAGTACAACATTTTATGGTTTTATTTTTTGGTTTGGTATTTTGAAATCAACATGCAGCAATTGTGATTAAAATTTCTGATTAAAAAAATATCTTCCAAGTAAAATACAATGTCTTGCAACTTACACTATTTCTGCTTTATAAAGAGCATTCAGTAGAGCTTTACTACTATTCCTGGGTAAATAAAAAGTATTTTAATATATTTTTGTTCAGCAGAGGAATCAAAAGTATTAAATGTTCATACACCATTGATTCAGTCATATGTGGTATACTGAAATAACACCAGAATGATGTATTTTTTTTAGTTCCTTTGATCCCCCTGTTAAATATATACTTTCATAGTAAATTTCTTGGCACAGCAACTTGGTTTTGGTTTAATACTAAATCATGTTATCTGTCATCCTTGTTTCTAATCTTTGTGTAAAATAGTATTGTTATATACACCTTCTCTTAATTAATTACTACTTTTAAAATATATTTACCAGACATTAATTTTTCATACTGTCATTTATGTTAGGGATCAGTCTGTGATGTGTGCCCAAAATATGACCAGAATCAAGTCTTCCATTTTGTCATTATTCATGCATGCTATTTTTTTAATGATGATTTTAATGATTTAAAGGGGATCAGGCAATCGTTGACCAATTTAAGGAAAGAACTGCTAATCTTTCCAACCTGTTCCCACTCCAGAAAACCCTTCCTACTCTGTTTGGCCAGTCATGTTTGCAGGAACATTAATTCCTGTGCAATATTCTTTATCCCTCAGCAGATAGGTGGTAAGATGAATTCATCACTTGAGGGTCAAGAGCAACATGACTTTTAACACTGAGAGGAGAGCACAGGGGAAACCTGTGTTTTCAATAAACTTCTGACCAACGTGCTTAAAACTGCTCTGTATGGCTGAGATGAGCATTCAGATATCCTGTAGGCAAGGATGATAACAATTTTTTTTAAAATGCTTCTTTTTATAAATTTAGAGAATAGAGCATTTGGATGTAGCTGTAACTTTTTAAACTTATTTTTGCCAGACTGAAACTATTTGTAAACAGGTACTTTCCTGGCAAAATCTTCCTTGTGCTTGCTTTATACTGATTTCTTTATTTTTCTATTCCCACAAATAAAAAATAAATAACATTGGCGTCCACAGCACGCTGTAGAGTGTGTCTAGACATTTGTCTAGGCCATAGTCAGCTGAATTTACAGAACTAGTGTATTCTAAAGTAGAAGCTTACTAATGATCTGAGGAGATTGTTTTAGCCTTCAGTGGTAGTGCTGCATAGGCTTTTGATTATAATATTCAAAGAGCAATTTTACCTGTAAAGTTAGATTCCAACAGTCTGGTTCCAAGTCTCATTGGTGGTGTCTTTGATGATATGGAGCCACTCCTAGCAGATCAGAGCATCACAAATGTTTCCAACATTTATAATCAATACGAAGCCTTAGTGCTATCTCAGCAACATACCTTAAAGTAAGTGAGCCCTTATATTCTACATGGGGTAATCAATTTATATATTGTTAGTTTATCACTCTTTCTCTTTTTTATTGTTCTTTTTTGTTTTAATTCCCAACTGAAATATTTTTTATTCATGCTTAATTCCTTTTTCCCATTGCTTCTCCTTTTATTTCTGTTTATTCATCTAATTAACACTTCACAACTATTAATTTCTTTCCTGGATTTGAACAATTTAGTTATTAACACTTCAGAAATCAGAGTGAGAACTTTGAACAGATTGCTTAATTATGTGAGTAGTTAATTTGCCATTATGTAGGAATTCATACATAGTAAGCAGTCTTTAACTGTTTAAAATTTCATACGAAGATTACAGTATGAAAGAATTTTTTTTATTAATTGTTCTTACA
Source organism: Campylorhamphus procurvoides (assembly GCA_013396655.1). NCBI lineage: Eukaryota > Metazoa > Chordata > Aves > Passeriformes > Dendrocolaptidae > Campylorhamphus > Campylorhamphus procurvoides. The sequence goes on from WBMV01007386.1 coordinate 119,074, forward strand.
CTGTTTATTAGTTATAAGAAGGAGTTAAAGGACGTTTTAATATTTCTTTTTATTAAAGCTTTGTCTCAATATAGTAATATGCCACAGGTGCCTTAACACTGTACCTCTTCATGCAATACACTCTGAAATCGAAGATATTTATCAGTCTTAGCTGAAAAGAGAGAATCTCTGTAAGGATATTTCAAGTCAGTTCATAAACTTGGCAGTACCTTTTTTATATCTCTTGAGAAATGTCTTGTCAAGTGTCTAAACTAAATCTGTATAACAAATTGCAGATAGTGTTTTGTCCTCTTCTTTTAGAGCTTTTACTTTGTAGTTGACTGATTTTAATTTTACAAGGAGATTGTGATAAGGTCCTAGGCATCCAGATACCAACTCTCTGTTCTTTCATTTTTCAAGGAAGTAATATATGAGCGCAGCTACCAAAGAAAAGGGATCAGAGGTGACTTTAAGATATAAAGAGCCTTTACTCCTGTAAATTAACCTATCCAGTCTGGTGAACAGTTACAAGCCCTGATTTTCTCCTGTACATGAACTTGGAGAAGGAGGAGGAGAGGGGGAGGAAGGCAATTCTAAGCTAGAACAAAATACCTAGTTCAACTAAAGTCAGATGTGTGTTTGTGCTGTTTGAAGACCAGCCTGTGAATTCATGTAGGTGCATCCCACTGTAATCAATGGAAATATTTAATTAAATATTTTTAAAATGCCTGTCCAATGACTTAGAATCACAAAAAATGTGCTCTTCAAAATCCAGATAGAGTACAAGTCACTGTGTCTCCAATTCATCCTCTCTTTTCCTGGGTTCTTCCACCTTGATTGTTTTATAGGCTGATCAGTTTTCTCTGAGCACATTTTACAGCTTAAGGCATTAGTTAAGACAAAATCTGTGCATGTTTCTATTTTAAAAGGTGGGACGATTAAGTAACCTCTTTAAAAGTCAGCTATGTGGAATAGGCACTTCTGAGGGAAGGGGCTACACTGGAAAGACTACACTTCCCTTACGTCGAAGTAAGCTACCTCCACAAAGGAAATAAATCTGTATGTCCCAATCAGATACTGTAATCTAGCATGAAGAGTTTGAATAATCTAAAATTCTGCAAATTATTTGTTTAAAAATGTTGAAATATGGAGAAACTGAAACTGTTCATCAACAGATTCAGTGAAAAAAGATACTCTATTTTAATTGAGGGTTCCATATCAAATTTTCAAAAGTGAAATATTTTTTTTAAAACATATTTTTCCATTTTAAACTTTTTTAAGTTCATAAAAAATAGTGGTTTTCTTTTCTGCTGTACAAAAAGAATAGTATCTAGGGCGAATGCAATGCTTTGTTTGACCTTTGATATTTCTGTGAAAATCAACACAGATGTTTCTAATCATCCCACTTTTTCCTCTTTTATATCTATTTAAAAAATTCAGTGCCATAAAAAAAGAATCAGTTTCTTGTATAACTCTTCTTAGGATTCTAAGTCCCATTGAGTTTCAATGAGTCTTTGTGTTTGATGCTGTCCCACTGAAGTCAATGGGTTCAGGATGAATCCCTTTATCCCTCATACACTTTGTAAATGCATGAGTCACACACCATGCACCAGGGAAGTGAGGCCATCAGCCAGAATTGTCAGGACCGAAGCCAACACTGCTTTGTTGATCTGCTCGTAGGAAGAACCATGCAAGAATGCAAATTAGTCCTTGCCCTTTGCTGAAATGAAAAACACTGCTTAATATTTCTAGATGCCTCAAATCCAGACAAACATTCCCAAAATGCTGCTACATTCTTATTTCCCAGACTATGTTTTATGATGACTGCAAAACCACTTCAGTAGGAGTTCTGTTTTGTTTTTATTAGCATTTGTGTCATTAAAAAAATTCTAATTATTTATATATGGCATCTTTGATATACAAATTTATATGATGCTTTAATTTGCTCCCCACTAGTTTAGACATAATACTTGATAATTCTTGATAAAACAAATACGCATACAAAAAAACTCTCAGAACAACAAAAACACCTATGAACGTATTATGTTTAAAATTTGTGATAGTATTTGACAGAATCTAGTTACACTGACAGGTGTTATTACAATGCTTTTGAAAGTCTTTCTGAAAACAAGTGGAATCATATCAAAGCTACTCATCTTTTTCAAGATACATTCATCCTCAACCTGTGCAGGAAAAATATGTAGAGAACTTTCGAAAAAAATCCAAACAAACAGCAACAACAACTTGACTTTAAAACTGTATTGTTGCAGATAGTGTTATTATAGATGCATTTATCAATTAAAAAAAAAAGTAGTAAAAAATATGACATCAAACTTGTGTAATGCAAATGAATAATTTAGCAAGAACATGGCCTGACTGTACAAGGTTTAGTTTCCATGTACCACATTTCAGCCAAGCAACAAGGGAGAAACACTTTTCTAGAATGAGCATCTTCATTGCCGTGGAGCATTTTCCTTGACTCTGTTGGATCGAAAATGAACCTTTTAGTGACAGAGGAGTATTGTGTTCAGTGTTTAGAATCAATCCAGCTCTGAGCTGGATTAACTGGTCCACAGATTCTTTGGGCAGACCACCAGAGTGCAGAGTACAATGTGTATAATGGAACTTTCTGAAATTATTTCCGGTCCAGATATATTCTCTTGTCTCTTCACACTTACGAACTACAAAAGGGAGGGCCTCAAGCCTCTTGGCAAGTTAGCACATTCTTTGCCAAGAGTCATGAGTGCCAAATAATGATGAGGCTACATGGGCATCTTGCTTTTGCATTTCAAATTACCTGTTTCTCAAAGCTAATTATTTATTCCTTCCAGCTCTATAAAACTGCTGAATCACAAACTTCTGTAACCAAATACTTCATTAATCCCTTTAAGCCAATTAAAGACATAAAATTAAATTAAAAATAAATAAAGAGGTTGAAGAAGGTCAATTTTTCCTGCATTTTCAATCCAGAATAGTACTTTGGATAGTGGCCCATACATGAACACATGCTCAGCATTTTACAGGTAGACAAAAGGGTGATGCCTTTAGGACTTTACCTTCTTAGTGCCAGCCTTCTGCTTTGCCTTCTCAGAATAAGGAAAGTAGGACTAAATGAATTTCGACTTGCAAATTGCCAAAGACAGCATTTCATTCTTTACCATTTCTCATCTTCTCTTAGACCCACTGAATCCCCAGGGGGCTGAGAGGAGGATAGCCATGCCTGACACTAGTGAGATAGCTAAAGACACTGCATGACAACCTGCCCTTGGGGTAGGTAAATTAATATTGTCAGGGCTTCTTTAATTTCTTTTTCCCCTGCTATTTGAAAACTTCTTTTTGAGTAAGCATCATGTAGAAAAATAATTTTCAAGATGCTTCTGACAGCCTGGTTCCCACTAGAGAGATTGTGAGTGAAACAAGAGCTGTACACAGGCCCTGAAATAGTCAACCCCATTTTGTCATGAACCTCTGTGGCAGAGTGGGTGATTCTTTGTATGGGGACATTTTGACATCAGATGTAGTGCCAAAACTTCACATTCTGTATCTTAGTGTAAAAGCCAGCTGGAAAAACGCAGGGCAACATTAATTGCTGAATTTAAAAAATCACACCAAAGTTATATGGTAGTTTTTACAGAGAGTTCTATCTAGCTAGTGGTTTGATTTCAGTGGAAGACAGAATAAAGAGAAAATTTCCCGTTTCTTCTTTCCCCTCTTCCAGGATTAATGCAAATGTGATTAAGATTTTTAAAATAATGCACAAAAAAGGGTCCAAAATGAGTTAACTGACCAAAAACAACACATTAAATTGTAACAAAATTTTGTGGTGGGTAAATTGGTTCTTGGAGAAGATTTTATTAAACCTGATAGAATATGTCTGATAGAAAGAAGAAATAATGGAAAGTCTCTCCATCCAGTGTGATTTCTTTAATCCTTCTTGGCACCATAGTAATAAATGACTGTTCAGATAGAGGGGAGTTGTATGCATTGTCTTGTCTGCATTGCAAATTCACATGCAAAGATTTTTTCTACTGCTCCTTCATTAGGATTTCCTGACAACAGAGAAAAACAAATCTTAAACTAGAAGCTGAGATATGTTAGCACCTAAATTGTTTGTTTGCAGCAACACATATTGTAAAGAGTGCAGTATTTATTCTCACCACTTCAATTGCTTGTCCACTATAGTCCAGTGTAATTTTACAACTGTGAGTAAAACCATGTCAGTCAGTCTCATTCAGGAAGATATTAAATAGAACTTGTCTGAGAGAAAAAAAAAAGGAAAAAAAAGGAAAAAAAGGCAAAAAAGAAACCAACAGAAACTTAAATGATTGGCATTAATTTTTTGATTTCCAGCTGTATCAAAGACTGCAATAAAAGACACTATTAAATGCTGAAGACTGCTTTTGAAGTACAACTAATTGTATAAAACACAAGGATTAGTCAATAGACCATTGCAATAGCAAAGTGGTTTCTAAATCTTCCACTGAAATATGGGTTAGGAGTTTTTGTTTTTATTGTTGTGGTTTGACACATTTTAAAATAAGATTTTGAGAAAATTAGTTTTATTTTAAGCTATTATACAAAGTATTTTGCAAAAACCAGCAGAAGACAAATGAAATATTAAACTGCTTAATAGACTTTTAACATGCTTAGATACAAACAGAAGAAATAGAGGAGAATAAAGCCACAGTAAAAAGAAGCTTTGGAAAGAAATCTTACTGTATTTAACATTTGTGATAAGCAATTTAGCAAAGTATCATAAAAAGGCAAAACATTATGAGCCTAAAATCTGTAAACGATGGAAATAAATGCCGTATAGAAATAGGAAACTAAGAAAAACATTGTAGTAAAAGAGTGTAGTCCTTCCTCTCAGCTGCAGCATAAGAATGCAGTTTTCCTTATCTGATGCCCATCTGTGGTAAGAAACATAAAAAAAAAAATAAAAATCAAAACCTCCATATAAAGCTGCTTTTTCAGGCAGTCCATAGGTCTGTATTATGTCTCCCATTTGAATTATTTGCAGTGGAATAATGATGCCTGATAGCTAGTCAACTGGCTAAAAGAAACACCATTCTCTCTTTATCAAAAACTGGTAAACAAGCAAAGTTTCATATATTAGTTTGCATATCTAAAGAGGGAATGTTTGAGTAAGTATTCATTTTCAAGAGTTTCAATTACTTTCTCTACTCTGAGGATCAACACAGGTTAAGCACTTCTATAAAAATCTTTTCCCTTCCTTTCCTCCCTCCCTCCTTCCCTCCCTCCCTCCCTCCCTTCTTTCCTTCCTTGCTTCCTTCCTTCCTTCCTCTCTTTTTCTTTCTCACTTTTTTCCTCTTTCAGGTTCTACATAATTTTTTCTATTACCTCTAATTGCTTATTGTTTTACAATGTTGCTAAGATAGAAAAAATCTTATTAATACTACATCATTCAACATGTGTAAATACCATAAGCGTATTGTCCACAGGTAAAAAATAGTGCACCTTCTGCATCAAGAAAACAACAAATATTTAGTTTTGCACTGGAACTCAAGTATATACACAACCCCCAGTATGCATATTTATGTTGCTAAATAAAAGGTCTAAAAGATGCCCAGCTCTGACCCCAAGTGGCACTTACGACTTCATGCTGACACTACATTGAGCTTGTACTTCAATACCAGACTTATTTTGGAGAACTAAGTTTCACAGCAAAGCTGAGGAGTCCCCTAACAATTGAACAGTATGGTCAGTTTGTCAGCCAAGATTTGAGTTTGGTTCTCTGAGATTTTTTTTATCACACATGTTCCATCTGTGCTGCCAGTTAAAGGGCTGGGCATCCCTTGAGGGGACCTGAGCACAGTTTCGAGCACACAAGTGCAATCCTTCATACGGGTGGATCAGTTGGTCCCTGTGGATAAAATCCTACCAATATCAAGGAAAGTGATTCATATTAGTCAAAAGGGCAACAGAGGCCTTAATAAGTAGAAAGTACTGTTCAAAGTAGAAGGCCATCATTTAACAGACACAATCAGAATAAAGCTGTTTAATTATGGAGGAAATATGTTGCTTTAACTTCCTATGCACTGATTTAAACCAAAAAATGAATAGTAACAGAGCAAGGCACTTTAGCTGATTATTATCCACATGCCCGCAAGTAAACCAGTATCTCTTAATAAACTCATTATTTACATTTTAATAATAGAAGAAAAAAGTTTTCATAAATATTTAAGAACTTCTCTGAGACACTAATCAATCCGTATTATTTTAAACACATTGAAAGGGCATCCTCTTTTCTAGATGTACTTAAGCCATTTGTGGTGGTATGTAATTGTGCTCCCTCGCAGTGTTGCAGCCCTGATGAACTGAATGGGTGAATTAGTGCTCCAAGGGGAAAAGCACATAATAAGTCCCTTTGAAACAGCTTGAGAAGAACTGAATAAATTGTAGTTTTAGATATGTTAATGAGACTTTGAGGGGACAGTGCAGTTAGGAACCACAAAAATTCTACAATAATGCTGGTTTGCAGTAGTTAGTTGAAAACTCTTTCATGGCATCATTTTCTTGTGATCAATAGACTGCCAAGACTTATCATTTTCTTTCAAAGGTAGAGTACCATTTCTCTCATGACAACAAGGCAGAAGACTTTATCTGAGCCAGGAAAAACTAAAACAAAACAAGGGAAAAATGTTGAATAACAATTCTCTAACAGAGTTATTTTGAACATGGGAGTTTTAATCTGTTCATGTGCCAAAGAAAAATATTCTGCCAGGAAGTCTACTGTTTCTCTACCTGCCTGCCCTTATAAGTGAAGTTCATAAGGTAGGACTTTTCCTTTGAAATCATCTTCATTTGACATTTGTTCCAGTTAAGTCTTATTTGTGCTTATTCAATTCTGAATTTATTTTCTTTAATATATCTGCTTGAAGTTGTGCACAGAATGGTATTAACAGATGAAGTCTTGATGGTAGCAATCACATTTAAACCTCTCATTCACAATTTCCTGATATGTCCTGAGTTTCATAAGATTTGCTAGCCCTGTCTGTTGCACCATACAGGATGTTCAGTGGTTCTGTTTCCTATTCCATTTTGCCTTGAATTTTGGGAGTACTTTCCCTGTGATATCACCACCATCAGCTGAATGACACCATCAGTCTTAGAACTTGGAAGAACAGAAAAATCAAGAACGTTAACGTCAGCAAAAGATATAGAAACTAAGCGAGTGTATAAGAATTTTTGTATTGGTCTTTTAATAATAATTATATATAGAATAATAGTGATTATTGAATCAGACTATCTCAATTGTAGTAACAATAAATTTGTGGCTTTACATATATGTAGGATGTGTTTCTTTGTTCATGAACAAGATTTTGAGCTTAGTCTACACAAATTTTGGGATCCCAACTATGAATTATGTTGCAGTAAAATGATGCAAGAGTTTGATTGCATCATCTTCTGTGAAAAAAAAAAAAAGGATCTAACTTGGCAGTTCTTGTATGTTGCTCTAAAATATGGCATAGGAATTTCTTCACTGTCCTAAATTATAATTGTTAGGTGTCTTCTGTGAAAAAAAAAAAAAAGGCCCACACCACTGCCACCCCCCCAGGTAACTAAATAACCCTCTCCCCAAATTCCTTTGTCCAGACAGAAGAACTCTTGTGTCTTAGAAAGATGATGACTATTTGATCCCTCATGTCTAGAAAGGTGATGAAGGTTTTCTTTCTTATCATTTTATGCCAAGTGAATTCCTGAATGACATCTAAAAGCAATGGGATCTCTACAAACTGATTTCGGAATATACATAAAATATATACGTAAAAGTATGCCCTTTCCTCATTTTAAAGGATGTTCCCTCTTCAGATGTATTGGATATTCTTTATTTAAATAGAAAAGCTCAAGTCCCTTTTAATAGTGTCTTTACAAACCTAATTGTTTTGCAGTTTGGTTTGGCTCCTGCTTAGAAAAGGTTCTAAATATATAGTCATTTTTGTCACAAAATTTTTACTTCCTGTCAAAAAAGTCCATATTATAATACTTTGTGTTCTCTTAGAGGTTGACTTGTATGAATACAAATTTAAAGGTATAGACCTTTCACTAGAGTATGTGATATAGTCAGCATTATTTAGCTCTATTTTAAATTCCAGTTCTCTGACAAAATGTGTACTTAATGAGTAGATTATATGTGGTAAAACTATTTATTGATATCTTACTGATGTATCATTCTTCATGTATCAGAAATAGATTTTCTAACAAAATATCAATATTTGCTAGCCACTCTGGAATAGCAACATTTTTCATTTTCCCCCACTGCTCCCATAGTCTGTAAGGTTTTCAATAGGAAAGAGTAATGTTGGCACAAGTGGGACACTGCATGTTTATTTTATTAGTGGTTTTTTTAAATTTTATTCTTCTCTGTTATTATAATAATATCTCTAATGTTATTTGTATGTCGGGGTACAAAAGGAACGTTACCGGAGGTGGAAGGGAAAGAAGTCACCACAAGAAAAGAAGGACACGGTCGAAGAGATGAATGAGGTGGAAATGCAACCCATGTCACCGTACATTTGAGGACAATCCCGGAGTTTGGAGTTAATTAGATAGAAGTTTGTAGCTGTATTAGAATAGGAATAGAATAATCATTATGACAAATGTTGTAATTGGTTCATTGTACCCCAGTTCTCCCAAGTTACAAGTCCCTGATTGGCTGTTTAGTTCCCAGGCTCTGGGCTTTTCCCCATTGGCCAGTCGTTGCCCCTAACAATGGCATGTCCCCTGGTTCTACCCACGGCTGGCCACTCCCTAAACTCCTCCCCGACCTACCCATATTAGGGAACACCCATCCCCTTTTACCCTTATTTGATGTAGGCCTGCCCTAACTCCTCCTTAGAATCCACCCCTTTCTAGAACCTTCCCCATACAAAGTTATATAAGCCGGGTTCCCTGTTCAATAAACGGCCATTTTGCACCTCACCCTTTGGCAGAGTGGTCCGTCCCTTTTTTCCTAGCAGGCCCGCGTCATTTGTATGCCTCCCTAGTGTTGCATAATTGCCCAATATATAATCAGATTTTACCTGTAGAACCTCACCTCATTCTTCCTAGAGTTTAACTGTCCCATTCTTCAAAAGACATTTCCTTCAAAAGACATTTCAGATGTTAAAACTGTAAAACCAGTTTCAATAAGCATGTGCTTCTTTGTATCCAAGGAATTCTTTGATATGCATGTACATTCTTAATGTTAAAAAGATATAATATTATTCAGAAAAAAGCTAATGATAAGTCCTACTTGGAAAAAAAAAAGCCAGATGCATTTTTTCAAGAGTTAGAACCATTTAGAAATCTAAAGAAAGACCAAAAAACCCTTCCACAGACAGCCATCTAAAATTCCCAGAAGTCAACAGTTTTGTAGACATTTTCTGCTCCATATCAAGCATGTAAACATGGTTTGTTTTACATATCTGGTAATATTCATTTCTTCTGGTATCAATACTCTCAAAAACAGAATACTTAAAACCCACCAGTCACTCTAGAAAACAGGAAAATAGTTTTTCAGGGCAGAATGAATAAATGTAACCTGGAAACAGTGCAATTGGATTTTAACACATAACTGATCCCTAGAGTTCCTATTTTGCTGTTTTCTTTAAGCGAACGTCATGCCATATACAGTCATGGAGTAAAAACCAGAAAAGTCAAGTAGCAAAAAGCAAGAAATTGGTTTTTTTTATGTTCTTGCTGGTATCTCAGAGATCTTTAAAACAGGTAGGTGAGAAACATCAGAAGTGAAAGTGAAAAGTATGTTTAAGGCTGGTATTTTTACACTTAAAATAAATGTTAGTTTCTAACTCAACCTGATAAAAGATACTACTAACCCTATGTAACAGGTCTTGAAATAGGCCTTCAGAATAGCTGAAGATAATACCTTAAATGTAACAAGTTACCCAGCTTATCTTAAAATGGATTTGAAAGAGGATTATTAGCTGAATTTAAGATGAACATTGCAGACAAGGTCTTCATGAAATTATTTAGGAACAAAGATCCTGAACAAGATCAATTTAATGAAATTTAATTACATAAGGCAGCATAAATAGAGAACAAGAAAAATACCAAGAAATATGGAAATGTGAAAAATTCCCCAAATTTATGATCTTTGTGCAGGCAGAACGAAAAAAAGAATATAACTGGAAACAAGAATGCAATAGTATTATGGAAAAAAAAAAGAATAAAAGTTTCTTGAATTTAGATGAGGAAAAGTTCCCTCAGACTTGATATAGAGAATGTCCAACCAGAAAGCTACATCTCAGATTTCAACACACTGTCTCCATGACCTCACCCTCCAATTCTTCCCTATGGCTTTTCAGTCCTATTACCTTTGCCAGATCTGGCCCCTTTTTCTAACTCTGTTTTTCAAAATAAATAAATACATTAGTGACCCTTTTTGTCCCTCACTTCTAGTCTTAGTTTCTATATTAGTGTCTTGGCTCCTGCAGACACCCCTCGTCTCTTAAATATTAATACAAAAAGAGTTCTTGTAATCCTAGAATAGATTATGTTCAATGAGTCAAAGCCTCAGGGCATTTTTTGTTGCAGTTCAGTGAGTCTCTGTTGAGACATTTTTGGAAGCATATCATCTAGCCAGATTTTTCTGTTTTCATTTGCAACAGACCTTCTGTACATATATGCTGAATTTCATGTCACTACATTGAGAGAATGGAAAAACTTCATAACACAATGCTCCTTATCTGTGCTGCTACTGATCCTGGAAATCAAGATCTGAAGTCAGGTAACACCATGCATCCTGAATATCACAGGGTGTAAAGGAAGTTATAGTTCCTGAGTTCTTCTGCAAGAAGTAAAACCTTTCCTCGACATGCTCTCATCTTCTGCTGAGTTCTCTTCTAGGAAGCATGTTTGCTTTGTCAGATAGTTCAGATGAGGCATTCAAGCCTGCTATGAACAATAAAAGAGAGCTGATTCCTACAAATACTTCAAAGAAATTGGTCTGAATTCTTCACTTCTGTTGAGACATGGGGCTATATCATGCAAACATTATCCGTTTCACCCTTTGGATATGTGCCTGTGGATTTTATGAACAAAATGTATCATAAAATATGTATGTTCTTATAGTACATCATGTTCCATGCTCAAGAGCTATGCTTGAACTAATGTACATAGAGACCATAAAAAGAATTGACTGTAAAAATCCACAGTCCTCTTTCTTGGGATGAAAATCAGGTAGATGGTATGATATCACTGCAAAAGGTGTCTTTGAAAATAGTAGAAGTAATAATATGAGAAAAAAACAGGTGATCAGTGTACCTATTTGTGTTGGCTTTTGATGCGTCCATGTCAAGAAGGGCAGAAGGCTGAACTTTAGACATTGCTTAGATGGTTACAAACAGAAAAGAAAAAAAAACAAACCAAAAACCAAAACTACTGTTGCTGAGAATCTGCCACAAGGGATGGTCAACCCTTCATACTTAATGGGGATGGCAGTGATGATGGTTCCACAAATGACTGAGCATGCTGAGAGGTGAACGCACAAAGGGAAGCATCCTTAATGACAATCCTGAGTGAGGACTGGAATCTGGAAACAGCAGATGGAGGTTCTTGGGAATCAAGTAGAGACGAAGAAAAAGAGTTGGGACCCAAACAAGACCCACTGAGACCTAAAGCCCCCTCACTATGCCCTGAAATGTGGTGGGAGTAGACTCGAGGCATGATGCCTCCCACTTCAGAAAGTTGCCCTTGGTTTAATTCTGTCATTTTTGCAGTGTTGCAAATAAGTGGTATTAAAAAGTAGTGATTTCATATACACTGAAATACACAGAATAGAGAGTATGAGGGTTTCTTGGGAATAGTTTTATATCCTTGGTTTTTCATGTGATTTTCTATTCCTCATTAGCCTTTTTATCATTTCACTATTATTTTGGAATTTTAGTGTCTTATTGTCATGGTACACCCTTTGTATTTTTTGAGTGGGTGCTTAGAAAATAGATGTTCCATGTGACTTCTTCCATCTGTACATGTGTTTTCTAAAAAAAACAACAGATTGCTTTGATGATGATATTCAGCAGAAAAAAATCATCTGCTAAATAACATTGTTTTTCTTTGAGTGTTCTCCAATATGATTTTCTTTTATTTGTTCTTAAGAAAAATAGTGAAAAAACACCAGTTTTTTTCCCTCTCTTATTTCAGATCCAGACACTGAAAGCCAAGTTGTTATTGTATTTGGGATTTTGAAAATCAACTATCTAAAAATGGGATGTGTACTTGCACATCTGTACTATCTAAAAAAGCTGTATTTCAAACAACCTTGGTGAAAAAAGTGAAAATATTTTCATTTTACTCTTTAGTGTAAAGGGGTTTGTGAGCAAAAGGAAAATGTATTGGCCACATTCATCCCATTGCATTTTGATATTGCATTATTAAAATTCAAAAACCCAGTTCCAGCAAGGCTGAGATATTAAATAGAGGCTTGCTATCTAGCAATCAGATCAGTTCTTCTGGAAAGAGATTCAGATGGGTCAAACAAGGAATCTTCATTTTGTGTAGAGCAAGCTTCTATTTTATGGGCTTGCTTTCAGTCTGTGATGTTTGCACAGATTGTACACATTGAATGAAACCGAGTCAATAAATAACCAGTATAATCTCACAGAAGATCAGTCACAGCAGTATGACTGAAAAAATGTGTGTCTTTCTTGGTGGAGTTCCCTTCTGAAAGTTCATACCTAACAGAGGAGGAAGAGCACACCTGTGAATTAAAATCTGTTGACTGCAGAACTCATAAAAGAAATACTTGCATTGCCCATAATTCTCAGTAAGAATTTGAGTAAAATGTTTCCACTCCTCAGTCTCTAACTACCAGACAGGATGAAAGATGAGACTTTTCTTCACTTGTCCTTTTGGAAACTAAACCAAATGGAAACTTCACTTGGTAGGTCCCTACCTTGGGAGGGCAAGGACAATTCCAGTCACATCTGTTCCTTACCCTTGCGTGAATGAGACTAAATCCAGTGACTCTTAAAACCAAAACATAAGAGCTGTACTTGTAGAAAAAGTAAGGGAAGATGCAGCATTTATCAAGTACTATTAATTGCCTATGGCTATCTTCCCATACAAATGTCTCACAAAACTTTTATACTCATTGTTGCAAGTTTCCATCTTATGTTTTAATTCAGATATATGCAGTGAAACTGTGCAGTATTTTTAGACTCTCTGAAGGAAGGCATTTTAAAAGAAGTTTCTCTTATCTTAGATGTTCACATTACAGTAGATGAATCTTTGGGTTCTTCCTCAAAAGCAATTTTATTACATCTGAAAAGGCATCTCGAGGGAATCAGTAACACTGAATACGATTATGTTTGGTTCTACTATTTCTAAGTATTATGGTAAATGGTCAGAATTGCACAGTGTTGCTTTAAGATGGTGCAGTATTAATGGGGCTGGTTGAGAAAAACAGGAGATGGGCCCTTGCTTATTTTGCACCTGGATCAAGCAAGGCCTAACCACTGCATGATGTCTGGAGTGAGGTGGTGGTCTCACGGCTGATGTCGTTTCAGTGAGGCTCAGAACACCACACCTCTGTACCAGCCAACAGCCATACTCACTTCACCTTGAAAAACAAGCCTTACTATAAATCTATTTCATTAAGAAGATAAGCATGCACACAAAGACCCCCTGATGAAGGTCAGAGAGCCTTTACTGCCTTCTCAATACTTAGAGGAGGACCAAAGTGTTTATTCTACTTTTGTCAACTATAAATTCTGACCAAAACCCTCATTAAGGTCCATTGACTTATTAAATTGCATACCCCTTGGGATGCATAAGAAGGAGAATATAGAACATGTAGTGCATGTGCAACCAAAGTCACCAAGCCTTACCAACGTGTGATTGTTCAATGTTCTTGGGAGTGGCCAAAATTTGTAGTATGAAAGGGAGGTTTCAGAAGGGACTGGAGGAGAACATCAGCCTGCTCAGGGGCAGTTGACGGACTGTGTCTCCTCCTTTCCTGAAAGGTTGCCTTTAGGTAAGTTTTGCACCTTCACATGTGTTGGAGCATACCTGGGAATATTAATTTATATGTCTGTCTGTCTATCTACCTATCTTTCTTTCCTTCTATCTATCTATTAGATCACTCTTACTATACTTTCTGTCACAACACATATTAACACTCTGTCCTTAGTGCATTTATCACAGAGAATCATGAGCATGCTTTCCTGTTGCTTCAATAAACTGTATTGTTCGTGAATCTGAATCATGTAAGTCCACACTGAATATGGTTGGACCCACAGTACTGGATTGGTAAACTGCATTATTTGTGCCTCTGTGCACATGTAAGTTCTTCTTTAGAACTTGAACAGACTTGTAGTGCTAAATTTGCTATAATTAGAAATTCAGACCAGCCACACCTGGCCCCTTTGAACTCTTAGGGTCAGCTGGAATCCAAGGGGGTTATTTTCTGCTGAATTCCTATACCCTTAATACAACAGCACTGAAATTAATGTTTCACTTTCGTCAGATATTTTTTGATTTTTTTAAATATTTTTTTGACTCATATATCTTTGTCTGTGTCTTGGAGAACACTCTTATCCAGCCTTAAAGCTAAGAGGTAAAATCCATCTGCTAGCACTTTTATCTTGTCTCTCTGCCAAGTGCCAAGTTGTTCCCTACCCAAACTCGGACCATGCTCAGCCTCTGCACCTTTAAAAATGTCAAAATAATTAGTTATTTTATTGCTACCTTCAGAAACAAGTCTAATGCCTGGCATATTTATTTTGTCTATTTTGCCATCTCTTACATGGTCTTTTGCTCATCCATAGTGCTATTGAATATTTTTGCTATTAAAATATGGACATTTTCCAATAATGTGTTCACACATGGTCATTTAGAGGGAAAATAACTTACTTTAGTATGTATGGCAATGTTAATCCCAGTTGTATTAAAAAAATAGCAGTCCTATTCTAGACTTGCCTTAATAGTAAATATGTCAAGTCTGATAACAAGGATTGACAGCACAGCACTGAAGTCTGGATACTTCTATTTTATCAATGTCCTGTCTCTGACCAAAAGTCTTACAAAGAGCAGCAAATGTTAATGAAAATTTTGTGTAATTGTCAATATTTCTCCAAAGAGGACACATCTAGCTTGAAACAAAATTGAATGTGCGAGTACAGTCTTCATCACTGTTCAGGCTTTGATACTCAGTAAGTTAAAATAACCATGTCTAAGACAGACATAATTTCTATACTCACTACCTCTCCTCTTAAACTGACAAGCAAGCTAAAAGCACAAACCAGACTAGTAATTCACAGCACAGATGGTGCTGAAGACTGAAAACTGTGCTGAAACTACAACAAACTACACACGTAGTTTGGGGATTCTGTAAAAACTGTAACAATTTATCTTAAAAGTTGCAACAAAAGCTGTGTTCTCTTGAGTTAAATGGTGGGAATTGCAAGTATCATTTGCATCTTGGAGTGACATATGATGATGAGACATGATTAATCAGACGACACAAGTTTGAATTTGTCTGTAGGAATTTATGTAGGTCTCCTATAGACAATGGCCAGATATGGAACACATTCAGGAGGCATGTGTTAGGAGTATTTTAGTTATTTTTTTCCATAAAACAAAAAAAGAAAAATATATTTGAAATGGATTCAGAGACCTGTGGTTTGGTAGACAAAGATATCATTGCTTAGAAACTTCTACTTCTCTTTTTGCTCATATAAAGAAAAAAACATATATATTATGGTTTTAGGTTAAATTTCAATGAAAACTACATTTTGGAGACTGGTTTAGGACAATTTTCTCCATCAAGAGAACAGAAGCAGGTATTGTAAGGCAAATTTCTTTTCTGCATTCCACATGCTAATGTAGTTTGGAATCGCTAGACATTTAAGGCTACTAAATATGGCAGCTTACTACCGTAAGATCAAGAGTATGACGGGAGGGAGGGGCCATGGATGTTGTCTGTCTATACTTCAGTAAAGCATCTGATACTGTCTGGCACAGGATTCCCATGGAGTAATTGGCTGCTCATAGGTTAGACAAATGCATCCTTTGATTCATGAAAAACTGGCTGGCTGGCCAGGCCCAGAGACTGGAGGTGAATGGAACTAAATCCAGTGGTGTCCTGCAGGGCTCAGTATTGGGTCCAGTCTTGTTTAACATCTTTCACAATGATCTGAATGAGTTTGAAGAGATCTGAAGTTCGAATCATGGATAAAAATGTCAAACAGAAAGTTCCTAGTGTGTTTGCAGTCAACACCATCTTAGTGGGAGTATTGTTCTGCTGGATGGTAGGAAGGCTTCTCGAAGGAATCTGAACAGGCTGGATGGATGGGCTGAGGGGAGCTGCATGAGGTTCAATATAACGAAGTGCAGCATCTGCACATAAGTTGCAGCAACCCCATGCTGCTCTCCAGGGTTGCGGAAAAGTGGCTTGAATGCTGCTCAGCAGAAAGGGACTTGGAAGTACTGACTGACAGGTAGCTGAACATGACCAGCACTGCACCCAGGTGGCCAAGAAGGCCAATGGCATCTTGACCTGTATCAAGAATAGTGTGGCCAGCAGGACTCAGCACTGGTGAGGCTTCACCAGTGTCTAGTTTTTAGCCTCTCACTACAATGACATTGAAGTGCTGGAGTAGGTCCAGAAAAGGGCAGTGGAACTCGTGATATCCCAGAAAACATACGTTATGAGGAGGGATTTGGAGAGCTGGGATTGGTCTAGTCTGGAGAAGGGAAGGCCCAGAGGGACCCTGTTGCTCTGTACAGCCACCTGAAAGAAGGCTGTAGTAAGATGGGAGTCAGTCTCTTCTGCAGATGATCTTGAAGGTCTCTTCCAAACTTGATGATTCTGTGCTTCTGTGGCAGATTATTTCGTCAATCATAATTTCAGTCCAAGGTATTTTAAAGATATGATCTTAAACAAAATACAATAAATTCTGAAATAATTATTCATACATTTAAACATGATTTTTATCCTGATATAAAACCAAAGAATGAATTAAAAGTAACCCACTTAAGTTCTTTGTTCAGGCTATAGCAGGATCTTTGTCTAAATGTGGTTCTCTATTATATCTATTCCTGCAGCTATTAAAAAGCTTGTGGCTAGCTTTGTGTTTTAAATAAAGAATCACAGAATTATTTTGGTTGGAAGGGATCTCTGGAGATCATCTAGTCCAAAGACCCTGCAATCATGATGTTATCAACAACTGTTGTCTTCATTATCATTTTAACATAAATAAATGTTATTCATTTCACTATAGGCATCATTTTTTTAAATATTGCAATTGTGTAACTGAATAGATTCATGATACTTAGTAAAGAACAACCTTTAAAGTAAGCTATTTTGATATCATAAGTACTTATTATTTTCTCTACTTGTCTTAAATTTAAAACAAAACAGAACAAAACAAAATCTGTTATTTATTATCTACTTTTAAAAACATTCTTTAAAAACTATTACTTTACTTTCATTCTTTATTGTAATTGAATGTAACACACCTTAATGCATTTAAACAGGACTTGCACAAAAGAGCAGAAAGTAGATGGACAATCTTAAAATTCAGAGAATTTTAGTCACCTATTTTCTTAAGTTAGTACATCAGAAAAATACAAATTTTAATACCCTGGCTTAAACCAGGAATCTAATGTGTATTTTTAAAATCTAGGTGAGATTTTTGTAATATAGAGAGATCATGAAATGTCTTACTTTCCATCAGTGGTCAAGGGTGACATTCAAAAGATACTTACATATTTCCTATTACTACCTTAATCGTTGGATTGTCTCACTTTCATTTGTATATACAGAAATTAATTGGTTACCAAATATAAAGTAGAATTATGTATCTCTATTATGCATAAAGAGTCACAACAGTATTAAAAAATGTGTGTTCTTATATGGGACTTTATTTGTTCATCAGTCATTTGGCTCAATTCTGTTCCTTGGTCTGGTGAGAAAATTGAGTTAGAGCAGAATTACAATTGCATCTCTAGGCTATAATTCTAACTGAAAGAGGATCTGATATCAACTAATATGAATAGCTAATTTTTTTCAATTCTAAACTGAAGTATTAGCACAGCTAAGCATGAATGTTTTAAATTTGTATGTGTGTGTATGTAGCTAACTTTGAAAAAAAAACATCCTAATAATGAATGAACAATACTTTCCAAATAGATTAAATGCTGTGCACTGGAAGAGGTCGCTTACAATAACATGAGCCAACAGTCTACGCACATTGGCACTAACAAGTTAAATCTCTCACACATAATGGTGGGATTGTATCCTTCAAAGAGAAAATGGAGACATCACAATAGGCCATTGAAAAAACATATTGACAGAACAAGACTGATTGAAAGCATGAACAGGATGTTGACATTGTTAAGAAAGAGTCAAATGTCATACAGTAATATAGAAAATATTACACTTTCATTATTGTGTCAGTAATTCATCCATCTGTTAAATACTGCATTTAATGTTTTAAAGTGGTATTTTAGAACTAGACAAAATTTAGATAGTAAATCAAATTTTCATTGGTAAGCAGGATGGGGTAAGGGCTTTATTCAGTGAAATGATGGAAGAGTTTAGATTGTTTGATTTGGAGAAAGAAAGATGGAGGTTAAATGTAATAGTATAACATTACAGTAAGACTAATAGAACTTGTGTCAAATCTCTTTATCTGATGGCAGCATAATAATATTTTATTTTGTTTCAATAGTGGTTCATATAGCATTTAAAACACTGAATGGCTGAAAATAAAATTTGGGTTTGACTTTCTGTAGAAAATATACCCGAATGTATATGAGGAGGAATGAGAATGAACATATATCTTGACCAGATTCTTGTCAACATAAAGAGCTACACTAAAAGAAAAAATATATGATCAACATAATTTCTATTTATGTTGTTTTGTAAGAAGTGAATACTAGTAAATTGATCCAACCAAGAAGCCCTGTGACAAACTTTTCTTATCGTGTCAACTAATGTAAAATCAGGTAAAGACTTGATAAAATATCCTCCCTCTTAAATTAGCAATCAGCTAAACTGTTAACAGACCTTTGTTTTTGCCTTTCTTTTTTGTGAAACCTTATCTGTAATAATTTGAGCACTTGAAAGTGCTGTATTGCAAGAAATAAAAACAGTTTACTGAATTTTTTTTCTCACTATCTTTACTAAATGCAGCATATTTCTTCAGTTTCATGGAACATGTCATCTGGTAGATTTCCTTTCTTGATTATAAATCCAAGAGTGAACTCCAGATTATCTGATCTGAAGCATTTCAGGGATGTGGGTGAGCCAGCAGATTTGTTCTGTTTTGATATATTCCCTGTGTCATTTTTTTCACATGCTGAAACAACATTGGTTCTTGTCTAATATAATTACATCTAAGAATAATACAATGAAAGTGACTACATTTCTTAAACCAGGAGGGTGATGTAATAGGGTATAAATTGGCAGTAGTTTGACGTCTTTCCACTGGGTCTCTGAGGTAAGCTACGTAATATCTACCATACAGCAAAACAGGTGCACTCAGACTTTTAGGTGTAATTTCATACTTTGGGGATTTTGTACACTAATGAGTGCTCTAAGGGTGTGTAGAACAAGACCAACTTGAAGGTTACCTGATTAAGGTCTTTCTTATTGGGCAAGAGTGTTTCTAATGAAAAAAGGCATGGTAAGAAATGGAGGAAACAATAAACAAGACCATACAGGAGACATAAATCTGTCCAAGAGATGGTAAGAGAGGTAGTGATGAGAACAAACCTGGTTAGATGCATTAATTGGTAAAGAAATGTGGAATGTTGAAATTTTTTTTTATTTTTTTTTTTTGATGATGTTATCTGACTAAGGACCTTGCCAGCTTGGGATGATGATGAAAGAAGGAAGACAAACACACAGAGACATAAAACCTGATCATACTAGTGCTCATGACATCCACGAGTGTGTGTACTGGTGACCAGAGAGTGCACGCATGTGTGTATCTGTGCCTGCACTAGTGAACTGCTGTCTGTAACAGCCAAAGAGGAGAAGGAGGTGGGAGGTAGCTGACTGTGCTTGTGTCTGATGTGAGTTTGGTCTGTAGGTGCTGCTGAAGGTAGTGCCTTGTCTGCATCAGTCTATGTGACGAACCATGTCAATGTCCTCTGTGAGTGTATCCATGCCTGTGTGTCCATGCTCAAGTCCCTATTTCTGGTATGTTCTCCGCTTTGATACTGGTTGAAACTGCAAAGTGGAAAGCAGCAAATATGTCTCCAGACTGGGCGCCTGGCTGAGCTCCAGTAGCTGTGTAGCAGCTGGACAGCAGCTGGCAGATCCTGGGCTGCTGAAGAAGAATATGTGACTTTAGAAAACCAAGAACTGTTCTATTCCATCACTTAAATAGGTACCATAGAGGGAAAACTTCAGAAAATTAGCATTTCTTAACATTTATCACAATTAATTTGTTTTTTTGTGCCTTTATGTTTTATGTTTCCACTGTGCAGTTATGAAGGAAATGCCTCTTCTATAATAACAAAAACACTGTTGTCTTTTTATGCACTTATTTTAACCTGAGGGTCATTTAGTACCAGCAGAATAGATGTGTGGTGGCTTTTTTTCTAATTGCAGTCTCTTCCTGTAGCCTTCACTAAATTTTTCAGTTATTTTCACTTATTTTCACCCAACTGATATACAAGGTAAAAGGACAGGCTCTGCATCAGAACCGACCACTAAGTGTACTCTACGTTTTCAGAGTGCCATCTAAAGAAAATTGTAAGCATCAATAGACATGCTGCATCTGACATTATAACATTTTTTAGTATGTTGCAACTAAAAAAGAGAATGTTTTTCTCTACTGAATAGAAAGTTACTAGAGCTGTATATTTCTATTTGTTTATTTAGTAATTCAGTTATTTCATTGCTCCTGTGTGAAGATTTAATTCCAAGGTGTTTTGGGGGCGTGTGTGTGTGTGTGTGTGTGTGTGTGTGCTGTGAGTGGTAAGGATGTCTGCATGATTGTGTACCAAATACCTAGCTTTATTTCAGAGGGAACATTTCATCTTTTCCCCTCAGGTCTTATTTCCATTTCTGTGACAAGAACATCTCATTATGACATTTTGAGGACTAAATTTATTTCTGGAACTGCTTCAGCAAAGCTCACCTGATTGTGTCCTAATGAGGACAATATGTTCCTTCTAGAGGATATTAAAAAAAAAAAAGTAAAATATACCTTTCCTATGAAGGAAAAAAGGCTACAGTGATGTGTCAAGGACTGATTGCATGGCAAGAACACTTTTATCCTCCTACATAAACATCTGTTTTTCTCTGATCAGACTAGGCATCTGGACATGACAGCCAGCTATGAGTGAAAACAATGTGCTAGTTCATATCTTTGCTGTAGGACTGCTTTTAGAAGCATTTTGGGAGGTATTTTTCTTACTGGAATATCAATTCTCAATGTGGTTGGCTTAGTCTGGAGCAACCAGCCTGGATCACTTTTTCACAGAATCAAACCAAAATAGTCACCAACCAAATTTCTTCTGAAGTCACATCCTTTCCTTTTAAAAGAAATGGAATTGTTGCTGATCTCTCACCTTTGTTTTGTAGTAAAATTCATTTATCTTATTGGAATTTTATTACATGTTGCTAGCCCAACTCTGCTCTGATCCACAAAAGAAGATGGACAGGACAACTTCCCAAAAAACTCTTACATATATTGAACTAATTAGAGCCATTCTGTCAGGAGAAAACTCTTCAAGAAGACAGCTCTAGGCATGGATTATCAGCATGGATAGATCTTTAATTATTATTCCTTAAGTTCAAATATTTTTACTGGAAATTTCCAATTTACTCGCTACGGCAAGAAACTAAATAGAAGCTCTTTTGTAGACTGTGGGAAAATAAAAAAAAAAAACCCAAAACCGATCAATATGAATGGCCACTATGAATGTGTCTCCAGTTGAAACCAGACTCAAATTACACCTACATTATCCAGGTTACATCCTAAGAAATCCTTCTCTGAAGTCTTTCCATGTTGGTTTTGTTGAACCTTTTAAATGATCTAAGAAAAATCATGTTTTTGTAAATATTTTATGAGAAATTGATCAATATAACCTGCTAATT
This sequence comes from Campylorhamphus procurvoides, assembly GCA_013396655.1. NCBI lineage: Eukaryota > Metazoa > Chordata > Aves > Passeriformes > Dendrocolaptidae > Campylorhamphus > Campylorhamphus procurvoides. The sequence continues at coordinate 141,131 of WBMV01007386.1, forward strand.
AAGGATGTCATATTTTCAGAAGATGAGTGGGTAATTAGAACTGGTAACTTTTGTCATTTTATGCTAAATCATAAAATTCAACTATTTATTCCTCCAAGGGGATTTATTATTCTGCATAGATAGTTATATCTTTGAAGAAGAGGAGGGCAACGATTCCGTGAAGGAAATTTATGAATCACTGAATATCTTTTAAAGACATAGTATGAGCTATATAATATAGGTCAACAACAACAAAAAAATATAAATCCCAAGTTTATCTCAAGCAAATTCTCTGGCTCTCCATTTTAGGATTTATCCTCAGCTTCAATTCAATTTAAGAGCAGAGGAATTCCTATTAATATAGAAAGCCAACTTAAGTAGTGTTCATTGTTGATGCATCATATAAGACCAAATTTAAAGGTTTAATATAAAGTTTGTCTCCTTAACTGGTTCTGTGCATAAAATAAGCTTCTTCTAGGGAAAGAAATACAATATTTTCTCTTGTCAATCCCTTGGAGGAGAAAAGAAAGCCAAAGAGATAATCAAGCCACTCCAAAAGGGATAAACTTGTCTATCACTTGTTTTAAGGTTAAAAGAACAGACAAAAACTTTCCTAAAATTTTGGTTTGGATTTTGCCTCTCAAGAATTTGTGTTCCACTTCAAACTCATTGTATGAGACATTCAAAGCTTTCTATAGGAGATAGTCAATTTTTTATATATATATATAGACTGCATTTAACCTTACACAATCTGAACTGTGTGCTCCCCTGTCTGCATTTCTCTGCTCTGAGCTATGAACTCATGTTTAACAATACTGAGAAAGCTTTCAGGACTGTGAGGAAGTAGAAATATCAAGAGGTGATGTAAGCCACTTTGCAAAGACAATGAAAATGTTAGGGTTTTATGAAGATATTCAGCTTGCCACAAAGTAATATAAGCGAAAATCCATTTTCTGTGTTTGAGTTCCATGCCACATGTAAGACAGATTGTACAGTAAAGAGGAAAACCAATTCATTGTAGTCAATCTCCTCACATAACAGCAATTTCTCAAGGCACAAAATAAATGTAAAATATCAGCTGAAATAATATATATGATATTGGTGTCTAAATATGAAAATATGTGAGTGGGTTGATTTTGCTTTTATGAAAGTCAAGTGAATATTACTTATTTTCTTCCTTCTTCTGAGCGGACCACCAAGTGGTGCCAAAGTTTGGTTTTTTTTTTCCTATTTATAAACTGATGATCTGATATTCATCTCCTGTTTATGGATACCTTGTAAAAGTCATTATTCAGCAATAGTCTTAACCATGCATTAGAGCATATAATTAATCCATTGAAGCATTCTTCTGAGACTCTCTGTTTTTATTCTGAAGCAAGTTTTCAGTACATACTTTTTCATATGCCCTTTCCAGACGGCACAACCTGTCAGTATGTCATACCACTAGTGGATTTAATGAATTGACCCTGACAAATATTTCTGAGCAGTTTGGTAGGAAGCACTCTGTTGCATTGAGAGCACTGCATTCCCATGGATCTGATGGAGATTCTAGTCCTACTTCTGTTCTTTCCCTGCACAAAACTGCTTTTCATGCCTCTCAGGCAGAATCACTCATTCCCACTAGAGGTGCTTTCAGCATTTGCTGTTAACAAACTCTGTGCTTCCCACTGCAGTGCCCATAGGAATGTAATGAGCTTCTGGCATTGTATGGTGCCACCATACACTAATAAGAGAGTTACAGCATGTTGCTCAAGAAGACAATGTTATTATGTGGATTTTGTTTGCCTCTTAGAAAATCTAATTAGGTTCATGAAGGAAACAAGTCTGTTTGCAAAGGAACATTGGCTGAATGAATGTCTGAACAAAGAGATATCCTTGATAAATACTATTTAGTATTATTAAATAAGTCCTTGACCAATCTGCTGTGAACAGAACATCTTATTTTCAAATCATGCATGTACAGAAATCATCCGTACTTTGTGCATTTCTAATACTAAAATATACATAATCAAATGGAAAATTACTCAAAATTCAATGTTAGTTCCTCTCTTGTTCTTATTATACCCACATACACAAGCCAATTTAATAAAATTTTTGCTCTCTGTTTACAAATATTCTGATAAGTTATCTCTTTCTTTTCTTTGATGCAGATGAATTTTGTACAAGAATATGCACAAAATAGTTTGAAAGTAATACCTCACAGAAAATGGGGCCCAGACAGTTTTGGCCAGTGGAATTAAAATGCTTAAACCATGAAAACACCAAGAAGCATGTTAGTTGAGTTATTTTTTGAGGAAACATATGAAAATATGATTTTTATACAACTCTAGAGATACATGAAGAAAGAGTAAAAAGAAAGAGAGCTTTGATATATTTAACTCCACTTGCTGCCATTCTGTTATAAATTAGTCCTTTTATTTTCACGTTTTGCTACAGCTTTTTTTCAGATACCTGATTTTTTTTCTGATTCCTAACTATTTTAGAAAAATCTTCCTCTGAGCCCTGAAATCCACTACAGGACAGCTTGTCATCTTCTAGTCCATACCGAGGGTGACTGAAATACTTCTACACTCCCATCTTTTGAAGATCAGGTCTGAAATAAATAGATATAAAGCAGGTATTTTTCCTCAGCAGGAGAATGAAAAAATGTGTTTAAAACATTGGATAGCTGATCCAATCTCTAACATCGGAGAACGAATCCCATTATAACCTGATATTATTTTGTAGGGTTTCTCATTAGGGAAAGCTGACATCCCATAATAACATATACAAATCAGCACAGTGCTAAACTGCCAGGATCGGATTCACTAATTAGATAAGATCTTCATGTATCCCTCTGACGTACAGAGGGATAGGAAACTGGAATTAAATTATCATCAGATAATTCCCTTTATATTAGATAATTCCCTCTGATTTCACATGTGGCAGATTGAGGCCATCAACCTGCTGCTTAGGAAAGCATCCAAGCTAAAAAAAATAGAAAAAAATAATAAAAAGGGAGTTGCGTTTGGTTCTGTGTGAGACTGAAAATGGTTAACAGCTTAAACATTGTTAAGAAAGACTTTTGCCCACTGTAACACACTGTGGAAAGAAGACCACCAAAGCCCACTCCCTGTCCAAATATGCTTCCTGGATTTCAGGGAACTGAACTGTGTGTTAAGCCACTAGACAGGAACATGAGATCAGATAAAGGTAGTACTATTGTCCAAATTATCCCACATCTAAGGAGAATTAGACAAGGCTGTGTAGAAGAATGTAAAGCCAAACTCAGCAACTGTGTTGAAAATCAGCTCTATGAGGGAGGAGGATGGCTTTGGGGTGTGTAATGGCAAAACCTCTCCACATAAGACAGAGCGAGTAAACACCAATTCTCCCTTGCACAAACTGCCTTGATTGTAAACTCCCCCTTCCCTGGGAGGGTCACATACACACAGGACATTCACATGAAAGGCAGCTGAGAAGGGGTCATAAACCATTGAAGACCCCCTCAGACTCATTCCTGAGGCCTTCCACCAGAAGTCTGGGGGTGATGCAACAGATCCAAAGTCTGTTGCAAGAAACAGTGTAAATCTTCCTCCTCAGGGGAAGTACCTGGGTGTTTCCCATCTAGCCTGAACATATATTAATCCATTGAACTTCTTTGCGGGGCCCTCACCACCAGGACCAGGTGAAGAGGATCAATGGGACACTGTCAGGATCTAGAGTGGTGATATTTTCTACTTAATCTGTCCCTCTGTTACTCTTTTTCTCTCCCATTCTTTTTTCTCTTTTCTACCTCTTTCTCTCTTCCTCACATTTCCTGTTAAGTAAAACCTGTACTATTGACTTTGGCATATGGTCTTTTTTGCACCCTAATTTAGGCAGGTAATAACCAGATCTTAACATTCTGCTTAATATTTTAGCATCTGAAAACATTCATCACTGCTAGAGTAGGATTTACATAAGAGTTAGCTCTTTCCATTGGGTTCTCAGCGACCACTCCAAAAAGCTCCTGGGGAAGCACAAAAGTACTCTCCTCTTGCTTGTATTTGGCAAACAAGGGACCACCATCAAGACAGGAACATTTTATTTTAAGAATCATGTGAAAGTCATGGGAAAATCATGAAATCATGGGAAAAGACTGAATATTTTTCTGTGTGTATTCTGTGTAGTCTGTAAAGTTCTACCAAATGTAAAACATATCATGGCTAGACATTGTTATTCTACCCATGCAAAAGCAGCCAGAGGAGTGGTCTTTGAATGACTTGTGTACTATGCCCACTCTTGAGAAGCTGACACATACGAGCCTTATGAAGTTCAACACAGCTGAGTACGACACATAACCTTCTTTACTGATTTTGGCTGGCATTGAGTTAATTTTCTTTTTAAAAGCTGGTATAGTGCTGTGCTTTTTGGATTTATCATTAGAATGATGTTGATGCCACACTGACATTTTGGCTGTTCCTAGATAATGCTTCCTCTGAATCAAGGACTTCTAATTTTGCAGTGCTTTGCCAGTGAAGAGCAGCACAATAGGCTGCGAGGGAACACGAAAAGGACAGGTGACCTGAACTGGTCAAAGGGATATTCCACACCATTGAATGCCATGGGGAGGGAGGGGGTTGACCGGGAGGAGGACTTCTTGTTCAGGGCTGGACCGGGCATCAGTCTATTTGAGATAAATTGTATTGTTTTCCTTGGTTTCTGTTACTCTTTCTCCCTTGCAATAGATTGAAATTATTATTATTATAAATATTATTATTAGCATATATATTATTATTTTAATGTAATTTTAGAGTCTTGTATTTGTTACGCCATAACCATCACTAAACACCAATCAAGCAATCAATTTCTCATCCATTTCCCATTCCAGACAAGGGAAAATTTCAACATGTAATACAAACTAGTTCAGCTTTAGCAACAAATATTAAGAGATATAGCCTCACTGTCACTATGTGACGAATGAAGAGAATCCTCCCCTTTGAAAGAACACATTGTTAGGAAACTCAAGTCCTAATTTTTAATAATTGAAAGATGAATTTTACTCACATCTTCCACTTCTATGTGGGTGTGGGAATATGACTGGGGCTAACAATTAGGGGAAAATTAGAAGTTATATTCACAACCTAACAGAAGTTATAATGTTTTAGAAATTGTAGGGTAAAATGCAACTGCTACTCCCTAGATGGAGTGCAGTTGTCATTCTCCATGATGACTTCCCATATAGCAGTAAGCCCCTGCTAAGTGGGGTGGAACACAGTGGAGACACCTGTCCAGCCTCTGTAGAAATTCTTTCAGGAAGGGGAACTCAATGGTACTTTGCAATTGATAAAACCACACAGCACCTCACAAGAAAGGCAGTGAGACAGTGTCCTGCTGCTGAGCAAAGAACTGATGAAATCTCTCTCTTCAGATGAACTTAGTTTATTAAAGCCTAACTGTAATATTAACATAAATCTCCATCCCAAATTACTCACTTCCAAGGTGAGACCACCCCCCACTAGTTGTGTGCTCTATATTTTTTTGACTGCATCTTCAAAAACCAAGTGAGAGAATTTTACACATAATCAGTAACAAAGGTGTTTGGGACTAAACTCACTGAAGCTCTACCTGAACATAAAGAAATGGTATAAAAGTAAATTGAGAGCAGGGGAAAACTTAGAGAAGGCTCCACTGTAACTGCTGGGACCAGTCAACCAGCTGAACCTGTCTTCTCCCCCAAAGGGATGCCTATGGGGTAAGAACTATCCATGCATTGAGTACTTTTATTTAGATTAGAGCTTATATTTGCATTGCATTAAATATGTTTTTGCAGTCAGATACCATCACTGGTAATCTTCACACCTTAATTATCACAATTTTGTATTAAGAAAGACTGCTATTCTATAAACTGTCAGTGTGAGTCCTTGACAGGTACTAGCAGTTGCCAACACTCAAAGAAAGTGGGAACACTCACTGAGGGGTCTCCCTTATGCTGTTGGTGTAATTTCCTGAAAAGAGCAGTCAAATTTCCTCTAATCTAGCAGGACAGTTCAGTGAAGGGTCCCCATGTCAGGACACTGACAGACTGGTTGTGCACAAGGGTCTTGGCTTCCCTGGGGCACTGACAAATCAAGTGCTAAGGGTTGAGGAAATCTCTTTTCATATGACAGTGTGATATATTCCATCATTAAGATGCAAGCAAAGTAAATATATACTTTTCAGTCGTGGAAGATCTCTTACACTTAGGAGCCTTTGGAAATTCTTAGACTGTAAGCAAGAATTTTAAAGCTATTATTTGGCATCAAAAACAGTTCAGAAATCTGTTCAGATATCATTCCTCCATTCAATAGTAGTGCGGACTAAATATTCACTTCAGCAACAAAAAGCTCCCCAAAACACATAGAATATTCTAAAAAAAAAGGACAGTCATAAAAAGAAAAAATCTTATGTGAACAAATTGAAGATTAGAAAATGAAGAAAGGTCATTCAATTTCTCTTTTAATTTTGTACCAGAATGTTGTAACATGGTACATTAGAAACATCAAGGAAAAAGAAATAATTCTGCCACCAGAGTGGAACAAAGATTTGTGTGTGGTAAACTCACTAAATGTAGCATTTGATCTTTGAACCTTACAGGATTTAGTAAAACACTTCAACAATGAAAAACTCACAAGAAAGACTGTTTCATGGGTTACCCGTTGGTCTGATATGAAGAGTTCTACAGTCATTTACCATAGATTCCTCTTATGTGCTAGCTATCTACTGATTGAATATAGTGAAGATAAAGAGCTTGACTAGATCAGTGCTCTTCAAATATGGTTTAAAGATTTACCCAGACATAACATACCTAGAGGCCTTTAGATATTCACTATGTAGTCCACTATCTCCCATAGCACACACCTGAATTCAAAGTCAGAATTTGTTGTGATATTTTTAATGACAACAATACTGCTATATAGCATGATCAAAGGGAATTGGCAATAAAACTGTATCTAAGACGACCTATAGAATTGGAAGGAATTAGTGAAGTCAATGTCCACTTTGTAAAAGGTCATGCTCCACTCATTCAACAACAACTGCTTATAGAACACTGAATTTCACTCTCTGCTGATCTAATTGTTATGCCCCAACTTTTGTTCTGTGTGGACAGCTGGCTACCTCTTCTTCACCATGACTTTGAATATATAATGTATAGTGGCTGGGACTTTCTCAGGAAACTGTCCTCAGGGATAAAGGAGAAGAACAGTGCTGGCAGCAATTTTAAGCACACTTTTTAGAGCTTAGGAATTCTTGACTCCCATATATAAGAAATCAGGCAGGCAAGGCAGGAGATCAGCATGGTTTCATAAGAACCTCCTGGACAAAGTAAGTGGAAGAAGGAAATGCACAGGCTGGGGAGCCAGAGTTATATATACATCCTAGGAAAAATATGGGGACACTATGTGTTTATGTAGGGATGGGATCTGCATAGCTAAGAATAAGTTGTAGATAACTGGTGAGAAATGTGAAGAATTATAAGATAGGCTTTTCAAAATAGACTGCTCAGAAAATGATGTATTCATCACAATAAGTAAGACAGGAGGACTGAGAGTAGCTCACCTGGTTACAGCACAGTGCTAGTAACACCAAGACTGTGGTTTTGATCCCTGTATGGGCAACTTGATCCCATATGGGCCATTCATTTAAGAGTTGAACTTGATGATCCTTGTGGGTCCCTTCCAACTCAGAATATTCTGAGAACTGGTGAAAAGCAGCGCGGAGAACACTTTTTGCCTTAGTTTTTCAGTAAGGCAACCACTCTTCTCTCAAATACTTGGACGTGAATGCAGGGATTGGGGGAACAAAGACCTTTATGTGTAGAGAGTTAACATTTGAGACCACCTGAGGAACCTGGACATACAAAAGACCACGTAACCCAATAAATGGGATACTTAAAGCAGCAAGTGCCTCTAAACCTATGAACAAATTATTCAGCCACTTTATTAATGAATATTTCTATTTCTGCATTGTTTCAGTGGTAGAAGTTAGCATCTAGCATATTCAGAAGTCTTGATATAATAGCATATATTTTAATTCTCTGGCATGTAGTTTTCTAGGAATTTTAGTTAATAAATCTTTAAAACCTCAAGGAGAATAATTCTGAATAAAATGAAAATATATGATTCACTACTCTCTGTACTGTGTGTCCATTATTCATCTTCATAAAAATAGGAATAAAACCAAGTCTTCTTTCAACAACTTCAAATGACAAAAGTCCATTTGAAGGATATCTTCTGTATGTAAGCTGGCAATAATTTTGCCGAAAGGACCCAAGAGATGATAACATTCTTGTTTATAAAAGTTTGAGAGCACTGGTATTGTTTGCATTCTTTAGAATTATGTTCCAGGACACCTCAGCTCCCATGGTTTTAATATAACTAATCTTATTATGAAAATCACTGTTCTCTGAATTAACAATTCCTATCTGAGAACCTACTGTCACATCATCTAGTCACATTGTCATGACATGGGGGTTAATGTTTAAAATCCTTTTCTGCAATTGAGATCAGTGAAATAAGTGAGACAAAGAATGTTGTTTTTATGGTCCTATCTGTCACTTGTTCAGAGACACATTCTCTCTATGACTTTAAATTTCAGTTCTTATTGTAGTGACTTACTAACTGCATATTTTATTCTGGCTCTTGCTGATACCTGCATTAACTGAGTCTTTGATGTCTATTTTGAGTTGTTAAGACTTGTTTGTAGAAAACAAGTCATATTCTTGATGGTTACTTCCCTCTTCCTTCCTTAATAGAGCACCATCTGTATTTATGAATGTACTCTGGAGAACTTCTTCATTATAAGTACAGAAAAGGCACACTATTTCTTTTTTGTTCAAGATGATAAAATACTGAACAGGCAGAAGGTAGAATAGAGACATTTTTATGCTAAAAAAGTCTCTCTTTTATTTTGCCTTTCAATTCTGCTAATAACATCTGCTTGCTGGATTTAAGGTCACCAGTTAACAACAATTTATTTTTTTAAACATAGATACATATATATATTAGGACAATGAGGCCCTCTTAGTAATTTATTATATCTATTATATTGATATCTATCTATATATACATTCATACATATATATATTTTATAAAAGAGTTAAATTAAAAAAATAATTGAAGTAAATGAACTTTCTTAAGACATTATTGTTATTACAATGCACAAAATGTTGATGAATAATATAGATTTTGAAGTGTCTGCTGTGGATTATAACATCATACTTACATCTGTGATTTTCAAATTAACCACAGGATTTTAAAGGCTTATAAATGAATAGTAGGAGGTAGCCTATTCTCACTGTTCATTCTGTATGATCAGTGGCTGCCATAAATCATGTACAGAATATGACTCCTTTATTTGCAAGGACCAGTTTGTTTGGGTTTGTTTTGTTTTGTTTTTTTTGTTAGAATAAGGTGGAAGATTAAAGCAAACATAAAAAGTGAAATATAGAAACTTAATTTGAGAGGAAGTTTATCCATGTTAAACATTGCACCTCCCCTCAATAAATATTTCTTCACACACAACTCAAGAAATTCAGGCTAAAAATACTTCCTAGAAGTTTAGGAGATGACAGAAACAGAATAATACTTTTCATTTTTAAATATTTTTTGAAGAGTGGAGTACAGAAAACGTTATAAAAAAGGAAACTGGGTAAAATATGTGTACAAATAACAAAGGACAAGCATTTATACACTTCTTTTTTTGTAGTAGGTTTCAAACACAAATTCATCTGTAGACATAAAGTCCAATTATAATGTCAGAGTGTCATGGGGTGAAGCTTACCCGAAAGCACTTCCCTGATAGAAGAGACCTTGACTACATCTGACCACCTCTAACTGACTAGATTCATGTAGATAATCTGGAAAACAAAGGCACATCAGAAAAAAATTGTGCAATGCATAACCTCACACTTTGGAGGCAACTTTGGTAAGGAAAATCAGAGGATGTCAAAAATCCTGGTGACAACTGCTCTTTGGCTTTAGATACAGAGGAAGTCAGAGATTGCCCTGAGGCTATATGACTACAAAAGCCTTTGCAGACTTAGGCTGTCAGTCTAATACAGAAAGTGAAAAATTATTTTAAGAAATAGTCCCTTGGTGTGGGGCAGAAACATGTCCCTGTATGTCAGATACAGTGCAACAAGCAGATACTCAGTGGAGATATTACAAAAAGATGCTGGACCCCCAGCTGTGCCTGGCACATCCAGTGGTGGGAATGAGTTCCATGTTCCCCAGGTCCCATGTGGTGGTGGAGCAGCAGAGACTATCACTGGACTATGTGGGAGTGAGCACAGGTGCTGCAGAGTCAAAATTCTGATCTGTGGATATAGATCCCTATAAAAGCTAAACTACTTCATGAGGAAAGATAAGACCAGTGAATATTGGCAGAAGTGACAAGGAAATATGATGAGAAAATGCTTTCAAATTTGATTTGCAATCCATAATTTTTGTATACAAACACCTATGATTCAAAATTATTGTTTCCTTCCTTGAATATCTTTTCCCTCTACTATTCCATTTCATCTGAACCATTAACATCTTGAACTTATCGTGTTCCCAGTTTTACCCCAGAAAAACTGCATTGACTCCATACAGTTTCTTCTGATTTATATCAGGATGGGGAAGATGAAATTCAAATCATTTGTTTTCCATTGTAACAGAATGAGGGGAACTGTCATAGCCTTTTGACATAGTCCATTCTACTATAGCTTCAGGAAATTAATGCTGTAAGAAAACCCCTCTCTTTTCTATTTTTTAATGTCTGATTTAACATTTTCAGCCACATTAACCTTTCTGTTACTATTAATGGTTCAATTATTCATAAATTTCTTATTCCTAAAATGTTTGATATTAGGCATATTTTATGGCTTCTACAACTTGAAATATCTTGTTAATTTACTTTTTAAAATTCCTGACCCTAGTAGAAAAGATGATTTTCATTAGTGAGACTGTGCTTATGTGACTCAGTTTTGACATGCAGAATTGCATTTTATCTACTTATTTGCCAGAATTCAGTAACCAGATGACTGATTTGAAATTCTTTATACATGTGATAGCTATATCCCATGATGGAAAAGAGTTTTAATTCCAGTGCTGTGGTTGGTGAGTTTCTTTATTTCTTTTGAACAGTTATTAAACCTTAGCTATTCCATGGTCAGTGAACAATGTAAAAACCTAAAGGATAAGGGGCTAATGTGTATGTCTCAAACACTGATAATGGATAGCTGTGAAGCCAACCAAAAATTGTTGTTAAGAAACCACTGTGAGAAAGAACAGCATGTGGCTGAAGAAGGGAGGCATACAGAGGCAGGGCAGCACTTTTCTAGGACAAACATCCTTGTTCTGGCTCATGGAGATAAGCACAGCACAGTACAGAGCAAGCGCAGGAATGAGTCAATGAGTGGGCATGGATTGTTGCCCAAAGGTCGACCCAGAATAGGGTGATCATGACCACTGAAGTCCCTTGAAGTTCTCTGGCCCATTTCCCAAAAGGTCTAGAAGAATGAACTGCGCATGATAACTAATTTGCATAGAACACAAGAAAATTATCTTCAGGAGATCCCCATGAAGTTTGGGTGTGCACCCCAGGACCCTGGACACCATAGCATCTGGATCAATGCTAGAGTCAGGACTGGTGGTCGTTTTTCCTTTCTTCACCTGTTTTTCTCTGTAATCTCTCTCCTCCATCTTTCACTCTACCCCTTATTCAAAACTCATTGCCATGTACTTATAAGAAAAGGGAATATTTTATACCAATTTCCATGCCAAGTGTATAATTCACTAATAAAACTCTGCAAGTTTTTGCAAACCCTCAGACTTTAGTAGTTCCTTTTTGACCATGAGAATATGTACACCTACTTTCTTCATTCCCTTTGGGGTGGGATACCACTAGTAAAATATTAAAGAAACATTTTTTTCTAATAAGAGAAAAATAGAATATAACAAAAGCAATAAGCATAAAGAACAACATGTGACTTTGACTATGGTATAAAACAAATGCACTACTAAACTTATTGCAGATTTGTATGATTGATAAATACTTTTTCCTTATTTTTTCCTTTTTAATTTTCCAGCACTAGAGTGGTAAATAGATAGGGGCACTGGAGCCACCTGGTATATGTACAGGGCACAGTGCACCACCAATAGTTTTATAACTTTGTAATGGAAATGAAAGAAAAAATGGTATAAGTGAGCGGAAACTGAAGAAGAGATAAGTTTTCTGCTTTAGTCTCTTACCCTGTAACAGTACTATTGGAGGAATGGTAGGCAGAACAACTTTTTTTTTTTCATTTCTTCTATTGGATTTACTATTGTAATTTCAGGTACTGTCAGTGAAAGACTATTTACCTGGTTCTGACTGCAATCACTAATTTGCTGGCCACTGCTACCTAGGGTGAGGTGATTAAGAAGAAGAAGACACCATGGGATGTGAAGGTTCCACTTCTGCCTCCCATTTGTCTCTGTTAATTTGTGCTGTATCCAATGAGCTGAGCAGATGAGGAAACATTTTCAGAGTGACTCTGAAAATTCAGGGCAAATGATATTAAGCTGTTTGCCACAGCTGTTTGACCAGTATAATTTGTTTCCTAGTAGCTGATAAAGTGCTGTGTTTTTTAGATTTGTTATGAGAATAATGTTGAGAACACACCGATGTTTTAGTTGTTGCTAAGTAGTGCCTACCTTAAGTTAAGGAGTTCTCAGTTTCCCATGTCCTGCCAGAGAGGGGCTGCTCAAGGAGCCAGGAGGCAGCACAGCTGAGATAGCTCACCCAAACTAGCCAAAGGGATATTCACAGAATCACAGAATCAATTAGGTTGGAAAAGACATCTTAGATAATTGAGTCCAACCTGTGATCTAACACCACCTTGTAAACTAAACCATGGCACTACAGTATTTTCTTAAACACATCCAGGGACGGTGACTCCACCACCGCCCTGGGCGGCCCATTCCAATGCCCATTCACTCTTTCTGTGAAGAACTTCTTCCTAATATCTAACCTAAACCTCCTCTGGTGCAGCTTAAGACTGTGTTCTCTTGTCCTATTTTTAGTTGCCTGGGAGAAGAGATCAATCCCTTCCTGGCTACAACCTGCTTTCAGGCAGTTGTAGGGAGTGATAAGGTAACCCCTGAATCTCCTCCTCTCCAGGCTAAACAACCCCAACTCCCTCAGCTGCTCCTCATAGGACTTGGACTCCAGACCCTTCACCAGCCTCATTGCTTTCCTCTGGACCAGATCCATTCCATACCATAGAAAGTCATGCCCTTTGAATGGCATGAACCATGTGTATGTGTGTGTGTGTTTTGGATGAGAGGAGCAGATCACTGCTCCAGGACAGACTGGGTGTCCTTCAGAAGATGCTGAATGATGCATTGGGCATCACTTTTCTTCCTTGGGTTTTATTCCTCCCTCTCTGTCTGTCTCCTTTTCATTAAAGTTATTATTATTACTTTTATTGTTATCATTATTAATAGTAATACATTTTATTTTGTTTCAATTATTAAACTGTTCTTAATTTAGCCACAATTCTCCTCTGCATCCACTGGAGGAGCTGAGGAGAGGAAGTGAGTGGCTGCATGGTACTAGTTAATGTCTAGGATTAAGCCATGACAGTTCTGGTTGAGTGAAAGTTTATGATTTCATTAATCAATGATTTCATTAATCTATGATTTTCTTGAGTAATAGCTTAAGATCACCTTGCTGTTACTTTCTTTCCCCACATTCTCCCCTCTCATTCTCCAGCTCTTTCTAGTTATTGATATATCATCTGTAGAAAGACTGAAAAAAGTTTTGAAATTGTGTTCACTGAAAGGGAGATATATAAGCTGGAGAAATCATGGAAATTATGTTGTAAATATGCATTATAACAAATATATAATAGGGAACACATACAAAAGATTTTCTATCCCACACTCAAAGATGCTTCAAAATAGGAAATTCAAAAAGAGTAGAGATGAATTTATGTTTTATTCATATAAATGCGTGGTTAAGATCATTACAACAGTCACTTGACATGATTGAGAATTTAATGACAATTTTTGATACTTAAATTATGTGCCAGCAATGTGAGTGTTAATTGCATACAATCTTGCAATCATCACTAGAAATTCAATAAATAGGACCACTGAAAGTTCCAAACTCTACTAGAGTAATAGTTGACGCATCTCAAACAGCACTCCTCAGGTCCCATGTCACATCTGCCCATCCTGGGCTAATACAGGGCCAACATATTTTGTGTCTGCACAGCTGAATCCTGTCCCTATTGGCTGGAACGTCTTGCTTAGTGCCACACTTTTTCCTGGGATACCACTGCTTCAGTGTCAGAATCTCTTGAAAATCCAGGCAATGGTTTGTAGAGTAAAATAGGCAGGGGAGTACAGTGCAAATCTTCACTTTAGGGACCAGGTTTCTGTGCTAGATCCAAAAAGATATTCGTAATATCCCATGTTAAGAATCATAAAGTTCTTGCAGACACAATGAACAAAAATGAATTTTATCTGTTGTACATCACATGACTAATACTTTACATGATATTTTCTTTTCTACTGTTTTAGCAATAAGAGATAAAATTTAGTTTCCTTTGGGACTTTGTTCCTTGATGTCGTATTAATACTGTATCAGAATTCTAGTTCAGTATAGCAATTTGTGGGTTTAGGAGGAAATTCCCAAGACAGATGTAGAAGAGGCTAATTTCTTAAATAAAAACAATAATTATTTCAAAGAGAGAGAGGAAAAAAAGCACAACGTACAAAGCAGAGCTTCCACATGTAAATGTATAAAAATATTTTTAATAATAATAAAAACAACTTTTTATTTCCATGAATTTGTCTCTCTCTAAAATCAATTCTAGCCCTATAGGGCAGATATCCTTTGTTTGACACTTAAGTTTATAAAATTAGTATTTAAATTCTTGATTGCTAGTTCACATCCAACATTTCAAAATGCAGGTGTTTAAGAACAAGTCATTCTTCCGTGTCTTACAAAATTTACAGTTGTTAGACATGGGTAAGAATATGAGTTTTAAACATAAGGCATGAAAAAAAATCTAGGGTTTTTTTTGCTATAAAACTGGTTTCTTTTAAAATCTCCTTTATAACACTGGTCTACCCTAATGTATTCAAAAAAACTTACTGGTTAAAAGAACAACTTCAGTTAAGAACACCTCCTGTGATAGTGCACTCAACATATCAAAGCTAAAGATACATTTTCTGCCTACAAAGAGTAACCTTTTAATATAACCAAGCAACTACTGAATTTTCTGCCCTATATGTCTTGAGACTTCATTTGAATCTTGCAAATTACTCTGACTCTGACCTTTTCATGCAAGATAAGTCAAATGTGGTGACATTATCAAAATCTGTATTTTATTATTTTTATATTCATAATTTCTTAATACTTTATAAAATATTATGTCACCTTTTTTGTTTCAATTGCAATAAAATTTTCTTCTATTTGACTCTTCAAACAATTATTAAGACTCTACAAGGCATGTTTGTGAAGAAAATAGTTTTTTTCAACACTTTTATATTTCTACTGCACAAATATAAACTCATTTCCCAAGTAACTGAGGTTTTTTTAATCTGAATTTCATATACTGAGTGTCAGAAATGTTAAAACTATGTAAATCTCACGAATTTAATATTTTCCAACCTAAATATTTTTTAGACATGCATTTTTTAAAAATTGAAATGAAGTTGAATCTATATAATTACCTGATAGATAACATTTTTAGATTAATTAATTTATTAGACAAAAGAATACATAAAGCAATTCCTAGAGTGACATAAGTTAATTAGGACATCTGAAAAAACTTAGAACATAAATATTTAGATGCAATCACATATAACAGTGATTTTTTAAGAGATTTCCAAGATAATACAAGAAATATATTCACAAAATTTGTTTGCTTTCAGTTAGGCTATGAAGATTTTTCTTTGCTCATCTTTGAACATGTCCATACTCTATCTAATGTGAATGAAGGTCACATACTAGTCATTCTTGAATTATTAATTAATATATTTTAATTTTATTTTACTTTCTTGTCTGGTCCAGTCCCACTTTGTTCTCCCCCTTTCCTTTTCATATAGAAATAAAGAAATATAAGTGATTAATTGATTTTGTTTAATATCAAGATTAGACAGTCTGTGTATCATAATATAATCTAATTTCAAATGCTGACTATGGAATTCTGTATGAATGGAAATGAATGAAAGATTATTGGAATATTCCCGTGAAGTGAGAACAGAACATAAACAGTACTGAAATCATTATATTGTTGATCTCAATCTTATTTTTACTCTTTCTCTCACTCTTGATCTTTTTATTCAAATTCTGATTTAACTTGAATTGCACAGACTTTTCTTCATAGATAACAAAACCTAGTTTTGGGTATTTTTCTAAATTTAGGTCTGTTTATTCATCTCACTGTATTTGTTACAGAAATGCCACTGTTAATATAGAAAACTCAATCATAAAATTGTTCTAGAACACTGCAAAACTTAAACTTTTAAGCTAAAAGTTGTATTTATAGCAAACATAACAGGCTTTGACTTTTGGTTTGAGTTGATAATGAACATGATGACGAGAATTGTAAACAGTTAAACATCTACATTTTGAATATATATTTTAATGCAATATACTTACACTGTTTCTTCAGGATTAAAATTTCTTTCATTTTGGAAAGCTACACTGTACATGCACGTGTATCAGGGGTGTGTGTAGGGGAAAACCAAATCTCAAAGATTCAATTTTCACAGAATCATAGAATCATTAAGATTGGAAAGGACTTCTAAGGTCAAGTCCAATCATCAATCCAGCAGCACCAGCATGCTCTCGATTAAACATGTCCTCAGGTCCCTTATCCACAGGTTTTTTGAATACTTCCACGGACACTGACTCCATCACTTCCCTGAGCAGTGTGTTTGAATGCTTTACAAGCCTTTCCATGAAAAAAAAATAAAAATGTCTAATATCTAATCTGAACCTCCTCTGGTGTAACTTGAGGCCATTTCCTCTCATCCTGTCACTTTATAACTGGGAGAAGAGGCTGACACCCACCTCACTACAATCTCATTTCATCTTGAGAGTGATAAGGTCTCATTCCAGACTTCTTTTCTCCAGCCTAAACAACCCCTGCTCCCTTAGCTGGTCCTCATACTGGGCCCTTCCCCAGCTCTGTTACCCTTCTCTGGACACACTCCAGAATCTCAACGTCTTTCTTGTAGTGAGGAGCACAGAACTGAACACAGGATTTGAGGTGCAGCCTCATTGGTGTTGAGTATTGAGTGATGGTAACTGCCCTCATCCTGCTGCCACATTATTTCTGATAGAAGCCAGGATGCTATTGGCCTTCTGGGCCACCTGGGCACACTGCTGGCACATGTCCAGCAGGCTGTCAACCACCCTCCCCAGGTCCTTTTCTGTGGCAGCTCTTCAGCTACTCTGCACCCAGCCTGTAGTGTTGCCTGGGATTGCTGTGACCCACAGGTGGGAGTTGACACTTTGCCTTATTGAACCTGATACCGTTGTCCAGGTTTGTGCAAATGGTTTGGGCTTTGGGATGACTTGTGTTTCTTCTTTTTGGTGTAGGGGAATTGTTTTTATTTCAGGGCCTTTCTATAATCTGTTTAATATATTCCCCTCAATTTTTTCCCTATTAAGCTTGTTATGAGAAACTTCTATTCTAATTGCAGCTCACCAAGGGTATCTTTTGCATCTATGCATGTCCATTTCTGAAATAGGTATGTATTTCAGAGAATGTGAGGGATTAAAATTTTCCTTAAATAATGATTTTTATGAAACAAAATACAATTAAGCAGCTTTTCATGCTATCATTTCCCAACTCCCACGACTT
Organism: Campylorhamphus procurvoides; assembly: GCA_013396655.1. Lineage (NCBI taxonomy): Eukaryota > Metazoa > Chordata > Aves > Passeriformes > Dendrocolaptidae > Campylorhamphus > Campylorhamphus procurvoides. The sequence goes on from WBMV01007386.1 coordinate 158,961, forward strand.
TCAAATACTTGTCTTAGATAATTATATTGGTGAAAAAGTCAAGTTTATAATGTAAATTTTTCTTTATAAACAGCCTGATGCTGGATCAAGAGTCATGATTATGAGAAGACATTAACATAACTGTGTGGTTAGCTGAGCCCAAAAGATCAGGAATATGTAGTTTTTACACTTCTTGCCTTTTAAGAAGTGTATTGCGGAGAGACTAATGGTCTTTGTTGTAGCTTAGCCTGGTGGAGTAGGTTGTCAAAATACACATTTCAAAGTCTTTAATCATGCTTTTTTTCTGAGTTGATATCATGTTTCTGACATGTTTGGCAACTATCCTCTCATGCAACAGGGCTATAGGTGTTTTCTCTTGTTGACAATCCTCAACCTCAGGCTGAACTCCTACAATCAGCTTCTTCTGTCAGACTGCAAGATTATGTCACTAAGCACTTATCATGGCAGATGGAGAGATGCAGAAGGAGCAATGATGGACAGAGAAACCCTGTAATCTGGCGGGGGCAGGTGGGGCACCCAAATCAGTGACTCTTCAGACTGTCAGAGGCTGAGTTGCCACTTGTCTTGATGTGAAACCCACTGAGAGGAGAGAACCAGCTGTCTCCAGAAAGCCTTGCAGACTGAAGAGGGCTACTGACAAGAGGGAGATAGGGCTTATTGTGGGTTGCAGAGGAAAAGTATTTGGTAATTGTGAGAAAGTTATTATGGAGTGGTTTAAGGGTGTTATGATCATTTGTTATGGACACTGTGGAGTGCTTTGAGGAAAAGCCAAAAGGAGGGAAAAGGAGCGATCATGGTGCAACAGGGATGAACAAGTGAGGGAAAATAGAGAGAAAAGTGTATAAAAGTAGCTGACTGTATGTAAAAAGAGGCATCAGTAGGCTTTATTAACTGTCTCTGAACTCAAGTTGGTTCTGCAGAAGCAGTTTCAGAAACTAAGTCCATCTCTTGTTGATCTGTTTATGAAAAGTTTGATACACTTGGGCAAAATTTTCAACGAACTACAGAACTAGCAGGTTTTCCATTGAATTTGAACTAAACAGACCTTTCCTGGGAATAAAAAAATGGAATGAGGGAAACTAAGTTCTTCCCGTAACATTTACTAGCTTGAAAAGTTTTATTCTCTAGAATAAATCTAGTAAAAATCACTTAGAATGATTTATGTTGTTATATTGTTAATTCAAGCAATATTCTTACCTTATAGACTCAGGTTAAGCGTCAAAAGAAAATTTGATGCTATCAAGTAATGTTTATTCTCTCTAGCCGCTTCATGAATAAGTCTTTCTTTTGCTGTCCATCAGTCATTTTTTAGGTTTTTTTCTATCCTTTCAGCATCTCAAAAATCACAATCCTTTCAAGCAATCACTACCAGGAAACTCTACTCACAGAGAATGTACCTTTGAAGTCAGTAAGATTCAAAGAGGATCATCAGCATGTATATATATATATCTCCAAGTCTTGCTTCAACTATTCTTCATATGCTTGGTAAGAATAACAGAATCGAGAAAATATTTTCTAGATATTAATCTTAACTATTAGTCCCACGAAGTTTAAGAAATTACTAGAAACCCTCATTTCTTTACTTCCCTGCCTTATCTGAATTTAAACCTGAATTTACATGTTGCCTGTTTATTTTATTGAACATTGGCTTCTTTCCTCTTCTTACATTGTCTTGTAATACTGAGCTGTACCTGTATAAAACTTGCATCATGTCCTGTCATTAAGAAACATAAGAAAAATGGAAAGTGTAATAGAGAATAATCCTTAACACTGATATCATGATTTTATATTTTATTGCATAAAAGGTACTGCTAGTGGCTTAAACCTGCTAGTGTATGGTGCTCTAATCATAGAAAATGCAGTATACATTCTGTGAAATACTTGGTAAAAGAAGAGATTTAATGGACTCCAACCCTTCTGACTAGGTCCAAACTACCTAATCTCTCATGAATGTTTTGAGGAGACAGAGGAAATCTGTGAAATGCATCAGGATCTTTTTTCTCATCTGGGTTTTTCCATTGGATTTACTCTGCTGCCTACTAAAAAGAAAACATGCAATATGCAGTGCTCTTCCATTAAATGTTAAATGGAACACAGAGGGAAGACACTGTCTTGCTCCTTGTGTATATGTGTGTTCCTTGGATATAGTTCTAGCTAACAGTTTACTGGTTAACCCTTACAACAAAATATCTCCCGCTCATCTCCCACAGCAAGTGACAAGAATTGTCACTTTTGAATTGCATCAATTCTTATAATACAAATAAAACATTACAAAAATAAGACTACACAATTTTAAAGAACGTTAACATTTTAAAGAATGTTAATAATACTAGAGGTATTATTACTAGAGGTATTATTTTAGTAAGAAATGTTGACTACCTCTAGGAAAACAGTGCACTAGGTCTCAGACTTTCTCAAGGTTTTCCTTCACACTGGCAAGACAGACAGTAGACTTTTACCATATAAATTACTTCAGTAGCTTTATTTTTTCTTCCCAGGTGTCTGGAACTCTTTGGACTCATGCCAAAACTAACATTAGTAAAAAACAAGTAGTGTGCTGAATTACTGATAGAGCTGACTCCATCTGTAGTAGACCCAAAAGCTGCTTAAATGCTGAATGAACAGGATTTCTTATTTTGAGAGTGAAAGCTATAAATTAACTATGATACTTCCTTCCAGGAATGAAAAGACACTGAATAATGTTTTCCCACTGAGGGTATCTTTTAGGTGATAAAACAAACTTTTTTTGTGTGTGTTTTTTGTGGGGTTTTTTTGGGGTTTTTTTTTGAGTAGTAGTAGCAGTATTAGTGGTGAAAACCAGATATTTTGTCATTATATTTTGTAAGGAAAAGGTAAAAAATATCCATCAGGGAAATAAATGTTTTGATTTTCTTTCCTCAAAAGATATTTAGTCTATTAAACTTTAACTTAAGCTTAATTCATATTGTTACTTATTTCAACACCAATGAATATACCTGGTATGAGGAAGATTAACATCTTAGACATTAACTGTATTTTTTTATCTGTGGAACTAAGTAAATCTGATCCAACTAGATTATGTTTTTTCATATATACAAAACTTGAATATGTCTGGGGGGATCAGGTACAGGGAAGCAAAGAGAATGGGGTAAAATTTTTATTTTATAGTCTAGTACCTATCAACTTAATTCTACACAGGAGAAAAAAAGAAGCAATGCTAGCATACTTTAAAACATGGGATTGACCTATTTAACCAGGCACTGTCAGCAACATGTTGATAAGGATAGATAACATTAATTTCACCAACACACATTTAAAATATCTCTTATCTTGAAAACCCCATGTCATCAACTATTTTTTCTGTTTGAGTTTTTCTGGAGAAATTTCTTCAAATCAATATATTTATTTTAAGATTTAAACAGTCCCATTAATTAAATAAACAATAGTATAACTAAGTACTTATTTATAACACATCTGGATCTTATAAAATGATTTATACTTATCCTAACAAATGATAATGAAGGGTCAGCTAGGGAAGGTTGCTGAGGATCATGCCCAGTTGGAGTTTGATTGCATCCAAGGATGGAAACTCCATCACCTCTCTGCACAACCTGTGTCAGTGCTCAATCACCCTCACAGGAAAAAAAAAGATGTGTTTCTTGACATTCAGAGAAAATGTCCTTTTCCCATTGCCTCTGGTCCTGCCACTGGGAATGACTGAAAAGAGCCTGACTTCCTTTTCTTTACACTCCTACATTGACAAGACATATAACACTCATCAAGCCTTCTCTCCAGACAAAAGAGCCCCAGCTGTCTCAACCTCCTCTCCTGTGAAAGATGCTCTGATGCTTACTCATCTCTGTGGCCCTAATTTCACTGACTTCCTGTGGACTAACAACAACATATAACAATAGACTTTTTACCCATTTCTTCTCCTCTTATAGTGGGTCTTCAATTAAATTCCTCAGTGCTTTGTCTTTTCAGAGTTTTTCAATGGTAGGCTGTATATTTTGTTTTCTAGTCTTACTTTGGTGACTTATCCAGCTGGGAATACAAAGGAATAATAATTTGACAAGAAATCAAAATGTTTATTTCATGTAGTTGAATAGTCTCATTGGATAGTCAACTACATAGACACTTTGAGGTGTTGAAGCCTTTCAGCTTCACTCTGATAAGAAGGCAGCAGCAGTACTTTTAAGGCAACTGTGGAAACAGATAACAGTGATTTAAAACATATAAGATTTTGTTATTTGTGAACCATATCGTACTGAATTTTAGTCACTTATTGCTTCAGTTAGGAGAAAATATGGCCTAAACTAGTTAGTTACATGACTCATGACTAGGTAGTAATTTCTGTTTTGCTTATTTTTTGGCCATTATGGTAAGTTGTGCTGGGTTTGAAATTTTCATCGTATTTTTGCCTTCTAATAGGTATAACAGCACAGATCCTGTTAAACTTCCCTTTGCACTGGCTTCCTGAAAATCACTCTCAAATTCAACACTATATATAATGGCACTTTCATACAGAAAGGACTATGATAATTCAGAAAATGGTAAAGCCTGTTGAACATAAGTTTCTTTTGATTTTTCCCCTCTTTTCTAGTAGGAATATGGTCTCTGTTTTTATTTCTAAGCCTTCAACAATATTTCTGGCAATCCCATGTTGTCCTAAAGTCCTTACGAACTTCATGCAAATATCTACGTGGGCAGTTCTTGAAAGGCAAACTACTTAACAAAGTGAGCTTTTATCAAAGCATTAAGCTGTTAATAAATGAAGAATGTTTATCCTCAGAAGAGCTTCAAAGAGTGTTTTGATGAAGATGAGCTTTCTTTCTCTCTTGCAGCTGTCCTTGCTTGCGGATGGGAGCTGGCAGACCACATCAGGCTTGCTGCCAGAGAAGAATAAGTAGGAGGAGGTGGGCAAGGTTTCAGTGCAGGTGTTCCTTTAGAACTTGCTGTTTGATTACATCCTAAACTGTGTCTGTGAAAGTGAGGCTGCTTTGTTCTTTTATGTCTGCACTGTGCTATTTTTAAACATGATAAAGCCCCCAGAAAACATTTGCATTTTTTTAGGTCACTAAACAGAAAACAAAAATCCAAGTGAACAAAGACACTGACCAGCAATAACCTATAATAGATTCATATTACTTTTCTATAATTTCAATCGTGCTGCTGAGGTAATTCTTTTCATTAAATTGAAAATAATAATACTGAATGAAGAGATTCATCTTCAAACATAACTGAATAAGGATGGACAGAAAGACATTAAGTTAAAAAAAAAATCTCATACAAGTGCAGCTTAACCATCATAATAGTTCTATTTTGATAAGAGTTTTTCAACATGTGGGTGTTTACACCTTTAAAGAGGTGAATTGCTGTGCTTCATTCAGTGTCTGCTCTTTCAGATATTGTTATGAATATAGCTCCTGAACTGAGAGCTCCCCTTTTGCTCTTTTATTCCTGTCTTTTTTGGTCGTGGTGATGTTACCACTTCCTTTGCTGATGATTAATGTTTTTGCCCTTTATCCCACCTACTCTATATAAATCTGACTGAAATTCCAAGGTAAGCTCTTGGAAAAACCTCTTTCATTTCATCTTGAATAGTAATCATTCCCTTCATTATTCTATAGATTTGATAGACAAAAGAGAAAGACATCATGGTTTGAATATACTACACATAAGGACTCAGATTTATAATAAGTCCAATTGCCAATAAAATCTTATTATCTTCATAAACCATATACCAACATTCACATAAAATAATATTTTAATATTAGATATTTCATACCTGAATGTTTGGCAATATTGCATAGCATCACAAAAAATGCAAAATACTATCCAAAATATAGTATCAAGAGGATTACAAACATTTCAGTATACATCTGGAGGTACAATTTCCTAGCTCTGTTTTCTTGTTGCATGAGAATTTCTCATGCCAAAGTAGTTGAAAGGAAGCCGAACCTGGTCATGCCTCTTTAGTTGCATATTGGTCTGCTATGATAAGATACCTGAGTGGCAAAAAATAGGTATTGGCTTCTCTTTCTCTTTCTCTTTCTCTTTCTCTTTCTCTTTCTCTTTCTCTTTCTCTTTCTCTTTCNGAGACAAAAAAACATACTGGTGATACAAAAAAGGGATCAAGTAGTTATGCTATTTGATAGTAATTTGTTTTTCAGTTTATTGCAAAATCATAAAGCTGGTAAGAAAATAATGTAGGATGACTATGCCTCAGTTTTTTTCTGCTGAAAAAAATCTCTTGTCCAACATGTTTCTTTCCATTTTCTTTTTTATTCCTGGCAATAAATATGGAACTTAAAATACTTGGAATAAAACCAAAGGACATGAAAAATGAGATCCACAAAGTTGAAAGCAAAAGTTTTCAATTTTCAGGCAGTGGATGGACACAAGGTTAAGAAGTTCAGTGTCTAATTCAGCTTGATGAGACCCAATAGTGCATTTTCCTGCATCTAAGAGTATATGCTAACTTTAAGCTATCTGGAAGTAAGGTTTTTCACTCTGTAATTGTTTATAGATTAGCAAGCAGTCTTTAAGTAAGGACAGAAAGTCAGATGCCAGTAACCTGACAATTAAGGCTGTAATTCCATATTCTGGAAGCTAGTGAAGGTGTATGTTAGTGTCATGCAAACTTCTCCACATTTTATGAATGGATGACAGAGAACAAAAAGAAACTTATAGTTATACCTCATGCGACCTATGCATTACATTAAAGAACAGGTTTCTCTCTTAATGACCACTTAAGTACCCTCCAAAAAATAAAGCTATCATGACAGAAGAGGCTGAAAGATGTCTTCCTTGTTCTCCTAGAAAGTACATACAGTGAAACTTCATTTATGGTCTCTCTCCAGTGAATCTTTATCTATAGGAAAATATCAGTAGGAATGATTTAATTAATTCAGTTTATTTCAGGTAGGCTTCTAATTACTTGTGAAACTTGCTTTCACTATAAAAAGATAATCCTATTAATCATGGGTCACTCTCCCCCAAACCCATTTTCCACACACATTGGTTTTTTTTAACCTTTGGCGTTTTTTTAATCTTTTCTTTTATAGGGAAGCTTTAATTATTTTTATTTTTTTATTGTCACCAATTCCCTCATTAGATTATAAAAGTCAAAAGATAGAATGCATCTATTGTCTCTTAGAAATGCATGTAAAACCAGTACACATAAAAAGAACCTTTACTTTGTTGATATTTCTGTACCATTTTTTTGCATTTGTACAGGAAAATGTAATGTATATGTTATTACATTAAAAAGATGACTCCTCCTAAAAGATACTGATGAATTCTCTAGCTCTTGGTGAAAAAGATAATAAAACAAATAAATAGAAGGGCATTGTAAAAAAAAAAAATCTGACTTTTCCAGCAGAACAATTAAGCACAGAAGACTGAAAAAGTTTTGTTCTGGGATATGCTTGTTTGCCAGAAGGGATATACTTCACATATAGTTTGTTATACTCCATGCCATTTACACCTCTCAGCTTCAGTGATAGAGCTAAACAAGTTGATATGCTTTTTGAGAAGTGACAACAGGCAGTAGACTAAGGTTATATGTCTCCATGGTCATAGATTATAACTGCTTCAGAGAACAGAATTAAAATAATAGAAGAATCTCCAATGCGACAAACTCCACTGGCTGCAAATTGAAATCAGACAATTTTAGATAGGATCTGAGAACACATTTCTTAACAAGGAAGAAAACTGTTAGATGAACCAAGTGTTCCCTTCCAGTGAATACTCCAGTACATTAGAATTTTAAATTGCAACCAGATACAGAAGTTAGAGGTACTTTCTTTCTATAATCAGAATTAATTATGTGAATAACAATATTTTCAGTCTGACAAGGATCTACTCGATTTGACAATTTTCCATTTAGTTGCCTAAAGAAAAAGATAAAACAAACAAATTTATTTTTTCCCCTTGTTTCTATTATAAATCAAATAGCTAGGTTTAACTCCTTATAGTATATTTGATCCTGTTTAAGGCAAAAAAGTCCAGGAATTACAAGCACTGTCTTGAAACTAGAAGACCCAATCAGGCAGAAAATATGTTTCAAACTGGGTTTTCATAATCAGAGCTGTGCTGTTGAGTAGTCTGAGATGAGTTTCTCATTGTCAAATTTCTTTGACTAACAGAAAAATTTCAGTAGAAATAAAGTAAGGGAAAATATTAGGCCAACTGTTGTCCTGTCTTTACAGAGTCCTATTATCTTTTGTTCTCTTAATGAAATAAAACAGGAATCTGTGGAAAAAGATAAATAAGCCCTTTCATTATTGTTTAAATTTTCTGGGAAGGCTAGGCTGAACTGAAATGAACTGAGGGAAGAAGTTGATAGTGCAATAGTGCTACTGCTCACCAGTGGTTTGAAAGACAGGATAGGCTGGAAAACAGAACAGAGAGAAATGTGGAACAGACGAAAGACCTCTATTCAGATTTAAAATCTATGGGCTTCCCTATATTTTACGAGCACCAGGAAGAGAGAAATACATTAAAAAGTCCAACTACCCAAGAATGTATATGATTCCCAAGTTTCCTCTGACTCATGACATGTAAAAAAATGCCATTTAAAATTTATTGATTGTTTGGGATATGTAATGTACATATTTACCAGTTTGTTCAAGCACCACAACAGCCTTTTAAGGGACACAAATAACAGCTTAATTACACTTTCCAGTTTCCTCCTTTGATTCTTCACCTCAAACCTGGCCAATTAAAGTGCCCAGTGGGTAGCTTTTTAGAGTCTTTCAGCCTGCAAATAATATGTCCTAGGGAAAAGTCAGCAGGAGGGGAGTAAAGTTCAGATCTTATGAAGCAGACTGTCAGTAATAATGGAATGGTGGACCCCTCCTTTAATGATAGCCCTTATCTAAAACTTTAAATTCAAATGTCATGTGTCGAAGAAGTCATATTTTATCCCTAGGTTTTTTTGAAAGAATGCTTATCTATGGGGGGTTTGTTTGGTTGTTTTTTTGTTTGTCTGTTTGTGGTTTTTTTTTTGTTTTTTCAAAAGTGTAGTGTATAAAGAAAAGAATAATTTCACTTCTAGGCTGTATAATCCAACTGGATCACCACCAAAGATATATATTTATAAAAAAAAAACCTCATAGGTTTCTAGACCAGCATATGAACATTCATATGTTCAGGTCTTGTGTGCAGACATCCTGACAAATTTACCATTCCGTTATCCATTGCATAACTTTCAACTTCAATATAAAACATTAGAATATAACAGAAGATTGCATAGAATCTGCATAAGGTATAGGTACTGTAGGAAATGCATTCTTGCATTTTAAATTATTAATTAAGGCTATTTTATTTGTACAAACATCAGTTAAGAGAATAAATGCCATAGAAGCAAACTTCACAGCTGGATGATGACTGGCCATCAGTAAGAGTCACTTAATCATAAAATAATTAATTTGCTGGATAAAATTCTAATCTTACTTAGGAAAATTGTCTTTGATTTCACTCCCTCTGTGCAGAGGGACTGCATAAGAGACGGAAATAAGTGCCATTTAAACCCTAATTTAACAGTTTAGATAGCACCTCAGCAGGGCTTAGACTTTATGTTAGTTATATGTTGGGAGGTAGGATGGCTTACTTAATACAAGTAAAGAGGATAAAAGTATGTTATTTTTTAATTAAGTTGAAAGAAGTGACATAAATAAAAAAAGAAAAATCCAAAAGTGACTCAGTAATTCTGGTGTACTTTTAAAGAAGCTCTTCTTTCACCATACACAATAAAGGAAACCAATGGCTAAGTGTCAATCAGCAGAAGTGATCTACTGTAATATACTAATACATTTCTGCTTTTCATCTCTAAGCCAAGGGAAGAATTGTTCACAATCTATTCTTAATAAAAAGTGTGCTCAATAAGTTTATTTTGCTGGTTGCTAACTGCTCATGGACAGATTAATTTTTTTATTAGTATCAACTAAGAAAAAGGAACTTTATTTTTATGTTAATCTATATTCCTGATTGCTTCCGCATCTGATACTCCTCTTCATTTTGATTAGAAGCATGTAACCTTACTGTAATTTAGAGTTTGATTTTCTCTGGAAGAAAATAAGAAATGAAGAGAGAAATATGTATTCCTTCCTCTTTGGTTGGATAAATAAATTAAATGTGAATAGTTAGTATTGATATTTGAATGCAGCTCTCAGCAATGCAATCTCTTTAAGAAGTAAGAGTGAGACATTATGTGTAACTGACCAATTCAGGATGTTACCAATGTTCTAAGTGTACATAATGCATTTACTACCCTGTAAAAAGGCCAAAAAAAACACCTCCAAATCCTATATTTATGTGTTTTGGTACATATTACTAAGTGTCATAAGTTTAGCAAAAAGTATAAACTACCTTATACACTTTGTTTCTATATTTCCTATTGAAAAGAAAGAACTAGTTTTCCCATTATTAAAACAAAATCATCTTTTGTGCTTAGCTTCCGAATGTTCTGAATACATGTCCTGGCTTGATCCCCTTAATTAAATGTAATTTTAATTCCTTCCCTTAAATTTTTCACACCTGAAACTTTTAAAGCAAAAATGCATTGAAATATATATTTTGCCTCTTCTATCTAGGTCAACTGTGTTAGTGTCTAGCCTGATATCCCTCACTCCTGACTTGGAAACTAATGTAATGGGACAGAATTCATGGTTTCTTTTCTGACATATTTCAGTGTTGTTCACATGTTGCCTACTTATACAGGGGTTAAGAGATAAGGAAGGAGCTTTTTGTGGAGAACCGAAGCTGAGAGGCCTCACCTGATTTCACCTGGATTTTGTGAGTCTTCACCTCAGCTCACTGATACCTAGCAGTTAGCACTGTGTTGGATACCTGGTTTCAGATAGTTTAGGGATAAGAGACAGTTTTGTTTTGTCCAGTGCCTGCTCCCATTTCTGGCATTGAATGGTTTATTATCTTCCTAGGGATAATTATTCCAGGGACCAGTTCTTTGCTTACAGCAGTATGTAGGTGGAGAGTGTGAGATGTACAGATGTACAAGAATCCCGGATGATTATTCTTGATTCTCCTGTGATTCAGGCACATGAAGAAATGTCTTCATATAGAGTTTATCACCTCCTTATTTCTCCTTATAGGGAAACAACCTGTCCGAGAGAAGTCTATTTCCTTCAAATCTGTATTGCGTCTCTCAGTATTGGTACTTGTTAAACACCAGATCAGTTATTATTGGTTCAGAACAACCCTGTGGGGCTGTGTTTTTAGGTGTGTGTGTGGGTGTGTGTGGGTGTGTGGGTGTGTGTGTGTGTGAGGGAAGGGGACCAGACTTTTAGCAGTTTCCACATGGTCAGCCAGTATGGCCACCGAGGTTTGGCCACATGGCATGAAGGCTGCATGGGACACTTATCAGTCAATAAGATCTGCCTGGTAACCTGCCCACACCACACCCCCTGGACCATCTGGTTGTCTGTGACACCCCTCACTGTGGCCAAGGGGACAGTGAGTGGTCAGTGAACCAAGGATCCCACTTGGGGGGAGTGGCCACAATAGCCAGAGTCTATAAAAAGGCATTCAGGAGGTCTCATCTTGGCCTGTTCTTCTGGAAGTGGTCAACGTGTGATCTTCTGAGTGTTTTTTTCCTCTTTTTCTCTCTTTATCATTTCCTTCTCTTAATTTCTCTTCCTTTGTTCTTTTCTCCCTCTTGTGGATAACTTAAGCAGTTATTTTCCGTAAGTTGTGGGTACCTCACTTAAGTCGCATGGAGTTTGTGTTTGCTGGGTATATCAAAGATTTCTTACTATAACAATATATGCTAGTCTCAGTAATCTGTTGCAGTGTTTTTGTGAAGTTGCATGTTATTTTCATTAAAAGAAAATTCCTAGGGAAAAATGTGTGATTTTTCTCCAGATGTGACCTCAAGGTACCAAAGAATCAAAGGCTTTACAAGGGTTCATGTGGGTGAAATCTCTTGAAGCCTGAAATTAAAGTGGAGCACCCAGTGAAGCTTGGAGTGCTTGAAGTTGTAACATTACTGCTGAGGTCAGACTGCTGAGCTCAGCACCTCTAAGTGTCAGCTGAGGAGCAGGTAGTGGTCTAGGACATGGTCCTAGGACCACAAGGAGAAAATCAGTGGCCATTGAAAGACAAAATTGGAGTGACTCAGCTCTTCCTGCTGATATCCAAGGGCATGAAAGTGGAGACAGGTGTTGAGGAGGTGAATATCTTATCTGGTATGCCAGAATAAGGTGAACAGTGAGAAAGAATGCTAGCTCAGAAGTTTCAGCCTTCATTTACTGTAGAAGGTTAGCGGGCTTAGGAAGAATTGCAGACGGTCCAATATGGATTACAGCAAAACTCCACTTTATTAAAGAAACTTCTACAGTTATAGTCTTTCTAAGAGTACGTGCATTAAGATCATTGGTGCAAATAGACATAAGCAAATGCTAATTGGCTATTAACAGAAGGTGATAAGTCCATGATCTCATCTAGCCTGTTTCCAGGTTCTCACAGCTTCTGCAGGTGTTTATTTTAATGCGTACACAGGGCTTCAGCCAAGGCTAACTCCCTTTTTTCTCTCTCATGAGAAACTTACAAAGATAGCAGGTTCCCACAAGGCCAAAACTCCCTTTCTCTCTCTCATGAGAAACTTACAGGGCCAGCTGGTTCCCAACAATTTACTCATGTCCTTTTTGGTGTGAGATAAAAGCAAACAATAGATGATACCGAATAATTTACAAGTGGATATCTCTAAGATGTGTGAGCAAAGCAGTCCAGGATGGCTGAACTACTTTTGTAACCTTAAGTTATGACCTAACAGCGCTGCATATATGAAAATATTGAAGCAGAAAACAGTGAGGAGATGTAATATCTTGTATTACACCAGAGAAAGAAAACAAGATTGATTGTGTGCAACACATTACTTTCAGAAATGCTACTGCATAAATAGCTGGGCAAGCAGGCTACATTTGGTTGCCTCCATGTAGACTCCAGTGCCACTTGGGAGAACCTTAAATATCCCAAATGCCTGTGTGGAACATGAATAAAAGATGTGGTACACATGGGAGACCCAGGTTCTTCTGAAATGAAAGTGTATGCCTATGTGTAAGGTAACTGAATCCTGTTTTATATGCTGAAATGAAAACTATCTACAGGCAAAAGAGAAGCCAAATCCCTTCATTAGATTAACTTGAAGCTAGATTTACCTAGCAGTTGTTTGCGACAGCTGGGTGGTTCGCTCCCCCTTTCCCGTCCCTCCCCCTCAGCCATGTGGTCCCGAGATGTCCCAGAGAAGAGACACACAGGGGCTGCAGGAGAGGGAAGCAGAGAGAGAGTTTATTCACATGGCCGGGGGTATTTAAAGGGCTTTAGGGGTGCTGGTCACAGCCTATAGGAGTTGACGGTTAAGAACCAATGGGGAAAGGGTTATCAACAGACCAGTAAGGGGGGGTTTCACATCGCCTGGACAAGATAAATTCTTGCATACTAATTAGGAAGATAAGGATTTTCTCTCAAAGAGTCTTGGGAAGGAGAAGGGTGGCTCAGGGAAAAAAAAAGGCAAAGACTCCGTTTTACAATACAGTAAAAAGCCTCAGGTTTTTAAGGCACCTTGGTTGGTTTCTTCATCTCCTTCACAGGCCTACTGTTACAGTTGTTTATTATGATGTCTTGAGAGTTGCTTTTTGTTGATTAGTTTCTTTCCTTCTGCAAGCTCCTTCCAGAAAACCAAACAGAAAGATGTTTCCAGTGCTGGACTATGAATGGCTGTTCAGGGTGTGCTATTCTTTGACACTGAAGATCCTTTCTGTGGTAGGCAAAAGGGCAAACTGAACATCCTTTAAGTTAATATCATACTTTCCCAGAACAAGAAGGCCTTATCTGTATACACTGTGTAACCTCTGGGTCTGTGCCCTCCTCACCCTGCATTGTGTGGGAGAGAGCTTCTGAGCACAGTCAGACAGACAGCAAGAAACTTTCTGACAAATAGGAAGTAGGACTAATTGTGTGAGGTGCCTGAGGCTGTGCCCCAGCCTCCTTCAGTGTGCAAGCACAGGCAGTCTCAAAGTAAAATATTGCAGTATCAGTTCTGGTTTTCTCAACTCCTGCTTCTTCTGGTTTTGGTCATGAAGTGTTCTGTCCTGAAATCTACTCTGAAGGTAAAGTGTATTGGTGAGGTAATTTACACATAGCTCAGATTTTGTGCTTTCACAGAGGAGTCTAACTCTTTCCATTGTAGTTTTTTTTTCCCTGTCTAAGTTCAGCACCCTGTGCAGCTATGCAATCTAAAGTTAGGTCACACAAAGTTAGGTTCTTAAAACATGAAGTTAGTGCCAAAAAAACCCCATGAACCTTGCCTTCCAAGGTGAGTCTCATGTTGGAACAAAAATATAAAAAATAATTTAAAAAATTACAGCAATGAGGCTAAATTTTTGTGATTTCTTTCCTGTAGTTGCTACCCTGATTATACTGTGTGTCATGGGACCATTACAGCCTTGTCTTGATAGGGATGTGAGTGATTGAACAGGATGTGCTGCAGTCAGCAGCAATTCAAAGGTTACTTGAGTGCTGTGTGCCTGTGGCTAGGCAAGAGGTCAACAAGTGCCAGCAAAACAAGACCTGAAACTACCAGGAAGGCACTGGGTGAGCAGTCAAGGCAACATCTGCCTACGTTCCGCTATTAAACTCCCAGTGAGGGAAATGGGGGCATGTTATTAGGTGAGTATTTAGTATCATGTCCAGGCAAAGGATCTGGGAGAAAGGCTACACACGGGTGCACAAGTGGTGCTCAGAGGCTGGCCTTGAGCCCTGTGTCTGCCTGAGGTGCTGGGAATTGGAGAAGATTTCAGGGAACTGTAGTTGTGTGTGTGTGCACAGTCACAGAATTTTTCCTGACACATCCTATTCCTCATGCAGTCCAGTTAGTAAATTAAGCTTAGTAGTGTCCTGTTGCCAGTTTTGTTTCCCCTATGGCATTATAACTCATACATAATTACTAGAACAGCTGTTTTTAAAGGAAGATCAGTGTTTTCATAAGCTTTTATTATTTTCTCTGCATGCCATGTCAAGAATACTGTTGGTCAAATGCACGATCTATAGCTTCTACACTGAAGGAGCTTACCTATATAAATATATTAGTGCTTGTTTTTAAGGGTAAGTGTTATGCTATTGCCTAGCTAGGTAGCTTGTGACATATTTAAATAACTTGCTGAGTATTATGAGTCTAACTTATAGGAAATACTTGAGATTTTTTTTTATTTCTAAAATGAATAGATGTTATAATCCATATTCCTTCATTTATTGTCTTTAAACTTATTTCTAATTAAATTCTTTCTGAACATTTAATTATTTTTCACTTGTTAAAACTTGTGGAACAAAAAAAAAGAGTCATAAAACAGAGATAGATCACAGAGTAACCAAAATCCAAAATATGTCAGCAGTACTTCCACTCCAGATAGATGCAGGGACACCATTGCTCACGCACAGAAAATCACTCTGGAAACCTGATTGTCAGTGTCGCCAACAGACGGATTGACCAGCCCAGTTTTGTTCTCCTAGGTACTTCCCAAAACTAGACAGGACACAAACAGTGCAAATTTCTGCTGGCTGTCATTTTATTGAGGTATTCTCTTTTCTACTTTTAAGGTGAGACTATATGCAGGGAACTAGACAAATACTTGATTTTACCAACATTTACTTCTTCCAAAGAAAGACATTCCCTGGGAGAAAGTTGTTATTAGTTCATCAGGCTGCAGGCAATTTCTGGGTTACTGGTTAAATACTGGGAGAAAGTTGTTATTAGTTCATCAGGCTGCAGGCAATTTCTGGGTTACTGGTTAAATACCTCTGCTCTGGATATTAAAGGGTCAAACCTGCATGTTATAGTACCCAAGCATTTTTAAGAATTTAGTTCTAAGTAGTTGATTTAGACCTTGTATACAGAGTAAGATTTCCAATCTCTGCTCAAGATTTTCCCATATCCTAGACTCTGTCTCCCATCTCTACTGCAATTCTGCACCCTAAGGTAGTGACATATATTCCAGAAAAATATTGCAGGCTTAGACCCATAAACAAAATTAATGCATTCAGTTTGAGATATACATATAAAGAGTCATATAGTATGTTTTTGATATATTTTCTGCTTCTTAATTAATTAGTATTCTCTTTTTCAAACCATGCTTTCAACACTTCAAGTGGTTTATTACTCAAGTGGGAGAGTCTTGTAATCTAAATGTAGTACTAAATAGTTACTTCTCATTCTGATTGGGACTTTCCAACATGCCAAGCTCCCTTTGGAAAGCAATTGGACTGAAAGAGAAAATTAAACCAGAAACCTGCAGAGTTTTGGATATGTCCTGGCTCTCTTTTGAACAAAAAAATTGAAATTTTATACTAAATTTTTCTGACCTTTCAAGACTCAAGCCATTGTTACTTCTGAGTAGTGATGTAGCAATTCAAAACAATCCACATATAGACAGGCCCCAATTATGTAGAATTTACAGGTGTGCAATTTTTCTACGGTCTTACATCAACCAGAGTGTGTTTCCACTTACCACTGAAAGAGCAACTAAATGTCACAGTCTAGTTTTAAATAGATTTTCCTGACAGATTAGTCAATTATTTCCTCTTTCAAGATAGAATACATTTATACAAAGTTTAAGTAACAAATCTGTCTGCTTTGCCCTGTGTCTCAATATTTTTCATCAAGGATTAAATGTAAAAGAACTAGTTATATTTGATTCAATATTTCAGATAACGTGCATAGCACATCCTTAATGTGCCATTTCCAGTATAAATCATTAACAGTTTCTTCAAGCCTCCTGTTCTCACAGTTATTGAGTATCTCTACCTACATTCAGGTTGATGCTTCTTAACAATCAATTAAGGTTTAATTTATCCCTCTTTTTTTTTTTCCTCTCCTGCTGAAATCCCTGTTAGAAGTTTGAGGTTTTAATCCCTCATCTTGACAGCTCAGCATTTTCTAATAACATTTTCTGAATCAAATGAGCTTCTGTGTACCTGTGATTTTTTGTTTGTAGCTTAGAACATCTTTCTTATAATGCTGTATGACTTCATTGGTGAAGATGTAGCAATAAAGTAATCAAATTCAGACTTACACAAAGCAGATATATGCAGAAAATAAGTTATTTCATAAATGTCTAAAAATCAAGGCTTACTTTAAAAGAAAATACTGTCAGTTAAATGTCTTAGGACATGTTAATCTTTCAACATGTATATAATACATCTTTTTACAGAAAGTAAGATAATTATAATGAACTTGCCCAGAAAAAGGTAAATAATTTTATTTAGAAACATTTTTGCATCGCCTATTTGGTTTATCTTTACTACTTGAAGTAGGAAAAACATGAAATTCTCTTTTACATTTTCATTTACCCACCGATTCTTCTTGCCTGAAGAAGCACATCTCTTCATCTCTGAGCACAATAAGGGGGTTACCCGACTTCTTAATCCTTAAGTCATCAGTCATGATTCTCAGATATTCACAAGCTGAGGTCTAAAAATAATCTCCCCAACACAGGCACATACACAGACAAAATATCTCTTTCTCTAATATCAGTCATAGTAATTTGGTAATAAATCATAAGACTGTAAGAATATGAGCTATCAAGAAATTACATTTTTTTACATGCACATAGGCTGTGTATTATAGAGGAACTAAAAGAATACACAAAAACCTTGGTGCCCTGGTTTCTTTACTGTATCTTCTTTTAGTGATACTTCCTACATAGTCATGGATTTGGAAAATCAGTCCACAAATATTACATATGCATGGATTGAATTTTTTTCTGCAATTTCTGATCATTTCATTTTCCCTGTAGTTTTAATATCACAAAAAGAGGAATTTCACAGAAAGAGCTGTCAGTGGCAACAGACAAACAATTTTGTTTTCCTGTTTATTTTTCAGTCAGAAGACTGAAAATCAAAAAAGAAACTAGTTAGTCTTTGATTTTCAACTGTTGGAATTTTTTTTTTGGTGTTTATTTTTTCCTTCCTCGCACCCCCAAACACAGTTAATTTAGGTGGGTAAGAGGTATTACATGAAGAATCTTTTACAAAGTTTACTAAATTTGTTGCTGTGAGCAGTGTGACAGTATGTCAGGGAATAAAAGCATTTGCCATCATGATAATGTTGGAGTGTGACTGATTTGGTAGCACAGGGTTTTCCCTGTTGAAGTTTTAACTGTCTGAATTTAAAATAAACTCTCTCACAGAGTAGTGAAGAAATGTTGTCTTTTCCATCACAAAAATATTTGGGGATAACTTTATTTTACAAATCAAAATAATTATTTTTCTTAAATGAAAGTAAGTGTATACCAGAACTCTATTCCTAGTTGCATTCAACTGTTTTAGGCTGATAAAGAAATGATTTACAGTCTGATCAGCCAAATCATTCTAGTTTGTGCATCCGTGTTTGTTTGGTTTTTAAAATAGGTTTGTTTCAAGAAAGAATGGAATTTTCCTACCTAATGTAAGTGAGTTTTCAATCAAGAAAAAGTATAGCAACATCAAATTTTGAACTGTTTTGGTTTGGGCTTTTTAAAATTCTTTTCTTAGAGAGATATCAACATCAGTTTTATTACATTGTTATGAACAACGGAAGCTAGAGGACTTTCTGTCTAATGGGCATGTTCCGATAAGTTTGATTCTAAACAGATCTCGAATATATGTATGTAAACCTAAGACTGCTTCATAGATTTCAAAGTTAAATCCCTAACTAAACACAAGTTCCACTAGGTAGAACTAATGGAAAAGGTGGTTATTAAACACTTCTGTGACATATTGATCACACACAGTGTTCTTAGACTGACTCAGAATAGAGAACTTGTATTGTAGCATAGTAGTGACACTATGCATCTGAACTAACCTTTACTGTATTTGAGGGGTAGAGGAAATTAGGAGAACCCTAATCTTTGTCTCACATCAACAAAAGGAATTACTGAGTCTGTTATCTTGAGAAGACAAATCCTATATCTGTGCTGGGCACCTGCAGTGCTGTCCTCAACCACCACACATTGCCTTCACGTACCTGCTGCTGTCAAGGCCATCTGTGACCGCAGCACCAGATGAGATCCACACCAATTGCTGTGTTAAAAAAAAAACAGTTCATAAATTATGGAGATCTTGAAGACAAAATCTTGAAATGGCTATCTTCTACTTATTGATGGCTGGGGAACAAGACATTCCTGCCTTATACATAGATGTATGAAGAAATGTAACAAGGAATATGGCAGTGTGTCATATGGGGATATAAGGCCAGGTCTGCTCACTGCAGTTTGATTGCAAGCAATAAAAGGTGGCACATTGTGTCTGAACCTTTGCATGCATTTTTAAACATGTTTTGCAAAATACTTTATCATTTGAAACTGCTAGCTTAGCTTGGCATGGCTGGTGGCTATCTTGTCACTTTGCATTACTCCCAAATCAAAGGAAAAGAGCTCATGAAGATGTAGAAAAATGAAAGGGAGATACAGTTCAGTTAAAATACAAACCAGTTCTTGTTATCTCTCATTGCTTGCTATTTTAAAGGTTTTTGAGGCAAATACTTACAGATAGACATGAAAATATGCTACTTGGTTTTTTTTTCCTTTTTTCTTTGAGAATATAGTTCTGGTAAGGTCTGGATAAAGGTATAACATCATTTAAAATACAGTAATTCGTCCCAGCAGGAGAAAATCCACGTCAACTCAGATAAATGGCTAAGCTTCTCTGTGGTAAAGGGAAAGAAGCCCAAATCCTAGGCAACCAAAAATTTTATATATGCATATTTGTCTGTGTATTTTCTCTTTCTACTTTGTCTGACTTGCAGTGAAAATTAGATGTTTCTCTCTATTGTAGATAGAAGCTTAGCATTTTCTTAATGTAAAATGCATAAAATATATTTAAATCAGAATCTTATCATTCCATCCCTAGGCAACATTTAGAATTTTGTGAGACTGCATGCCCTTGCTCCTATGACTTTTACATTCCTGTCTGCATGTTGGCTGAACAACAGAAATGAGGGAGAGTGTATTCCAGTTATCTGGGATATTTTTTAATCCCAGATACAGACAGTTGACAAAAGTCATTTATCAACTCTTGAGGAAAGAGATGAAAGGCATTTCAGTGGAGGTTCTCCTTGCAGAACTCTGGTAAGAAGCTCCAATGTATTTCACTTACTTTGATTTGGACAAGCTTTTAAATTGAGTCAGTTAGGCTTAATCCCTGGAAGAGCTATGTTACAGCTACATACTTAGCTCTGGTTATGGGTCCTGTTGATCCTGGTTCCAGTCCACATTATTTCTTGCCTGAACCTTGGCACTTCCCTGTCACCACAGTCTTGCCAAGAAATCATTGGACTGTGGACTGGCCCTGGTCAACACTTCCAGCCTAGTTCCAGCCCTGGTCCCTTGCCAGATGCTGTGGGATAGGTACCCTGGAGTGAGGACCTACCGTGGCTTCCCTTGAGGGCAACAGACCCTCACAGTGCCCCGACATAGATGTCCCCAGGTGTATTCACATGAGATGGTAGTCCACACTTCCAGACCAAGGAGATGGCAGCCCATGTTCTGAGCCCAAGTAATTCAGAGAGACCTTTTCAGTTCAAATGTTTCTAGGGTTTTCTAGTTCTTGACTAGCTCTGATACCTTCTCCAACTACTTCATGCTGACACCAGTATGAGCTTAGACACCATTTTATCAGTAGATATCTACACTTATGTGTCTTTATTACTGAGCTGAATCCGAGTTCTCTGATGTAGACAACTGAATTTGGAATTTATGTAACCTTGAAAGACAGAGGCAGAAGAGAGGATGTAAAGCTCCTTCTTTCTGAAGAAGATGTAGAATCAAGAGGTTTTTTAATTTTTTTTTTTTTTTTTTTTTTTTTTTTTTGCTAGTTATCCTTTTGAACTTCATAACCACAATATTGCTCAACTGGAGCAACAAGGAAAACCAATCATGCTTTTAGTGGTCTGCCCTGCAGTTTTCAAATGGGATCAATTCAGTTGCTCTGAAGTAGATATCCAAGCTTACACAAAGGCAGTGTTCCCATGTGTCTGGTGACAATTCAACATGAATGTCTCAGGTAATCTCTAACATTCCAAATGGTAATTGGTGTTGATGATGAGAAACTGTTTCTCTGCAAACATGTAATATGTCTCCGGTGATGCTTCGTCTGAGGAATAAAGAGGATAATGGTCACTCTGTGTGTCAGTGAGTTCAATTTCCCCAAGCCCTAACTATTTACAGTGTCTGTGATTCAAAAACACTGTGAGATTATAATTTCCTGCTTGAGTGCTAAATCTAATCAATGTAAATAATGTTCTTTGTTATTTGTGAAAAGAAGAAAACAATTTTTACCATTAAATTTCAGGTATGATAACTAACTAACTTGTCTGAGGTGAGCATCTCTGTAGAAAGTGGAAGTACAGCCAGATGAAGAGATAAATGTGCTACAGAACTGATTACAAAACATCTAATAGTCCTTAGTAATATTTTCAAACTATAAAGAAATTTCCAACCATCAAAACAACTAAAAAAATCGTAGGCTTAAGCTGGTATTACTAAACTGTGGATCACTGTGTATTTAGATGAATTCTACTTACGTCAAAGGGCTTGCTTACTGCTTGATACTGCTGTAGCTGCTACCACAGCTACAGCAACAGTCTTCAGTCTTCCCTGTCCTATAGGTATTCACATTGTCTGTCTGGAGTATTTTCTTGCAACTTGATCAATCTCTGTATGAGGACATTTAGATGACTTCTTTTCCTGGCTTTAAAATAATATCCACTTTTTAAGTTACATTTCATGAGAGGCAAGGAGTTGCTTATGGAATGTATGACAGTAAACTCTTAAGAGGGTCTTTGAGAGTTTGAAATACTATGGATTGTTGATTACAGTTCTAACTCATTGGTTACTGCAGAATGGCTGGTTTCCTTAAAAAGAAAAAAAAACAACAAAAAACACAAAGCAGAACAGGCACAATTTATTCTATCAATAAAGTTTTGAAGTATATACCCTGCAAAAGCAAGTCAACACAGTTCTTTAGCAAGAGGACTATAAAATAAATCATTGCACATTTCTAGATCTGCCTGCTTTGCAATGAGTTTAGCTTTGAGGATGCCTGAAGGTCTCTTATCTTTCACAGAATGTACTTATTCCATGGTAATACATGGAAATGAAATGGATTTACTGAAGTGAAAAAAGGGCAGGAAATTGTGTCAAACCATCTTTGCTTAAAATGTATCAACACTGAAGTTTTGAAACACTTGCTTTCATCTGAAGGACAGGGTGAAGACATAAGAATAATAAGTTTTAGATCATTTAATCAAATCTGTTTTATACTTTAAACTATCATATAAAGTATCTACTAATCAGTTTTTATACATCTTCTAAAGATAATTTTAACTGACTCATTGAACTTAACCTAACTAACTATAATTCATATGGGTGTTTAGCAATAATAAATATTTAGGATACAGAAAAGGACTTTTATTTCGCATGTGTGGATATATATATATTTATATATATCTATATACATATATATATATACGTATGTATATATATACATATATATAAAAATGTATATACTCATAAAAGTATATATACATAAAGTTAAGTGGACTGTAAATTTTGTGGATGTGTCCCAACTGCAATTTAATATAAGAAGCAGAAATTTCAGCTGATATTAATTTGCTGTCTTTACAGGTTTTCTAGCCAATGACAACCACATCATGCTGAGGATGGGTTTCCACTGGAACCAGAAAAGGGCAAGGTGATGCTAACCTATGCTAGGTATACTGTGTTGACTATTTTAACCCTTCTCCTCCAACACTTTTTTTGTTGTTGTTTTCCACTTTTGAAGTACAATCATTCAGAATTTTGTAAAAGTTCCTCATATGAGTGTTCTAAAATTGTGTCAGGCTATTGAACTCAGTGAAAGTAGATTGATTGATATTTTGTGAGTTCCTGTCTTTATGGGTAGAGTCTAAACTACTATTTAAAATAGATATTTTTCAAATATTATCTTCTCCTTTTTTGTTAGTGTCATTGCTGAGTTTTTTCCCCTGTGATGGGTTAGGTTTGGGCAACAACCAAACACCCACCCAGATGCTCACTCACTCTCTTCAGTGGGAGAAGGGGACAAAATAAGATGAGAAAACTCACACACTAAGACAGGATAGCTTTAAAATTATTATTGCAGGCAAAACATATTTGACTTGAAGAAAAATAATTTAGTACTGACTAAAATAGATTTGTGTCATGGGAAAGAGGAACAACAACTTTCCAACTTTCCTCCACCTCTTCTAGAGTCAACTTCTCTCTTCTGTTCCACATGACTATGCCTCCACCCAGAGGTGCAGTGGGGACTGGGGGGTTACAGTCAGCATACAGTAGTTTCTTTCTGTTTCTTCTTATCTGTTGTGGTTTAAACCCAGATAGCAACTAAACCTCACAAAGCTTCTTGCTCAGTCTTCACCTGGTGGCATGGGGGAAACAATCAGAAGGATGAAAGTGTGAGAAAACTTGTGGGTTGAGATAAAGGCAATTTAATAGGTAAAATAAATGCTGCATATGCAAGAAAAGCAAAACAAAAACTTAATTTCCCACTTCCCATCAGCAGGCAAGTTTACAGTCGTCTTCAAGAACGCCTGGCTCCATCACATGTAACAGTGACTTGGTAAGAAAATGGGTGTTGCTCTGAAGATCTATGCCTTTCCTCCAATTTTTTCTCCCAGCTTTATATGCTGAGGATGGTATCATATGGTGTGGGATATCCCTTGGGTCAGCTGGGGTCAGCTGTCCCATCTATGTCATCTCTCAACTCATAATTCACTCCCAACCTCCTTGCAGTGGGTTGGGGTGAGAGTCTGAAAAGGCGTTGATGCTGTGAAAACATTGCTCATCAATAACAAAAATATTTCTATTTAATCAACCCTGTTTGCAGTGCAAATCCAAAACCCAACACTATAGTAGCTACTGTGAATAAAATTCGCTCTACTCCAGGAAAAATCAGCATATTACCTCACAGTTTTCCCCTGCTCTGGCATCGGTTTTCCATGGGCCCCAATTCTTTCAAGAATATCCACCCACCTGCTCTGCTATGGCATTCTCCATGGACTGTAGTGTAAGTATCAGTTTCATCTTGGTCCACCTTGAGGCTGCAGGGAGGCAACCTGCTCCACTTCTCCATAGTCTTCTCCAGTGCCTAGAGCACTTTATCCTACTATGGCTTTGTCATTTCCTCAGTTGTTTCTCACTCTATTTGTTCTTTTTGCCAACATTGTTTAAAAATATTTTCCCAGATGTGTTACCAGTTTGGCTGAAGTGCTCAGCTGTACCTTGCAAGCCATCTGGAAGAATCTTTGTCCATTATGGGGCAGCCTTGATCTCTACTCACAGAGACCATGCTGTAGACCTCGACTGCCAGCACCTGGGAACTTAAATCAAATACGCTTCCCTAAGTTAACATAGTCTGATAAATATTAGTGAATTTATAGAAGTTTTTAGGCTCCCAGTTCATGTAAAATAAAAATTTCTTGAACTCTGCCAAGGAAGATGCAAATCAGTTTGATGAAAATAAATAAAAAAATACTGTCATTGTCTCTAAACACTTAAGGATAAATTACCACCATTCTGAGATGCAGTTTGCATTTTACCCTTCTCCACAGGAATCTTCCAGCTCAGGAGCAGGATGCAGAAGCTTATATATATGTTTTCCCCAGCAAACTTGTTATTGATCTTATGAACTGCTTACAGGGACAAGTTAATGTCTTTTGGACTTGACATGAAGCTGTATGATATGTAACAAAACTAAATCTGCAAAACTCCTTGATCTGGGCAAACTCCTGAAAGGTTCCAGAATCCATTACAAGCCAGCGACTGTGGTAGAACCACACTTTTTAATTGTCTGAAAGTTTTGTAAAAGCAAACGGAAACATGCGACAGTTGGGTGGAATTGCCCCCCGTTTCCCGTTCCCTCCCAGACACATGGTCCTGAGATGACCCAGCAAAGAGACACACAGAGGCCACAGGAGAGGTAAGCAGAGAGAGAGTTTATTCACATGGCCAGGGGTATTTAAGAGGCTTTAGGGGATGCTGGTCACAGCCTATAAGAGTTGAGGGTTAAGAACCAGCGGGGAAAGGGTTAACAATGGACCAATAAGGGGGGTTTCCACATCACCTGGCCAAGGTAAATATCTGCATAGCTAAGAGTTTTCTCTCAAGGGGTCTTGGGAAGGAGAAGGTTGGCTCAGGGAAAAGAAAAAGGCAAAGGAATTCATTTTACAATACAGTAAAAGAGGCGTTATGGCTGGTTTCTTCATCTTCTTCAGAGATCATCTCCTGCATGATTTATTCCACTTCTGATATTGTGAGCCTATTCCTACAGAAACAAGAGCTTAAGAGAAATACTTTGAATATTTTGAAATATTTTAGGCATAGCATAGGTGAGGAAAGCACAGCTAAATAATGTAATTATTTCTATTAATAACAGAGGTTGTGATACAAAAATTTGAAACTTAATTGTGTGACTCACGGTTATTACCTACTTGCAAATCAATACTTCCTTTGAAAGGATACTTGGGAAAATAAAACTGGAATCTTCATGAAGCTCCAGAGATTTTTATTTTGCAGAAGAAATCTGATTAAAATATATGCAGTGTTTCTGTGTGGGGTTTCAGACAACGTCTTTATGCACTTTTGCTGCCTCTCTTTCTTTTTCTGACATCGGTAGTATACTGCAGGTGAGATCACATTGTTGTCTTGCATTCCATTTTGTGTGTGAGTGTAAGAGTAGTCTCATCTTAGTAACTTTCTTATGTCAAGCAGAATTGAGCCTTCAGAAGACAGGAACAAATATGACTCAATAATAATCACTGAGGATCAAAATTTCAAGACCAGATTGGGAGCAAATAGACATCTCAGTTTTCAGTTGAAGGGTAAAAATCCTGTTTATATATTCATTTATATTCATATATGTATTTAAGTATCATATGCATCTACATTAGCTATCATAAAACTCTCCAGGCTGGAAAGATTACAATTATTACCTACTTTGTTTTATATTTTGCTTTGTGCAGTTGTGCAGTGTAACGCATAATACAAGATAAATTTCCTTAACCAAAACAGTGAGAGGAATAAAAAATAGCCATTCGGTATAAAACTAATTATTTTTTTTTTCATAAATTGTCATATTCTGGAATTTAAAAAAAACCCCAAAACCAAAAAAACCCCAGACATTTATTTAGTAAAATAACTAAACAGTTCTGCTAATGTTCAGTGTGTATTCCAAAAGCAAAGGTGTTGTAGGAGTCACTTTTGACTACATTGTTCTGTACACACCATGCAGCTCAGTCTACAATGTAATTCTTAAGCTTGTATTTCCTTTGAAAATTCAGAAGACTCTGTACTGGTCAAGTTTCCATAAATTGCTACATTTCATCTTAGACAGTGAGTGCATCAAAGATGAGGAAATGAGAAAACATCTTCCTGATTAGCCTGGAGACATCTGAAGAGTAGACAACACCTGAGAAGCAATAAATAACTTTGCAATTCTGTCCCTTTTTCTCCATTCTGAACTTCGTGGAAGAGTCTTTAATACTGTTTTATTATCATTTTCTCTGATGTACACACCACAATATTATCTCTTGGGTCCATATGTTCTCCTGCTTCAACTCCATGCCCTAGTCCATGCCCAGCTAAAAATCTCCATCTTGAAAACCACCTGTGTTGCCAATTCCCTTTTGTTTATATGCAAATAAGCATTGAATAAAACTATATTCATTTTTTTGTGTGTTATTCTGAACTATCAGTGGCCTTGTTAACTGTGTTTTCAGGACCTAGGAAAACAGGAAAGAAGCCAGCAACTGAAAGCTGGTGAGTTTGCTTTTATCACTGCTTCACTACTGGTTCCGACTTCTGTTTCCTTGGAAACAGATACTGGGCAGCAAAACCAAGGTAAGGGTTTTAAAATATTGACTTTAAAAACTGCTGCTTATTCTCTTTTCTCTGGATCCTTGTATTAAGGAACAAGAATTGAAATACTTAGCAAACTACCACTGTATGCCTCTTGCTACTATAGCATGGACATCCTCAGTGTGTCCTTTTGCCTTGTTTGGTTATGTTGTTCTAAAATACAACTGTATTATTGAAAAAGAGGGAAAGAAGAGTGGATGGGAAAACACTCAAAGCAACCTCTCTGTCACACTCAGCTGCTATATGAGCAATACAATTGCCACTGTAGAAGAATTTTCCTTGGACACTTGAAAGAACTTGTTTTTTGACACGTTAAATTGAACGATGTTTCAATTGCATTTATACTAGAAACAGTGTAACAATGTAAAATAAAACCCCAAACCTATTCTTCTC
This sequence comes from Campylorhamphus procurvoides, assembly GCA_013396655.1. Lineage (NCBI taxonomy): Eukaryota > Metazoa > Chordata > Aves > Passeriformes > Dendrocolaptidae > Campylorhamphus > Campylorhamphus procurvoides. Next base: position 186,281 of record WBMV01007386.1, read on the forward strand.
CAATACAAGAGATCAGATCCTTAAAATATGTTCTTTAAAAACTTAGATGAGTTTCTTTCACCTGAGACTGATGTGACTGGAGAATGATCCACCCCTTTCAGTTCTGTTATTAAAATCTATGTGCTTAACTGAAACATACCTGAACCTTGTTTCAACAGGTCTAACTGGAGAGCTTGCAAAAACCAAATTTTTTAGCATTTTTGGTTTTGACCCCCACCAGAAATACTGGAAGAAGATTATTTTTGAAAATAGTTTAAGTCCTGCCAAGAACTAAAACCATGTTCTGCTAAAAGATATTAAATATGCTTCTACAATAAAGCATGAGGAAGTTGAATACTAATGCTTGGGGAAACTGATTTTTCTTTTGGTATTGTAGATTTGTTTGTGTCAATTATAAGTTGAGAGATATCCATCTTATTTACCTCTCATTTAAGATGATTTTTTTAGAACATAAAGGAGAATCACCTGGTGTTTTATAGCAAAGAAGGTTGGAATCTCGAGGGCAGTGCTTGGCAGTGCAGGACAGTCTTTTTCATTTAAGCTGTGTTAGTGGCAAGCGCAAACTCTGTTAAGTACTGTTATTTACACACAGCAGAAGTTGCTGCTGCATAGCTGTAGTCACAACAAGTTCACTGTGTATTCAAGATTTTTAAGCTAGCAGATAAATAGTTTCTTAATTGCAAGCTTTTGTTCTGTGTTTCTTTTGTATTTTTGGGTCCCTGGAAAAATAACATTGTTTAGTTTTAGATACTACTGGAAAACTGGTGTAAGAATCAACAAAGGTTGAGTTAAAAGGTACAAATGCAAAAATATGAACTACAGATATTTTATACAGTATGATTACATTCCAGCTAGAATTGCTTGGGCTGTCAATAACATGAAACAGAGAGAACTTTTGCTCTGATGTCTGTGCCTCTGCTTAAGTCACTAGGTGACTTTTATCATACTGGATCTATTTGGATTTTTTTTTTCTTAATACATTTGTCCATACTATTTTTTCTATATTTAGGTTTTGGCTTTATCTTTCTTTACAATGGTTTCACTAGTGCTAAAAATCATGAGTAAGTCAGTTTAATTTATCCATTTCCTATCCATCCTATAAAGTTTCTTAGGAAGTTGCAGGACTTTATTGCTTTAGAAGTGCAGCTGATCCAAAGAGGTGATGCAGTAGAAGATCCTGCATTAAAAGAAATGATGGTGTAAGAGGTATATGAGGCCTTGAAAAAAAAAATGCATTCATGAAATGCAAGTCAAAAAGCCTACCTGACTATCCTTAGATTCTTTTCCACCTCACTGTAATACTCAACACTACTACTCAAGCAAATTCAAGCACCCATAGGGGTGAACATCATTCTTTGAAGAAAGTGTACAATTAGTGAAGTATGCTACATTTCTCAACTTTCAGTGTTTATTTTGTTTGTCTTAAATGCAATACAATAAGAAAGATTTTTGTGTCTTTCATTTCCCCCTTCCTCTTCTAGTCTTAATATCTGTGTCAAAAAGAAGTAAGCCTGAGTTTTCTAGTCTCAGAGTGGTCATTTAGTCATGACCATTTATTCATTTGAACACTTACTCATTTATGTCACCAATATCAGTTTCTGCTATCCTTAGAATAAAAAGAAAAGAAAAGAAAAGAAAAGAAAAGAAAAGAAAAGAAAAGAAAAGAAAAGAAAAGAAAAGAAAAGAAAAGAAAAGAAAAGAAAAGAAAAGAAAAGAAAAGAAAAGAAAAGAAAAGAAAAGAAAAGAAAAGAAAAGAAAAGAAAAGAAAAGAAAAGAAAAGAAAAGAAAAGAAAAGAAAAGAAAAGAAAAGAAAAGAAAAGAAAAGAAAAGAAAAGAAAAGAAAAGAAAAGAAAAGAAAAGAAAAGAAAAGAAAAGAAAAGAAAAGAAAAGAAAAGAAAAGAAAAGAAAAGAAAAGAAAAGAAAAGAAAAGAAAAGAAAAGAAAAGAAAAGAAAAGAAAAGAAAAGAAAAGAAAAGAAAAGAAAAGAAAAGAAAAGAAAAGAAAAGAAAAGAAAAGAAAAGAAAAGAAAAGAAAAGAAAAGAAAAGAAAAGAAAAGAAAAGAAAAGAAAAGAAAAGAAAAGAAAAGAAAAGAAAAGAAAAGAAAAGAAAAGAAAAGAAAAGAAAAGAAAAGAAAAGAAAAGAAAAGAAAAGAAAAGAAAAGAAAAGAAAAGAAAAGAAAAGAAAAGAAAAGAAAAGAAAAGAAAAGAAAAGAAAAGAAAAGAAAAGAAAAGAAAAGAAAAGAAAAGAAAAGAAAAGAAAAGAAAAGAAAAGAAAAGAAAAGACCTGCATGAAAGGAAATGTTGTCATAAAATTTTAGAAATACTTCTGACAATGGTATTTTTAGTAAACAATTCCAAAAACTATTTTTGGGGGTAAACTCCCAAAGTGCCTAGAACTCTCTGAAAAAAAATTAGCTATATTTTGCATTCTTTTAGAAATAGGCCTATGTTCTTAAGGTCAATTTCTCTGTATACTTCAGATTTTAACATCCATATCCAGAAGGAACATGAAAATAATGTTCTAGATTGACCACGATGTTTGGAAAGTTGACTTTACCTTGTTCATAGATTCGTCTTCTTTCCTCCATGTGCCTGTTAAACTGCTCTATTCCTCTTTTGAAAGAATGCTTCTGTATTTAGGCTAAAAAGTTAAGTTACCTGGAATCACCTTTCCTGTTCTACTTGTTTGCTTCTCAGTGGTTAAATATGCAGCTTCATTGTATTTAGATCCACAGACTCATATTTTCATTACTATTAAAATAGAATTTGGTTCAGGAAAGCAGAATTTGTGTTTGATCTCTTTTTTTTTTTCCCCCCTTCAGAAGCAGATGACTGAGCTATAAATTGTATTTGTATAATCAAAAAAGGGATGTTTTGAAATTCATACCAGAGTCTAGTAGCACCGAAGACCATAAATGCTTCAAATGGGAAACAGCAGCATGAAGGACTAATGGGGAGAGCTACAATAGCCAAACAGAAGGGCAATGATATAATTTTCCCCCAATGAATTAATTTATAACATGAAACCAAAATCTTACATTTCTATTATTCCCATAGATGTAAAAGCATTAATCAAGTATTTGATAGCTTTGGGCACAGCCACAGTGTTAATGTTCTGCCTACACCTGAAACCTTTATTGATATGACACAAGCTGCAGATCTAGGCATGTTTATCTGAACTAGAATTAATTTCTAAAGGATGGTGAAGTACACATTACTGAGGCATATTAGCTTAAAGTATACTTGTCATATTCAATGCAAATTCTGGAAACAACAAATAGATACTTGTCAAAACTCGTCATTTGTATGCTATTGCATGATGATAAAATGCACGGTGTTTTAGGTACCTCTTGTCAACAGGATGTAATTAACTGTGGCTACATTTAGGTAGTGTTTTTGCTGAGAAGATCAACAGCTCTGATTCTCTCTGCAGGGAGTGTGTTTGTTTAGAAAGGTTCTTAGGTTTTCTGAAACTGTCATCTGGTTCTCTCCAGGGGTTTCAAAGCAATCATAGACCTACTCAAAGGACCTAGTAACAAAACCAAAACATAACATACCCAAAATTAAGACTTGCACAAGCTCATTGAAACATACATGGAGTTTTCATCTTGTAAAAAAATCTTCTGTTTGAAATAGTTTAATCTCAAACTTTGACTGCAAATTACTGCTCTCTAGTTTATGTTGCAGCAAAATTAATTGTCTTTTGTGCGAGAATATTTGATGTTTAGCTGAAATCCAAACCGGTAGCAAAAGCTGTTTTTTATTTTGATCTGTCAGTACTGGTAATATGCATAGTGAGTAATAAAACCCTCACATGGCCCAATACAATATATTATATGAATATCAAGAAATCTGACAACAAAAGGGAAACCTAGATCTGTGGCTTAGCAGGTTTGTAACAATAATCCAAAGCTTAGTGAGTGTAATGCTGCTTTAGACACTACAGCTCAGCCTATGTTTTTTGAGGTTTTTTTTTTATTCAAGAACTCAAGGAGAAACATTTTATCCCATTTAACACATCCCATGTTTTCAACAGTCCAAAAGTCAACCTTAAAGTGAAATTAGTGTGTGCTGTAGGTCCACTATTTAACTCATTTTTAACTCAGTGAATGAGAAGTTCCCTTGGGAGGAGTGAAAAGGAGTTCAGTATTTAGAAAGGCTTGGTTCCCTGTACTGCCATGATAGTTCTGAGCAACATAGGTTTCTGTAGACAGTAATTTAGAACATTCATTTAGTATAGGGTAGTTTGAACCACCCCCTCCAAATCCTGTATCTCTTTATTATCTCTGAAGCAGAATTTTTTAAAGTTCCATGAAGTCATGAAAATTACATCCCTATCTTTCTTCAATCATTTTGCTATATCAATTTGAGAAAAAAGAATATAAAGCTAACACCCAATATCTTACATAATGTTATTTTGATATACTTATTAATGAACAAAACATTTGTAAAATCCAATTAGATCCCATATTTTCCACTGACTTTTTGTAAAAGCATGTGAACATATTTTATAAAAGCATTCTGCACTTTTTTAAATCAGTGCTTTGCAAATATTTGTATTTTTTCTATTGTTATCATTATGGAGCACTAGAATTCAAACTACTTTTTTTTCAATATTTAAAAAATAATTACCTTGGCTACTTTCTGAAGAGACTGTAGATGTCACAATCCTTTCTCCTCAGCATCTTCTCATCAAGAATCTTCAAAAAAATAGACTTTCATTTAACCATAGGAGCCGAAGGCACATGCAATGGTCTTTTCGAGAACTATTTTTGATTCTTGTAAGATTGTAACGGTTTCCCAGCAGAAATGTTATTTATTAACAGGGAATATAGTCAGCTGCAATTTGCAAGTCACTATCAGTCCCAGCAACTTGCTCTCAAGATAATATACTTTTCACCAAAAGCTACAGAGAATGTGTCTCCAGTTATATTATTTCATTGTACCCTATATGAATGCTAAGGAGATAACAATGAGTTTGGTTAGTTTCCAACATTCTGATATTGTTACTTACTTTTTCTGGAGTTGCATTTTTTCTTAGAACTAATATAATACTGTATAAGAATGTTTATTTGTTTGTTTTTCTGAAAGCGTTAAATTCAAATTAGGAAACAGGAAAAAAAGTGTTAATTCTTTCATAATTTAGATGAAATAATTAAAATAGTTTGTTTGCTTTTATGTTCGTTTTCCTAATTCAGCACGACAGTGATAACAAAATGGCAGAACTAAATTATGCCATCTTTCCATCAACATCACAGTCATCAGTGTTTAATAACTCAAAGTTCTTATTTCTTCCAGTACATCATACTAACCTCATTTTCTCTGTAAAACATGAAGAACGAAACAAAATGGAATCACAGACATTGATATTTAATAAGAGAAGGTCAAACTAGATGTCAGAATAAGTGAGTGTTGCTCACAGTTTATTTTTGTAAGGCCATGAATTTTTGTCTAAACAAAATTGCTTTGATCATCACACTTAAAATATTAACCTCCCATGTGTGAACTTGGGCTGTTGTTTTAATGCTTTGAATTACTGCTTTTGTGGATTGATTTGATTTTTCTTCTTAAGTCTCAATATGAAAATATGAATGTTGCTTTTTTTTTGTTTGTTAGAACAAAAGAATGAATCACCAAAGCAATACATTATTACAGCAGAAATTTGTTGGCAAACTGATGCTACTTGAAGAAGTTGTGTACTTACTAAATGCAGTTCTATAGCATTGTCTTATTCCATAGCTAATTTGTTTTCATGTTCTATGTATACAGATACTGAGTCTGTTTCAGGTATCAGTTTACATATTGACACAATCTGTGGTTCTTTTTCTGTAGATTCCAGACTGGAGCATTTATTAAAAGTAGATTTAGCTGCAGTGCTAATGAAGTAAGTATTGCAAAATGTAAAAGGAAAAAACTTTGTCATTTTCTTTTTTTTTTGTGGCTGAGAGAATACTCTTCAGTGAGTGCTGCTGATAGAAAGGACATCCCAATAACCTAGAAATCTCTCATTTGATGTACATTTTCCCTCTGAAGTGTTTGTACATGCAGTATCATAAAAAATAAACTAAATAAAATAAAAAACTCAAACTCTAGCAGTGACAGGTAGTTTCAGAATTGCTCTTCTTTCCTTGAATATTTAAAAAAAATTGACTGAAATTCTACTATGATGAATAATAAAACATATAATATTCATACAAATTTTCTAGATATCAACACAGTCTTCTAACTTCTCAATTTAATTTTATAATCTACACTGTCACTGATACTTTATAGGCCAACAAAAAGATGACAGTGTGAATTTCATTGCACTGTAGTCACAAGTAGTTTTGGATTGGTTCTCACAATATTTTGTGGACTATTGCTTAGAGCTGAAAAACTGATTTTCTCTCATATATATTAAACTATCTCCAGAAATCAACATTAAAAGAGTAACAATATAAAACCTTTTTAACAGATTTGTTCAATAGAAGAAGTGCACAGATGCAGACATGACAGAATTTTGTCATAATTTGATTTTCACTAACACGTTTGCAGACAAAATGTTAATAATTGCTGATTGTTTTGTTTTAGTTGTTTGGGATTTTTTTTGTGAAGTACACATTCCCCACTTTTATGCTGATGTAAGTTTAAAGCTGTCACCAGAGCATACGGAAGAAATGAAAATAATGTTCTGTTCTCAAGCTTGATAGACAGAAACAGATACTGCAAGCTGAGTACTATACTGCAGCTCAGACGTAATCCCTGCTTTTTAAGGTTTCCATCAGTAACACTTTGTGACATTTTTCAAAGAGAAGTAGTCCTGCCACAACCATGCTCATTTCTATCAAGCACCTGCAGATCACAAATGAGTACAAAAGACAGCAATCCACCCAGAGGAGTTTTTCACCTTGAAATAGACTTTCCCTAGTGTCATATTACTGAAAGATCACAATTTCCTTTGTTTGCTGTGAACTGAATGAAAGTCACTGATCACAGAAAAAAACAAACCAAAAAAACAGACTTATGCCCATGAACAAAGCTAGGTGACACCATTTGGGCTGTGTGGGACTTTTATTTTATTTTAATTTTATTTTTTCAGAAATTGGATTATTTCACTAACTGGAGGAGGGGGCATTAGTTGTGCGGCTTCTTGTTCTCAGCATGACAGAGAAAAACTAATGCTATATCTGTAGCCCTGGGTTACAGATTAGCACTTTCATGGATTTTACAGTAGGACTACTAATGCAATCACTTGAATTCATTTCAGTTGGAGTCAGTCAGGGTAGATACTATCTAAATTATTTAAGCTAGGCCATTTCTTTATGACTGAAATAGACTAGAAGACAATTGCATACAGACCTCGTATAATATTGAGGACATGAGCAGTAACTTTTTTTGTTTAGAAAAGCTAGAAGCAGAGGAGAGGTTGGGTACACATGGGCTAAAACTGTGTCAAAACCTAATAAGGCAGTGTGTTCATCTCTGTAGTCATCCATTCATTTGTGGAATGGAGGCTTAACAGAAAAGGGAACGGAGAGGAAGAACTCTACTATTATACAGTTAAAATTTGCCTGGATATGTAAAATTGAATTAACATGCTATGTTCATTTAATTTTCCAATGCATGTGTCACAGCTTAGCAAATATTAATGCGTTTCTGCATGCTAAACTAATGACTCTCAGGTTTAGTATGATCTACATGTGTGTCACGCAAAAATTGAGTGGTCAATTCTTGAACAGAAATGCCCAATAAGTAAAGGCAGGACCCAGGGCTTGGCAAACCTGCTGCATGTAGAGCAAATGCAAAACAGCAATGAACTCACTCCACCAACAAGCCAAAACACCACCAAACATAGTTAACAATGCTGAAGGGTGATTTTGTAGTTAATGACTAACACGTATGCCAGTGTATACATTCTGCAGAACGTGATCTTTCTACAGAAGAGAGCAGGGCTACTCACAAAATTGCTTCTGAATTAATTTCAGATAAAATCACACAGACTAGCTAAATTATTTAAGCTATATAATTTTAGTCTTGTCCATTAGCTCATTCATATTACAGCATACTTTAAAAATTGCTATGTCTCATGTGTCAGTTGTAGTGATGAAGCAAATCTTTCTTCCATGGTGTTCTTCATATTATAGCTGTGTATGGTAATATTACATTATCATACAGTGTACCTGTGCAACCTAGCAAAGGAAACACTGCAAGATGTAAGTTTTAGAAAACAAAACCCAGCAAATTTAATGGAAAAATCCAGTTGGATGTGCAGGATAGTTCACTGGTAGATTATTCCTAGCAGCAGAGATTGTATTGTTGTGGTTTTCTGTGTTGTTTGTACCTAAGTAAAAAAGGTGTGGCTTTTTGTTAAATCTCTGATATACTTCCCTGTATTCATGTGGCTAATGTTCTTATTCTCTTGACTTAATGGAACCATTTTCTGACTGACTGAAACACTAGTTAACATAGAAGTCTCTATATTCTTTCCTTATCATTGCTGTGAGATTCTGTAATACATTAGGTCAATTATTTCCTTTTTTTTTCATTCCTTTAAATAACACATAGCCTGTAATAAAACTATCAAAAATATATTTATTCCTTTCTACAATGCAATTAAATAGCAAATGATACTGAAGATACTAAACAGAGAAGAAAAAAAAATCTGTGAGTATGAAAATGTCTGATTTTCTACTTATCTGAAAAACATTTAATTCTGGGAAGCTTTTATAATGTTCTTCAGGTATTTTTTTCATGTGATCATTGGAAAGACTTTCTTACTTTGCTGGGCATATAAATGTGATCACTCTTGATCTCCTGGATAATATCCTTGTGTTCTGCATGCAAGTTTCATTTTTCTGACCTTAGTGCCTGTATTGGTTATTCATTTTTTTCAGGTTACACAATGACATTTCACTTTTCCTATACTTTTGCCTTGCTCTTTACAACAAAAAGTGACCTAACACATTATTTATTCACCCTCTTCAATGATTTCTTGGAAGCACAGCATTTTATTTGACCATATATGGACTTCCCATGTATTTATGTGTGTGTGTGT